>LNAC01000291.1:80232-223856 GCA_002007465.1 Ailurus styani
GAAGAGGGTGGTGCCTTGCCGAGGAAGCTGCCACTGTGGGCAGCCACCGCTCGCTCCCGTCGGGGGGCTCCGGGAGACACTGGCCTCTGCGTTGTCCTTACCTGACGGTCGGAGAGCTGGGCATTGATCCACTAACTCCCGTCTGCCGTCTGCTGAAGCCTTACTCCTGGGGGACGTGGCAGCTGTGGCCAGAGGCAGCCGCAGTCTGGTGGTTAGAGGGAACCCCCAGGTAGTCACAAGGGGCAGGTCAGGAAGTGGTGAGTGTCCACAGGGTATGGGCGCGGCCGGCAGCGTCTGCAGTGTGTATCCAATAAGCAAGACTTTGAGAACCAGTTTTCCTTGAGCACTTAAACCCTGATTATAAATTTGTTTGATTAAATTCCCATAAGCTAATTAAATCCCACTATAAATGTAGTATGGCTAATTTGTTTTGATCACTTCCTACATCCACTTAAACAGCAGATAGAACACACACAAAATAAGGTACATAATGACCAGATTTAATAATACATTCATACTTTAGCTTATTCTAAAATGTTAAATTAGCTTGGGTGTAGTTTATTTCTTCATTGTTTCTGTTCTTATTTTTTATATCTTGCCAAGGCTGTTTTACTTGTCTGCATGGGTTCTCAGAGTGGACATCACTGTAACACTTTCCAGACAGGCGCAGGGATCTTTCCGATCCAAAGGAGACAGAATAGCTTTCTGAAAGACCAGAGGGTGCTGGTTCTTGGGGGAAGGGGGTTACCCTCAGGATGAGGTGGCTTCAAGGTGATTCAAAGTCAGAACCCCTTATCATCATGATGCACTGACCTAGTTTTCAGAACTGTTAAGAACTTACGTATTCCTTACTAATATTTTACCCTACTTTGTTGGGCCAGGTAGAGATTTCACCTCCTAGGAGATGAGAGGTTGAGTTTGAGTACTTGGTTTTCCTCTTTAGGCTGCTTGACTAGTTTATCATGGTACAGACACACTGCTGACTGTTGGTTCCTTGTTAACTGTATGTGACCACTAATGTCTGCCCCTCTTTCCCTCTGGTTGTTGTAGGACTACTAACGCCAAGCTGTTCTTCCGTGGGCCCTGAGGTCCTGGGATGACCTGACTTATAATTCCTTTTGTTACGCTTTCTTACTTGACACAGAAATTTTATAAACAAGCATACAATTAGTACTTTATAAAAGAAACATCACCTTATATATTAATGCTTTCTAGTTTTAAAAATCAATATAAATTGTGACCTGGCTTATTATGGTCACCCTTCTTTCCTCTTAAAACGATCTTTGTGTACACTTTCTAGGAACTTTCCCTTTGAGAGACACTGTTGAATACAAGGCATTTCTCAGACTTACCTAGTTTCCATAATAATAATTTCCTTCTCCTCCTTTTCTCGATGCCCAATTGTCACAACTCAGCTGGGGAGAGTGTTCCTCCATCAACTTCTTGGCCTGTGTAGCAGGGTTCCTGATGCTTTTGGGTTCATTCCTGCCACCCTTGTTTTTGTCCTGCTTCAACATGTGGTATTGGCTTGTCTCCAGGCAGCCCTGGGTCGTTTTAGTGGTGAACTATATTGGAAACTACCTGGGCATGGGGTTTGGTCATGGCTAAAGCACTGTGCCTACTGTTAAGCCGATTTTAGTCACGACAGAATTGGGGGCAATATGTATCTTCTTGAGATTATGAAGCCACGCTGACATTTTCCAAATTTCATTACATTACTTTACAAAACAGGGTTCTGTTGGCCACTAAGACTTTCTATGCTCTTGACCTTTCTAACACCAGTCATTTTTATACCACAGCTTTCCATCACCCGCTTTAAACCCTAATGATGCCAAAAGTGGTATTTCAAATATCTTTGCCAAGTTTTGATAGACATATCTGGTATTATATTCCATCTTATTAATAAAGTAATTACCTTTTATTAAGGGCCTAACTGCAGACTCTGGAGTTAGGCTGCCCGAGTTCAAATCTCAGCTCTGCCACTTACTAGTTATGGAATATTGAGCAAATTACTTACTTAACTGCTCTCAGCCTCAGTGTGTTCATCTGTTAAAGGGAGTCTTCTCTAAAATCATGTCTTCTCCGTAGAGTTGTCGTGAGGATTAAATTAGTTAATATTAAATGATTCAAAAAGTATATGGCTCACTTTAAATGCCATATGTGTTTACTGTTTTTCCAATATGTCCATTCTTTTTTCCCAACAATTTATACTTGCCCACCTCCTGAAGAAGAAATATCTCATTCCCTATTTCCGGTATAGAAAACTTGTTACTGAAATAAAACCATAAGCATATACCTCCATAAGGTTGATCAGCTTTCTGAAACTCTGAACTGATTCCATTCCATTTTTCTCTGTTGAAAATCCTGAACGTAGGGACGCCTGGGTGGCTCAGCGGGTTAAACCCTCTGCCTTCGGCTCAGGTCACGGGATTGAGCCCCGCATGGAGCCCCACATCTGGCTCTTTGCTCCAGGGAGCCTGCTTCCTCCTCTCTGTGCCTGCCTCTCTGCCTACTTGTAATCTCTCTCTCTCTCTCAAATAAATGAATAAAATCCTGAACGTAGAGCGAAATTCAAAGGTCAGAGGAAAGGAGCCCCATGTCTTGGTTTTGTTCATCCTGCATTTAATGTGTGTCGTACGGTATGTAAACCTCTCAGCCTGTCTGCTGTGCATTCCTGGGACTGTTACTAATTTTCCAGGGTACTAGTGGGGCGGCAGCACTGGGCACCAGGGCTCCACAGCCGCATTTTATTGGACATACATCCTTGTTTAATGCATGTGCTACGGCTCCAGCCGCTCCTTCCCTGGGCCGGAGGGAGCTGCGGGGGGTGGGGGGGAGTAGGTGGCTGCCGTACATCTGTGACATAATTTCCAAAAAATGCCGAAAGGTGCAGTACCAGGTCTTTCTTTCCTGGCAGCCCACAGCCTCCTGAGCTGTATTTCACATCTAAACACAAGGGGGTGGTGTTAGAAAGCAGAACAACCCCAGGAACTGGAGGCTCCGTCCCAGAAGGAAGCAACCTTCCACCGAGCCCTAGCCAGGGAGCAGTGAGGCTGCACTTTGTGGGTTCGCCTTAGGCACAGTCTGTGGGATGCCTGGACCGAGTCCTGGCACTTCTCTGTTTTAACTTTTTCTTAATCGGTCCCTCCTCTAACTTGTCTCCTACTGCCCATATTCAGGGGTCTCACCTTCTTTGTGGTTTCGTTCTTTTTTTTTTCTGGTCAACCTGTTGTGCATTCTTTTACATAAATAAACCTCATCCATGTAAAGTATATAGTGACAGATGGCAACTAGATGTATTATGGTGGTCATTTCACAGTATATATGAGGAGCGAATCATGTACATCTGGAACTATTATCATGTGATCTGTCAATTACAGCTAAAAAAAATGAAGTAGCTAGTTCCGTGACTTTTGACAGTTGTATGTACCTGTGAAACCACCGCCACAGTCTAGATAGGGAACATTTCCACCGCTTCCCAAAGACTCTGTTTCCCTTCCTTGGTTCAACTCCAGGCAGCCAGCGATCTTTTTCAGGGGGAGGGGTCACTTTATCACTTTTAGTCACTGCACGCTTGTCTGCATTCTCTGTAAATGAAATCCTATGGTATGGACTCTTGTCCCAAGCGCCTTCTGCAAAACATAATTCTAGCTGCATCTCTGTCATAGGCAGCCCTTTCTATCACAGAATGACATTCCACTGTATTTATTTACGCATTTGTTGATCTACATTTTAGTTGTTTCCAGTTTGGGGCTCTTGTGAATGAAGCTGCAGTGAACATTACTGTACAAGTCATCATGTGGACATAAGTTTTTACTCCCCTTGGGTAAATTCCTAGTAGTGGAATAGCTGGGTTGAGTGGTAGATGCAGGTTTAACTTTCTAAGCAGCAGCTGAACAGTTTGTCAAAGGGGCTATAGTATTGTACATTCCCAGCGGCAGTTTGAATGTTCCAGTTTCTCCACATCTTCACCCCTAGTATTGTCAGTCTAATTTAGCCATCCTGCAGGGTGTACAGGTTGGTATTTCATTGTGGTTTTATTTGCATTTTCCATGGTCCCCAGTGATGTTGTTTTTGTAAATTCTTATTGGCCATTTATATATTTTGTGTTTCGAAGTATCTGTCCAAATCTTTTGCCCACTATTTTATCAAGTTTTTAGTTTTCTTATTATCAAGTTGTAAGAATTCTTTTTATATTATGGATATCAGGTCTTTGTCAGATATATGTATTGTGAATATTTTCTCTCACTTCATGACTTTTTCTTCTTTCTTTTTTATTACGTGAACTCTACCTCCAACATGAGGCTCAAACTCATGACCCCAAGATCAAGAGTCCCATGCTTTACTGAGCCAGTAGGTGCCCCTCTTTTTTTCATTTTCTTGAAGACATGGTTTTTGGTTTTTATTTTTAATAAAGTTCAGTTTATCAGTTTTTTTCTTTTATGGTTTATGCTTTTTGTGTGCTAAGAAATCTTTGTCTACTACAAAAAAATCAGAGATTTTCTCCTAGGGTTTTCCCTAAACATTTTATAGTTTTTGCTCTTTAATTGCGATCTGTAATCTACTTGGAGCTAATTTTTGTGTTTGGTGTGAAGTAAGGAGGAATATATTTTCTTTCCACATAGGTATCCAGTTGTTTCCTTTTAGTTTGATCCCTGTTATTATTTGTACCCTCTTCTTTAATCAGGCTAGCTGGGGGGTTATCAATTTTGTTAATGTCTTAAAAAATTAGAATAGTTTTGGCTTTGTTGATATTCTCTGTTGTCTATTTTCTACCGTATTGAGTTTTGCTCGATATTTATTATTCCCTTCCTTCTAATTATTTTATATTACTTTGCTCATCTTTTTCTAGCTCCTTGAGGTGGACATTAGGCCATTGATTTTAGAGCTCTCTTCTTTGTTACTATCAGCAGCTATAAATGTCCCTGATGACTCTGCTTCAGTGGCACCCCACAAGCTAGGACAGGTTGTATTTTCATTATCATCCAGTTTGAAATATTTTCTTATCTCCTTTGAGATTCTTCTTTGACTTATGGATTATTCAGAAGTGTGTTGTTTAACCTCCAAATATTTGAGGTATTCTTAGATTTGTTTTTGATTCCTAATTTGTTATGGTCAGAGAACATACTTTGTATGGTTTAAATTCTTTTAAATTTATCAAGACTGGTTTTATGACTCAGCACATGGTTTCTCTTGGTTACTGTAAAAAAAATAGTCTGTTTTTGTGTTCTATAAATACCAGATTTAGGTGGTTGATAATGTTTATCTGATTTCTGTTCTTACTGATTTTTGTGGAACTGACAACAACTACTACTGCTGACAGAGGGGTGTTAAAATCCGTTATTATGAAAATCCGTTATGATTTTAGACCATCTACCTTTAGTTTTTTTTACTTCATGTATTTTGAAGCTATATGTATACATTTTTGATATGTCTTGGCATGAATTGACCTTTTTATTATAAAACTATGAAATGTTGGTCAGTGCCTTGTTCATATTCCATCAAGTCTCTCTTACCTGACATTAATATAGCTGTTCTAAGTTTACTGTTCGTACTGTGTCTTTTTCCACCCATTTTTCTTTTTTAAAGTTTTTATTTTTATTTGACAGAGATTACAAGTAGGCAGAGAAAGAGGGGGGAGCAGGGGGCCCGATGCGGGGCTCGATCCCAGGACCCTGAGATCATGACCTGAGCTGAAGGCAGAGGCTTTAACCCACTGAGCCCCCCCAGGCACCCTTCACCCATTTATTTTCAACTGATCAATGTCTCTGTATTTAATGTGTCTCTCTTACAGACCATACATAGTTAAGTCTTGCTTTTTAAAATATATTCTGATAGTTTCTTTTATTGGAGTGTATAGTCCATTGACGTAACAATTGGTATGACTGGATTTAGGTCATTATTTGTTTTCTGTTTACTCCCTCTGGTTTTATTTGTTCTCTTTTTCTTGTTTTCTTTTGGATTACTTCATTATTTTTTATTTTTTATTATTTTTTTAAAGATTTTATTTATTTCACAGAGGGAGAGAGATCACAAGGAGACAGAGAGGCAGGCAGAGAGAGAGAGGGGGAAGCAGGCTTCCTGCTGAGCAGACAGCCCGATGCGGGCCTCGATCCCAGGACCCTGAGATCATGACCTGAGCCGAAAGCAGAGGCTTTAGCCCACTGAGCCACCCAGGCGCCCTACTTCATTATTTTTTAGAATCCCATTTTAACATGTCTATTGGCATTTTGCTGTGTCTCTTTAATGTATTAGCCATTGCTGTGCGTATCACAACATACATTAAGTGTTCATAGTCCACTTAAAGGTAATATTGTACTACTTTGTGTAAAATGTAGAAACCTTACACTGACTGATACAGGTCCATTTTCCCCACCCCCTGCTGTCATAGTTATTATAGCGATCACATTTGCATGCACTATAAATCCACACTGTTACAATTTTTGCTTTAATAGTCGTATGTACTTTAGAGAAATTAAGAGAAAATAGTCTTTCCTGTTTACTCATACAGTATTTTATTTCTGATCATTCATTCCTGAAAAATCTGTTTCTCTGATACCATCTCTCTTCAACCTGAAGACCTTTTATGTAGCATTCTGTGTAGTGTAGCAGCATGGGGACAAATTTAATCTGAAAGTGAGCTCTTTCTTTTAGCTTCACTATTGAATCAGAGTGTTCAGGGATGAGTTTCTTTCTCTTAGTGCTGTCTACTGACTTCCATGGTTTTTGATGAGACATATGTGGTAATTCAAATTTTTGTTCCCCTATATATATATATCTCCATTGTTTTCTTTGGTCTAGTGATTTCTTAAAATTTCAGGCAATGTATGCTTCTAAAATTTCCATTTGTTTTTTGTATTTTTTTTTTACTAGCTCAATTAGCATATTTTCTTTTACCTCGTTGAGCATAGTTAGAATAGCTGCTTGAAAGTCCTTGTGTGAAAATTCCAACATCCAGGTCACCTCAGGATTGGCATCTGTTGGTTCTCTTTCTCCTTGGAAATGGGTCATATTTTCCCAACTCTTCACAAATTCAGTAATTGTGGACTATAATCTGGACATTGTAAAGGTTCTGTTGTGGAGACTTCGGATTGTTTTATTGTTCTGCACGGTGCTGAGGTTTTTGTTTTAGGCAATGAATTTGGTTAGAGTCACCGCCACCCTGCTGTGCTCTAGTGAGCTCTGTTCGGTTCTTGAAGCCTTGGCTGCAAACTTCTTTCATTTAGCCCAACACATGCATGGTTCGAGGGGGTCTGCCAGAGACTTGAGCGGAGTCTGTACAAAGGATTTCAAGTGTCTGCCTTCTCTGACGCTCTCCTTTTTGGCTTCCCCTTTACTCTGGACAGTCCTGGTTATGCTGGGCTCCTTCTACTGTTTTATATCTACCATCAAGATGATCTTTCTGTTGAATTTAAGTGTTTATGCTGCTGCTGATACTACTCTTGAGCAAAACTGCAAACAAACAAAAACAAATGAGTCACAGAATCCATTCTAAGCTTGTCACTCCCCCCTACAGCTTGTCTGTCCTTGTTCAGCCTGCACAGACTGTGACAGAGGTTTTTGTTTTGTCCAGAGTATATAGCTATTCTTTGGAGGAGGATCCGTTGGTTAAGTGCGCCCACTCCTCAATGCTATAAATGTGGCTCTCACTCCTTGAACTAGGAAATTGCAGTGGCTTTCTTGACTAAGGAGTTTTATTTCCTTCTGCCCAGAGTTTTATTTCCTTCCAAGAGGGTTTCCACCTGGAAGCCCAGTGACTGAAATAAAATCTAGTGTTGATTCTGGCCTTACAGAATTAGGAATAAAGTTCTTGTAAAGGCAGATGTGGCCCTTTGTAACTAACTTTTGCTAGCTGTGTGCTGCAGCAAGGTGCCTGCTCTCAACATGGTGTGTTCCACAATCCTGGAATACTTACCCCTTTGTTTCTCTTACTCTCTTTCCCTTGCATAACTCCAGCAAACCTTCGTGGAGTTCACTCGCATTCCCTGTCTTGAGTTCGGTGTCCCCTCTGAGTTCTCCCTTAGTCATAAGTTCCATGCCAGAGGGACCCACAAAATACTAAGGGTCCCTCTGGCATGGAACTTATGACTTTGTTGTTTTCTGCTTGGTTGTCTCTACCCCCACAAGACCCAACTCGGGGTTGCAAATCATGCCCTTGTTCTTTAACTGCTAACTAGCTCCCCTCACCTAACTTTACACACTACCTGATACATAGTTGATATTCTTTTTTGCATGGAAATTTAAGAGTACAGGTTTTTCATTTCAGCTTTCAGTGGGCTATCTGCTGTGCACACAGAGTTCCTCTGAAATTTGACAAAGGATTTGTGGCTCCTTGTCCACTATTCACTGTATTCAGTGTATCAGAGAGGCATATTTACTAACCTTGTCTTTCTTTCGTGCCCCCTAACTACAGGTAGTTAGCTCAATTATGTGAAATCCTCATTAGTAAACTCTACACTGAGAAGAGACAGGCGGTGGGATTACTGGAGCTTGTTAATGAGCAAGCCTCTTCTGCCTTTGTCTTTCCTTATGAACGGGAGAATCCAAATATTGCTGGGGAAGCTGTGTGTGTATGTGTGTATAGATGTTGTACCTCAGGCAGTAAGCCAGCAACATTCTCTCATCCTGAGCATTAGGGGATAGATTTGGAGCCCATCCGTCTGTCATGGCTTGTAAGCTAGGAATCTGGAATGCATTCTCTTCCTATCTACCATTTCCCATTTTTTCTGAAGGGATCCACAGACCTTTACAGAACATGAGTTTGTACGAGAGCTGCTGTGTTGCTCCTTGGTATCACGCATTCAGAGCAGGAGCTGCTGAGCTGTACGCCACATTCTTTGTTTTGAAACAAATGAGTTTCGTTTTCAAAGAACTTTTCCACTTGTGTTAATCTAGTGTCTTAGAAGAGTGCTTTAGCTTCAGGTCCAACTGAAAAAAAAAAAAAAGACAAATACTTTAATTTTTTTTCTAATCCTGCAAATAACATGCTCCTTGTAAGAGTATACATTTATTTATTCAATATTTATCTTGTATCTCTGACATGCCATGCTGAGAATATAGCTAAGTAGATAGACTAAATTTTCAGGAGGCAATACCGTATCTAACAAAAAGTGTTGGTGAGGATGTCGAGAAAAAGGAAGCTTCTTGCACTGTTGGTGGGAATGCAAACTGGTGCAGCCATAGTGGAAAACAGTATGGAGGGTCCTCAAAAAGTTAAAAATAGAACAATCCTATAATCTAGTAATCACGCTACTGGGTATTTACCCAAAGAATACAAAAATACTAATTTTTAACTAACTTTTAACTAAAGGGATACATGCACCCATATGTTTATAGTAGCATTATTTATAATAGCCAAATTAGGGAAGCAGTCCAAGTGTCCATTGGTAGATGAATGGATAAAGAAGATGTAGTGTAGGTGTATATGTATGTATATATATGTATACATACACACACACACAAAATAGAATACCATTCAGCCAGAAAAAAGAATGAAATCTTGCCATTTGCAACAACATGGGTGGAGCTAAAGAGTATAATGCTAAGCGAAATAAGTCAGAGAAAGACAAATGCCATATGCTTTCACTCATATGCAGAATTTAAGAGACAACACAAATGAACAACAACAACAAACCAAGAAACAAACTCTAGAGAACAAACTGATGGTTACCAGTGGGGAGGTGGGTTGGGGAAAGGGTGAGATAGGTGATGGGGATTAAAGAGTACTCTTATCACAATGAAAAAAATACAAAAAGAGAAAATGTGGCATTACAGAAGAATATAGAAGAACTTAACCACTGTTACCTTCTTTCTGGATTTTGTGTGTTTGCCCTTTAGGTGTCAGGCACCATCCCTCCTTCTATTTTCATTCCAACAGCCTTAACCCTCTTGCTCCTTTGTCCTTCATTTCCCCCATGGGGCAAATTTCCAATTCCTGAGCATCTAATCATCAACCTATGTAATGTTTGGCTCTGGCCTGAAAAAAACTATTTAGAATACTAATTTTAATCCCAAGGACCTTGTTCTACTTTATATGTTTGAGATTCTGAATTTTCCAAACCTATGAAATACTAATTATTAAGTTATAGAGGTATTTCCCACTAAATTAAATTAATAGACTTGCTCATTTTATAGTTTAATAAGGGAGTATTAAAATGTGAGCTGTACCTTATTTATAATTGCAAGAAAAGTGATAAATATCTAAATGCCATCAGTAAGAGACTAGTTAAATAAATGTACATCCACACAATGGAACGCAATGAACCCATTACAACAGCTTGTTGACATAAAAAGAAAACTAATAAACGTGGTAAGATATTCACAACAAATTGAGTGAAAAAAACCCCTAATTTAACATAGAAAAGGGTATTTTGTTTCCACTGATGTAAAATTGGATACATATGTGTGTACGTGCCCAGAAAGCTATCTGTAAGGACTGTGTAAGAGATGCTCACTAAATACATTATGATAGCTGTTCATGGCACAGGGGAAAATTGGGTGAGACGTATAAATTGTATCATGCGTGTCTGTGGGGGAACCTATTTGCTTGACTAAAAGTACTTTTCTCCTCCTCTCTAGAATAATGAACTACAAAGCAGGCTGGACTATTTAATAGAAACCCAGGCCAAGCCTGAGGTGGAGACTAGAGAGATTGGAGTGGGCTGCGATCTTCTCCCCAGGTATTTGGGAATTTCCTACTTTCCTGACTCAAATTCCTCTCTGACTTAAGAAAATACTTTATGGGGCTGTGATGACCAGAATTGCATTCTTTCTATCAAAAATATTTCTGCAAGGAGAAATGGCAGCTGGGGGCATTGGGCAGGGCAGAGTGGGTAGCAAAGAGAAGACAGATCTGAGAACAAGACAGGCCCTGACAGGAAGTGATGCATTTGTTCCTCTGTCCATTCATTCGTTCACTCAGCAAACATCTGTTGGTACCTTACCTGTGCCAGAGGCTTATGGAGAGGAATGAAATTTGGTTCCCAACCCACATGCAGTCTGGAAGGGGAGACAACCATGGAGGCAGACATTTACAACAGTGCAAGAGGTACCTGCGAGGTGTTCTGGTAACAGAGGAGGAAAGGTCTAAAGCTTGAACAAATTCATCCCTTCCCTGGAGCCGTGACACAGTCCAGTCAACCGCTGGCTCAGTGTCGTAAATAAACTGAGCTGTTTCAGTCACAGCTGATGAACAACCATAACGTCGTTTGTTCAGTTGCGTTTCTGAGCTCGAGGAGGGCTGACCTGTTTGTCCTTGAGCTGCTCCACACACCCATGCCTGGGTGTCTCCTTAGTAAGACTGGAGTCTTGTGACCCAGAAACCCACCCACCACCTCCAGGTGCTCAAAATTGCTCGGCCCAAAGAGGACATAAAACAAGGTGAGAATGAGGGTGCCGACAGCATGTGGCTTATGATTTGGGTAACCAAAGTCCCAAAGTACCCCCTCCACTGTGTGTAGGAGGGTGAATTCCTGTGTGATCAGGGGCATTTGTGTGTGTTGCGTTAGATATTAGCAGGCCAGAAAAGTGCACAATCCTGGCATCCTGAATGGTGCCAAATGGTGTCAAATACCTTGGATCTTGTCCTCCTCGTTAGGAGCAGGATGCGACCAGGCCGGACTGTCGTTGCTGGGGCCTCCGTTTCCCAATCTGCAAAGTCAGCGGCTTGGAGTAGATGATTTCTCAGGTTTAACCAGCTCACGTAGGGAAAAAGATATGTAAATAGACTCGAGGTCTCATCAATATGGGGGACAAAGTCCATGACAAAAATACGGCCAAAAAGAATGGTCACATCCAGGGCCTCCTTCTGAAATATAAGTAGTTTGGCCATTTTTCCTTTTTTTTCAGGAACCAAGTGGTTTAGTCCACTTTAATTGCCCACATAATAAATCTTGTTTGGCTTAAGATGGGTACAAAACTACGTCTGAAACCAATAAATTGTTTTCTAATTCCCACATTTTGGCTTAAAACAAGGTTTTCAATTTGTATGCCGAAGGATAGCCTGAAGCAAACTTTTATGGCTAAGTTATGAAACCACAAAGCGGTTTTCATAATGGAAGTGCTGACAGACCCTTAACTTATGGCCATGGTGAACTTGGAAGCCACTTCAGCATCTAAAAGCAGCTTTTCCATAAATGTAACATTTGGTTTCCCCCAGGATCCATCTTAGCACTTTCACTGCGTAGGTCAGTCGGCAGAGGAAATGAAAGCTACATATCCGTATTTCCGAAAAGGCAGGGTAACCTTCCATTCGTTTCCTCTCCGATGTTTATGAAGTGCCTACTACGTGAAAGGTGCCACGCGGGTCTGCGTGGCAAGGAGCACGGGGTCTTTAGAGAGAACTCAGAGCAGCAGTTCCCCACCTGTGCTCCCGCGAGCTGCCTCACTGGGCGCTGGGCTCCGGGCTGGGGCTCGGGGAGAGGCCTGCGGGGACCCCTCCCCGTCCTGAGAAACTCAGCTTAGTGTGTTTTAGATGTTGGCTCCCAAGTAAGACTTTGTTTGGATGAAGAAAAGGAAATCCCCTGGTCGAGTTTCATCCCCATGTTTGATAGATACCAAAATTGAGGCTCAGAGAGGTAAGTGATTCACTGGAAGCGACACAGCCAGGACTGGAACCCAGCCTTTGGAGTCCTGGTGTGGTACATGTGTCATTTTAAAATACTGAATCAATAGAGTTGCTACATTGTATTGTGTATGTTCTAACAAAATTCCTGGTTCTTACTTGGACTTTGAACTTGCATCTAACTAATATGAGGTCCCATGGTGTTTTCCAGAATATTTTGAAAATGGCCTCTAAAATGTTTTAGATCGGTGAAAGTATTACATTAAGCCTTTCTTCTGCAGATGAGTTTTGTTCTCGCTACCTGTTCTCTCACCAACAACCTGGTAGTGCAGTCCAGCCGGGGAGCCTCAGGCTTTGGGGCCTTGGTGCCCAGCCAGCTGCCAGCCTAGCACAGCCTTGGGCAAGCTCCTTAATGGCTCTGAAGCCTTCATTATTTCATCCTTAAAATGGGAACGAAGAGGACAGTACCAAATCTCATAGGGTTTCTATGAGGATTAAATGAAAACATCTACGCACAGTAACTGATTAAGCACTTAGTTAAGAAAGAATAGCTGTTATTACTATTAACTACACCAAAGCTCTGATTTTTCATGTATGACACTGGCTCAAATACAAGTGAATCTGGGGGTGCTAAGATAATTTCATTAACTTTTTACTGGTGGTTATGAGTGATTCTGTTCAGTGGACTGATGGTGCTTCAAGTCCATAGTGCTTCAGTACAGATTAAGCTCTCCATTGAAACTTTCTGTGCTTTGGAACCCTCTAGAAGGCCCCGCCATGGAGGAGGCCTCTGTCAGCTGAGATGTCAGAGTGGTCCCGGTGTGTCCCAGGTGCTGGGCACACAGCCTCACGGGACAAGAGCTGGCCACCTCAGACTCTTTTTCCCTCTACCTGGAGGCCTTTCATGCAGTCCTGCTGCTAACAGTGTCTCACAATTACTGCTGCTCGATTTTTATGCTGGAAAAATTCAAAATCAGCCTTTTCTTATAGAGCCAGTAAACCCCTTTTGTGACCTCCTCCCTATGCCGCCACCACCACGACTTCCCCATTAGTGCCAACTCTGTGGACTCCAGTGGACAGGGACCCTGGGCTCTCATCCCACTGCCAGTACAGGACTAGCCTAGCACTTGTTGCTCCATAAACCTATGTTGGGCTAATCCCTAAGCTCGGAGTCTCAGTTTCTCAGCCGAAACAGGAAGATTCTGACAGTAATTCCTTGGGAGCCTGCTGGGATACAGGCATTTTCCTATTTCTGTTGATGTCGCCACCACGTTCCCGGGTCCTTGAGGTCAGTCCACTGTGGACACCTGTGTCCCAGGACGGCCTCAGCGGACAGTGCTGTCTCCTCCCTTCAGCCCCACTGCCACCAGCCTGCTGGCGAGCCGCGTTCTCTAGGTCTAGTCGACGGAATACTACCTTTGTCTCCAGTTTCTCCTCAACTCCTTCCCCTCTTCAGCTAACCCCTGCATTCCATACGTTTCTAGAGAGCAAGGAGGGAGGGAAGGGGTGAGAAGGCACTCACTGATTTCAGAGGCTTTTACACAGCTATTTTTAAAGAAAAGACTCAAGAGTTTGATTTAAAGGTTTGATACATGTTAGTGAAAGCCACTGAGAGCAATTTCCAGTCCACTAGCCTTCCTTCAAAGAGAAAGATGCAAAACAAAAAACAAAAATTTTTTTCTCCTTGCCCCTTAGTGACACTTGGTCTCCAGCAAGCTCAGAAATTAGGTCTTAATAGGTGTGATGTAATGAAAAATATTCCCCATGGTCTTAAGTGCCAGGCACATAGTAAGCGCTTTAAAATGCCAACATTTTCATACTTCCCTTGTAGAGACCAGAACACAAAATAGCTTTTTGTCATTTATTTGCTGACTCTGCTGTTGTTTCCCCCAGGGGACCTGCCCCTTTCTGGAATAATAAAAGGTTACCAACAGCCTTAATGTGTTAAAGAAAGTGGTCGAATTTCAGTTCTGTGGTTGCAGTCATTTGTGTTTTTGGAATTCTATTGTTTCCTAGTCATCAACCAAATAAAATACCTCACTTCTCAGTGCTCGCTTTGGCAGCACATATACTAAAAAAAAAAAAAAATACCTCCCTTCTCTTTGAAAGGTTGGGATATCGGAGCCTGTTTTTGAAACCCGGAAAGCTCACCTTTATAAATATTTCTGCATTTTACGGGCTTTTAGGATGTTATCATCAGAGACCACTTCTGCTATGTGGAATTTTCACGGTGGTTGGCAAAATCACCATCTGGCTTCTGCCCCGACACTCCACTCCACTGCCTGGTCAGGTCCCTGGGGACCCCTGAATTCCCAGATCTTGTGGATTCCTCTATGGCAAGTGACACTCTGACCACTCACTCCTGGAAATCCCTTGTCCTCTGGTTTCCTTCATCATCCATACATTTAATGATAGCTCTGTGCCAGGCCTGAATGAACTGCTGGAGTCATGAATGAGTGTGGTTTTCAGCCTTCAGGAAATTGTGACCAGCAGAGGATGTGCAGACCAGAGGGGGACAACGGTGTGCTTCCAGTGGTGTGTCAGAAGTCTAGGGGCACCTGGGTGGCTCAGTCGGTTAAGCATCTACCTTTGGCTCAGGTTATGATGCCAGGGTCCTGGGATCGAGCCCCATCTCACATCGGGCTCCCTGCTCAGCGGGGAGCCTGCTTCTCCCTCTGCTTCTCCCCAAGCTCATGCTCTCTCACACATGCATGCTCTCTTTCTGTCAAATAAAATAAAAAAAGGAAGCCTGTATGACAGTCCTTTTCAAGGTCTATGTGGGGGGGGGGGGGGGGTTGGGGGGAATCTCTTGGGGAGAGACATGTGAAGTTTAAAATTTCCCCCAAGCTTCTAACATACCCCATTAAGAAGCTGTAAGCCAACTACAGTTGAAAATCACTGCAGGGTAGTGGGAAATGTTAACTGCTGGGAAAGTTTAGCAAAAGTGGACCTCATGGAAGCAGAAGATTGAGCACCACTGCTCAAGGAAATGAACAAAAAGCACAAAAAGAAAGGAATCGTTTCTATCACTGGGGTGGGGAATCTGGAAAATTGTCATATAGGAGGCGATGTTTAAGTCTTGAAATACAGGCAGGGATTCATCAGACCCACTGGATTAGGGAAGCAGTCAAGGCAGAGGGGATGACATGAGAATGGCAGTGTGGCAATGGTGACAACTGTGTTTCTTAGCAAGGCCAGACGGGAGATATGACAGGAGATGGCGGAGGGCCTTTAAGACCATGCACAGGGGCTTAGACTTCATCCCGGAAGCAACGGGGAGCCTTTAAAAAGTTTTTAAAATGGTATTATGCTTCAATCACCAGGAAGATGTCTGACCACAAACTGGGTAGAGGATTTGAGGAGGAGGAAGACTCTGCCCACACTGAAGGGAGGGAGACCATTTAGAATACTAATCCAGGATTCAGAGAGCGATTCTGAGAGCCTGAACCAGGGCAGTGGCTGAGGGACTAGAGAAGACACATGACAAACAGTAGTTGAGGGAGATTCCACATCGCTTTGGGAATGACAGGCTATGGGCCATTCAGGGAAGGAAGCTGACTCCTATCTCATACACGCAACTGGTCACTGCATTCGTGGGGACAAGGAACAGAGCTGCTGTAACAAAAAGCCCACAGACCTCGGCTTAGCAAAATCAAGACTGAGTTCTCATGTTACAGTGTAAGGCTAATTGGCATGGGCCTCACTGCCCACGGTCATTCAGGAGCCTGGATTCTTCCAGCTACTCACCCTGCCTGGGCTTTGGAGTCCTCTTGGGCCCTCCACTATATCCTCTGCACGAAAGGGAAGCAACTGGGCAGGGAGGATTATGTAGGAGGAATTTACGGGCTAAACCTGGGATTAACATACATCATTTCTGTCCTTTTAGGCACATGGCCCAGCAAAGGATGCTGGGAAAGGTAGTTACGTGTCCAGGAGGAAAAAGAAATGGGAGATTTTCTCCATCTCAGCTACCAAGTCCTGGTTAATTCTACCTCCCCAGTATCTATCTCCCTCCCCTTTCCTTGCCACTTCACCTCCAGTGCTACAGTTAGAATTCAATTTCTCACAACCGCTCACCTCCTAAACAGCAAAAAAAAAAAAAAAAAAAAAAATCTAACCTTCTGCCTCTGGACTAAACCCTCTGCAGTCAACCCTCAGCGGTGCCGAGGAATCTTGCTAGAAGAAGAAGATGAGCATATCTTGCCCCTCCTTACAAATCTTCAGTGGCTCTGTGTCCCCTTCTAACCTCCTTAGCTGGGCACACAGGGCCCTTCTCCACCAGGCCTCGTCTTCTGTCACTTTCCACCATGAACTCTTTGTTCCAGTCCCACCAAACATGTCTCCTTTCCACACCCACGGCCCCCGTGCTCACCGTTTGCCCTTGCACACTATGTCCCTTCTGCCTGAATGCCCATCTCCTCCTGGACCACTTGAGAACCCGTAGGCACCCTGCAAGATGCCCCTCCGTGCAGGTTTCCAGGTGTCCTCCTAAGTGCTGCTGACTTGTTCTGCCCTCGGTGTGCCCATAACATGTTAATTCTCGTACTGCTCAGGGTCCTGGCAGGACAGGAAGACTGAGGAGACGAGGACGAATGGACTATTTATGAAGAGTTGGGCGGCTCTGAGAGAAGTGAACAAGGGGCAGTGGCATACTCTGGAGTTAGCACAGCGGAAGCTGTTACCAGCCCGGGCCTGAAGAGGCAGGGGGAGGAAGCCGGGAGGACAGACAACGGGGACAGCTGCAAGCTGTGGCCTTTGCTAGGGGAATACAGCCAATTACCAAGTTGCAGCCTGGCCAGGAGGGAACAAAGGTCCTGACCTCTCTGTCCTTCCAGCCTCTTATCCCCTGCTACCAGCTCCCAACTGCTCAGAACCAACTGGAAGCTAAGGGAGCCCTTTGATCCTGACCTTCGGTTTAGTTTCCCAAGGGCACAGAGTGAGCTGGAGACAGCGGAGAGTAATCTGAACAGGCAAATAGAGAATATCCAGCACAGCTCATTATGTGCCTCTTACAACGCCTAACACAGTATATTAGTTATTTATGTACATCTCTTTCCCACCAAATTAGGAGTTCCTTAAATACATGGTTTTTTATTTTTCTGAATCATCAATGCTTAGCACAACCTTTGAAAGCTGCTAAAGGGTCGCTCAGATGGCTCAGTTGGTTAAGCGTCTGATTCTTGATTTCAGCTCGGGTCATGATCTCAGGGTCCTGGGATCGAGCCGGGCATCAGCCTCTGTGATGAGCAGGGAGCCTGCTTAAGATTCTCTCCCCCTTTCTCTGCCCCTCCCTCCGCTCCCCTCTCTCACTCGCTCTCAAATAAATCTTCACAAGCTGCTAAAAATAAACGCCCCTCTTACAATACTTAAATGGAAAATTCAACTATCAGTTTATAAAATTTTAGGCTACAGCGGTGGCAAAACCATTTCCTGGAGCTGTCTTACGTGAAGAGTGTAGAGAGGTTTGTTCCAGCTCCCTGACCTGTCTTTTCTCATTTCTCAGCCCAGCAGGTAGGACTCGTGAAATCTCGATGCCTTCCAGGAACTACACCCCATACACTCGGGTCTTGGAGTTGACCATGAAGAAGACTCTGACTTAGGCATGTGGAGACACACACTTTGTACAGATGGACAAAGGCCCTAGAACCGTGCGGCTCGAGGTTGGGGAAGGGAAGCTGCTGCTTCCTCCTATCCAAGTTTCAGCCAGAAAGGAGACTGCTGAGGTTCTACTTCTTAAAACATGAAGGAAAAGTGAGGTGGAAGGGGCGGGCAAGAGAGAGCGAGCTTTCAAGGTCATATTTCAAACACCCAACCACACTTTACTGGGCCATCATTAGCGTTCTGAGTAGACACTGAAATTCTGTCAGGAGAATTCCCTCACAATTTATTTTCTGGTTCACTAGCCTTCAGTTGGGAGGAAAAAGGGCATTAATTTGAAATTTCATGTTATTTACACCAGGATCATTTGTTACAGCATGAAGGTTTTATTCACCCATAAAAGTATTAGAGGCGGTGTTTCTCGGGGCCGAGAAGCCTGTCCACAGGCGCAGGGGCACCTGGGGAGACCTGACCCTGCCAGGGAAGGGTGCTCGCTCCCCTTGGTGCCCGGGATCTGTGTGGGGTTATGGGAGCCACGGGTGGAGCCTGGCCTCCTGCGGGCACAAGCGCTTCATTCTGATGTGCTAGTCCCTTAGTTTAATTTGTGCCTTATGCCTTTGTGGGGCTCACTGAAATCAGTGTATTTATTTCACCTGTGATTTCCCCCCCTTTCTCACTTTAACTGAAAGAATTTTGTAGGTTTTGGAAATGCAATCATTTGTTTTCAGTATCAGTTGTTTTTGTTAAATGAATAATTTGTTCATGCATGCTCTACTCTGATATTATAACCTATGTCACATATTTTTAATAAATGCCTTATATTTTGTTCTACCTACGTTGTCTCTGGGTTTTATCCATGACCAGGTAGCATGGGTAGAAAGCAGAATGGGGCTCGGGAGTGTCGAAGTCAGGGCCCAGTGATCTACCAGTACAGTCCATAGAAGCACTTATAAACCATAAGATAGGGTGTGTGTGTGGGGGAGACAGAGAGCGCCAGCGTGTGTGTGTCTGTGTGTGTGTGTGTGTTTAAACCCTGAAATTTATCTAGTTAACTCTAATATTACATAGTAATTTTATCTTCCTGAAATAAAGGCTTTGTCCTAAATTAAAAAATAACATCCTATAATAATGCCTCTATCAATATTTTCATTTCAATCCTTCTTGCCTTTCTTAAAACACACGCACATTCTAGTTACCTTGTTTTGCTTTTAAAACATATGGCACTATGTTGAAAAGCAGAATCGTGGGCGCCTGGGTGGCTCAGTGGGTTAAAGCCCCTGCCTTCGCCTCAGGTCATGATCTCAGGGTCCTGGGATCGCGGCCCATATCGGGCTCTCTGCTCAGCAGGGAGCCTGCTTCCTCCTCTCTCTCTGCCTGCCTCTCTGTCTACTTGTGATCTCTGTTTCTCTGTCAAATAAATAAATTAATTAATTAAAAAAAAAAAAAGAAAAGCAGAATCGTGGTATTTAGGAACGTGGGCTCTGGAGACTGAGCTCAGTCACTAGTGTGTGCTTTGGGCAAGTTATAGAACCTCTTCAAGCCCCTAGTAGATGGGATCCATGATAGTTCTTTCCTAGCTGGAGTTGGTGGGAAGATTAAAGGAGTTAATATCCATGAAGTTCTAAAATAGTGCTTGGCCACAGTAAACAATAAATGCTATTCTTATTATACACTTTGTGACCTCTTTTCACTTACTGTATTATCATTCTATACAGATATGGATATATAGAGCTGTGCCACTGTTTCTTACAGTTGACTGGATTCCATATTATTGATGTACTATGATTTACTCGACCTATCCACTCATGTTGGAATTTGGAAAGTTGTCTTTTTTTAAACCAGTCCTCTGATGAATCATCTTGTACACCTTTGTACACTTGCCTAATTACTTTCTCAGGATAAATTCCCAGAAGAGGAATCACTGGATTGGGTCAAAAATCATGCAAACTCACACCCTTTGGAGCATATGGTCCAGCTGGGCCTGTTGAAACTTGTGTCCACGTAAATTCTTACAACAGGATGAGAATGGGGTTTCCTGACCCCTTTGCCAACACTGGGAATGGGAAATGAAGGAATGTATAAAGTTGCTTGCTTTAGGCAGACCTGTCCCCCAAACAGGCAGTGAAAAAAGTTCCTTCAGGATATTGCCTTTGGATCCCTGAGCTGAGGGACTGTGCAGGTGTGAGTTGCAGGCCTGTAGGTGTCCCCGGGGCCCAGAGACAGCATGGGCAGCAAACAGGAAACAGGCCTGGGCTTCAAGGGAGTGGGCTTTCCCTCTGGATCCTGGAATCAGAGAAAGCCTGCTGCTTAGTCAGAGGCAAGAGCCAGCCAAGGAAACAGAAAGAATTCAGTTTGAGTCTGGGTGGGACCTGCTCCAGTGTGATGTCCCCTTCTCCCACTAGAGGGCGCACCAAGCAAGGCTGGCCCCAGAGCTGGTGGTGAGTCTACCCTGGGAACCCTCTTCCTCTCCAACAAATGCTATCTTCCTGCTCTAGGAGCTCCAGGGTGGTCCCCCAAGGCCAAGGGGTGGGGTGGGCACGTGGCAGGAAGGGCAGGATTCCTTCCTATCTTGGCTCAGGCCACATCAGACCACAGCACTCTCCTTGATATCCAGACTCAGAGGCCCAGTTCAGTTCAACCCAGCACATGCCAGGTGCCGCCCGCCGGATGCAGGGGACACAGGCATATGCACCTCGAGACCCTCGCCTCTACAAAATAGTTCCCAGACGGCCTGTTTCCTCCTGATCTCTACTGTCTCTGAATCCCAGGGGGTTTTCCGAGCCTTCTCTTGTCCTCTTACATCTAATGGCTGATCATCACGTCCATTTCTTGTCTCTCCAGTGATGTGAGCAACTTGGGGGTAATTTCCTATCAAGGAGGGGACCTACTGCCAACCTCGATAATCATGAAGAAATCTACAAATGGAAAGTATTCCAGAAAGAGCCCTGGCTGGGGAAATACAGGAGACCAAGAGTTACTGAGCTAGGCCCAGCATATATCCACTAAATCTTTGTAACCACTTATTCTCTGTGGAAGATGTAGTTACTAGTGCTATTTTGTGGACAAGGAAATGGATACTCAAAGAGAGATGAAAATTGCCTGAAACCACGTGGGCCTGACTCCAGAACACAGGTGGGAAGCCTGGAGTTGGTCTCAGGTCTGCCACTAAGTCACAATACCCGTTTGGTCAGGCCTTGCTTCAGGCCTGCTCCCATAAGGAGTTTTGCCTAGAGATGGAACTACATCCCCCTCATAGGCTGGCTGTGCAGATCACATGACAGACCATGGAAAAATTTTCCAGCACTGCACCAGAGAGATGCCAACAGTCGATACCTGTCATTATTACTATAATTACTGGGAAAGAGGTGTTGTTGCATCACGAATATTTGCAAATCTAAGAATTTCCTCCTATTGGACAGACTAGAAACTCAATGAATACTAATGAGTAGGACTGTGCAGGTGGGATATAGAGGAAAAAATGTGCCTGGATAAACAGATTAAATAAACTGGTAGTCTCCTTTTCCTCATATTCAAATTTGAGGATAACTCATTTGAATTTGTCAGAGAAGGGAAAGCCCCAAAGGGAGACCAGAGGTGTGTTTCTGGAAAGAGAGGCCAGAGGCAAAAAGACCAGAGAGAGACTAGCCATTAAATTTTGGGCTAATTTGTTGGATAGGATTAGATTACTAATACACGGTGTAGAGTGTAAATTGTTTTAGCACCATTTGTTGAAAAGATTACCCATTTTCCCCTGAATCACTTTGGTGTACCATCATTTAAAAAAAAAAATCAATTGGCTATGTTTGCATTGGTCTATTTCTGTACCACTACTTTGCTATATTCATCTATTTGCCCATTTTATTTAATAAGGCTTGAAGTCACGTGGCATAGGCTCTATGACTTTGTTCTTCTTTTTCAAAGTTGTTCTGGCTTTTGCATTTCCTTTGCATTTCCGTATGAGTTTTAAAGTCTGTCCATTTCTACCAAAGGCTCTGGAACTTTGGCACTGCACAGAACAGACAGATCACCAAGGAGAACACCAAGACCTCACTGCTGAGTGGGGTGCCTGGGTGGCTCAGTCGGTTGAGTGTCTGACTGTTGGTTAGGGCTCAGGTCTTGATCTCATGGGTCCTACGATCCGGCTCCGTGCTCAGCAGGGAGTCTGCTTAAGATTCTCTTTCCCCCTCTCCGCCTGCCCTCCACCCCGCCACCCCCCACCTTGCATTCTCTCTCTCAAACAAACAAATAAAACACCTCACTGCTGAGTGTCAAGCCAACTTGGAGAATTATCATGGCCTAGCTGGTAATACTAGGTCAGACCCTGAATGTTGGGGCTGCTTCTCCTTTCTCCGGATGGGAGGGTACCAGGTAAAAATTTCCATAATGTATTTTGATAAATGTACAGTATAATCTTTGTGGAATTCTGAACAAAATATTCTAAGAAACATTAATTTGTGCCCAAGGGCCATAAAACTCATGTAATTTGAATGCAATAAAATATAAATAAATAGCAAAGAGTTCTTAGGGGTTTTCTCTTAATTTTTCAACACATACTTTCGAGTTTTAACATACAGCATTTACAGCATTCACCTTCCTGAATTAGGGGTGGGAGGGGGTTAAGAAATAATTAGTAGGCAATTTTTTGGCCCTGGGACTTTTCTTGTAAATGTTTTCTTTGGCAGCCATACTCTTGAGAACAGGAAGTTACTCTCTTGTTACAGATTTAAGACTTTTCTGCGCCAAATAACAGAAAGCTGGATTAGTTCTGAAATGAAGAGGGGAAAAAAAACAACTCTAGGCTCTTGCTGGAGATTAATGACATCTTGCAAATATTTTAATTCTCTCCTTCCCTCTTAACTTGCCACCTCCTAAACAAAACACATTCAGCCTGAAAAAACTTAACTGGTCACTTTGTGGCCCAACCCTAAAGTAAAATATCTTTATGGTACCCACGAATTTATTTAAACATTTTTGGGGGGCTGGGGAAGGAAATTAGGGCTGTCTCAAGTTAACCTTTTCTTTTGTCTCCAAATCCCCAATATGGAATTGAAAATAGAAAATAGTCATAAAGATGCTGATGTTTCCATGGTGATTATAAAAATTCGTCATTTTGACTTTTTAAAGTGTTTAATAGAGAAAAATGTTATATGAAGCTTTGTAAAAAATGACTTTGAGGTGTATACAAATAATTCTTTAGGAAATGTTCAAAATAACAGCATTATAACCTCTGACTATGGCACTTATTAGTCTGACTATAAAACAAAGCAACTGGTTTCCTCCCAGAAAAGGGTAAGTCTTTTTGAGTTAAAATTTACCTTTTACGCTGAACTCTAGAGGAAAAAAAAAAAACCCTGTAATCTCAATGAAATTTATAATCTAAGGGGACATTAATTCTATAAATTGCCTGAGAATAATTTATGGGGATTCTTGTTTTGTTTCTTTAAAGATTTTATTTATCTGAGAGAAAGTATGTAGAAGGGGCAGAGGGAAAGAATCTCCAGCAGATTCTCCACTGAGCAGATCCCCACATGGGGCTCGATCCTGCGACCCTGAGATCATGACCTGAGCCAAAATCAAGAGCCAGATGCTTGACTGACTGAACCACTCAGGCACCCATTTGTGGGGATGTGTAAAACAGAAGACCTTAGGAAAACTGACATTTGGAGGTAAAGAACACTTTCCTATAACAAGTATAGCTCTTGTACTAGTGACCCAGGATGTTTTCATGGGATTAATTTGTAGCCTCTCAGCAAAGAAAAATGTTGGGCAAAAATTTTCATTTATACTTGCATGACACACCCAAAGTCAAATGGCCTGGTGCCCAGGGTCTGCACAGAGGTGAAAAGGTCTGGTGTAGGGGAAGCTTGATACAACATTTTTCTCTATGTTGGGGGAATGTTCACCCAGGTGGTAAATACATGCCAATCTTTAAGTCACTCGAATTCATGAGTTTGAGAAACTCAGTCCTGCCAAAAAAAAATCCCTTTGTAGATTGGATGTGGCCACAGGCCCACAATTTGCAACCCTTTATTTACATTATCTCATTTTTTTTTCTATGCATTATAGAAAAAAAATACTTATTCCTTTAAAGCACCTTTCCCTCTAGTCTGCTTGAAATGATGTTCCTCCCACATCATTCATTATAGTTTGCTAGCCTTCTATTATTTTGACAACTTCAGGGTTTTTTTTAAACCTTATAAACAATCCTAAATTACTCAGAGCTGTCATCCACTAGATATAAAAATTAAATTAAGCTCAAGAATTCTAGGTGATGGAAGACACTATCCAGTTCCAGAAGATATGGGCAAGTATGGGAGTACAGCAAGGGTTGATAAAACCCGAAACGTCATCAATGTTGGATGAGTATTTATTTAAAGGGAGCTACCTGCTTCCTGGTTTACTGCATACCAAATATTTCTTCTCAACATTTATGAGCTTAAATAGATGCAGATGTTGCCAAAGAATGTATCATAACATTTATCATCCTAGAATCATATAATTTAAGTGTTGAAAGGCATCTTGGAGTTTGTCTGGTTCAATACTTTCATTTAAAACAGGAGAAAACGGAGACCCAGAGAAATAAATGGACTGGCCACAAAGTTAGCGGTACATAAACCCTCTCCCCGAAAAAACACAGTTGGGGATTGACAACCACCCCTTCAGTTCTTGGAGTTGGATCACCTTCACTGTCCTATATACTAGGCTTCACTCTTTTCTCCTCCAAATTTTTAGGAAGAAAATCAAGGGTTTTTTTTTTTTTCTGAATAATTCTCCTGACCCTAGGATAATGACCTGAGCCGAAGGCAGACACTTAACGACTGAGCCACCCAAGCGCCACAACTCCTTTTCTGTTTTTTGATAAATATATGTACGAACCATCTTTCCTTGAGCACAAGTATAAACATACCTGTCTGAGTGTATTTTTTTAATGATTTTATAGCCATCTTTTGGTACAGAGTGGACTCCCAAGTGTTATAAAAGATCTTTGACAAAGTCCATGTACGTATAGAAGTGTGCCCTCCAGCATGGAATTTGAACCAATTCCAAGCGAAGTTGGTTTTGACATTCTCCCTTTTTTGCCTGTTCTCTGTATTTTCCAAATCCTGGATAGGAGGTCCTCTGGGGTCTTCCTGCTATGTAAACCCTGTTGTAATATTCTCTGTGGTCTCCTCTTCCTCTCCGATTGCTCAAAATTCTCTTAATTTCCTCCCTTGCCCTCCTATCAGATTTCATTCTCTTAGTGAAGGTTATCACCTCAGCTAGCCTTCTGTCAGATAGCCATTTGGAAGCAATTCATACTCATGTGTAAACGGCTGATACGCCACAACCCTTTTAGAAAGATCTATGGTCTCAAAGGAAAATCTTGTTAACCTAGTAATCTTACTGCTGGAATTTCGGTCAGTGTGTCAAAGGGAAGTGAAATAAGTCAAGGGGAAGGGAAGATACTTTAAATCAAGAGTTTGTCTTGATTCAGACAAGATTCTCTCTCCTACACTAAGAGGAGGGGCCTCAGCTACAATGTCTGTACAGTCTGTACCACAGATCGGTACATGTGAGCTTACAAGAACATTTTGTTCTTGAGTTTGTTCGTATGAAAAAAATCACAGAAAGATGTTATTCAATCACAATCACTAACGAATAATCTTAAATTTTTTAACTAAAGGTAAAATCACGAAATTTTTGATAATCAAACATTTAATTATTTTTGCCCTAAAACATTTCTTCCCACAGTATCACAAAGATCATAAAACACTGTGGTGGCCAGAAATGGGAGATTTGTCACCAAATAACACTCAACCATGTGAGTGTCTGAAGAGAAAAGAATTCTTTCCCTTCAACTTGAACCTTATTTGGCTGGGATTTTTCTCACCAGAGTCTTCCTATTTTTTTTCCATGGGCAACTGCCCCCTTGATTAATCCCATTTCCCTCAGTCTTAGTTTTTCCAAGCAGCTGAGCAAACAAAGATGCAGGCGTCCATTTTAACGTGCTTCCTCCCTCAAGCCCTCTGGGATGGGCCGTCTGTTCATCCTGTTCATAAACCAACGGCCTGAATGTGCTTGGAGAAAGCAGCAAGGATCTTCTGTCAGGATTAATTTTAATAGGCCACAGTCTGTTACCCGGTAACCACAGCCCCGGTAAATGGCTTTAAATTACTGTTTGCTGATAAAGAGGGAGATATGAGTTGAAAATTTGGTTCCTCAGTTCAAACAGTTTGGACAACTAATGCAAGAATTGACTTTTAGTGTGGGGTACATACACTTTACAGCCTAAGCCCCTGGGTAGCTGAGGAAAACCTTTTGTTGCAGTGGGATCACAGTAAAATACAAAGAGGGGAAATGTGACATTTTGTAGCATAGAATTTTAGAGCTAGAAGGGAAATGAAGAATTTATCTGGGAATTTCTCAGCATAAGGTTTCTGATGAAGCTTTCTGTTTCTCATTTTTGTGCCGAGAAACTTCATCCCTACTGCCCTTCCACTGTTCTGTCTCCCTCTTTACTGGTTCTTTTCCTTTCCTTTTTTCACTCTGCTTTTCTCGTGCCTGATTCCACCTCCCTATTGCCTTTTTTATTTCTCTCCCCTAACTGGACAGGCTCCTGCCAGTTATTTGCAAAGCTCTGTGTTAAGGGACAGACAGACAAGGCTATGGGACAAGTGGCAGGAGGTCCCAGCACTCGTGTCTCCCTCTGTAAAGTGGGGCTCGTCTCCACTGCTCTCTGCTCATCAGAGAAAGCAGGTGGGGACTGACCGGAGGAGCAGGTTTGGTAAATGGTACACAGATGTCAGCCATTATTGTTCAGGGAAGTCTAAGGTTTACCATTCTTTCTTAATTTTTCATTGGCTGCGGCAGCTATGGTTTGTTTGAAAGTTCAGCATGTTCCATTCCCAAATGAATGCTAAAAAACAAAAACAAACAAACAAAAAACTACGAAAGAAAACTTGCTTCAGACTTGTTTAGGACTCTTGGCTCCCATGTCTTCCTCACATGCCAGGATACAGCAAGCGACACAGCAAGTGGCACAGCAAAGGCCAGCCTTCCCTCTCCTCAATCAGCCCTCTCCCCCTGAAGCCAGGATGGACCCTTGATTTTCCTAACAGAGTGATGCTACTGGGCTCTGTATCAGTCAGGGTTCACCAGAGAGACAGATACAGTAGCACATGTGTGTAGATAATCTTGGGAGCCAATTCTTTAAAATCAATCTCAGAAAGAGAGATTTGGCTCACATGACTATCCCTGCAGGTAGGAAGCAGGATGAAGAGCCAGAGAAAAACCACTAATGCAGTTCAAGTATGAAGGGTGTCTGCTGGCAGAATTCCTTCTTGCTCAGGGGAGGTCAGTCTTTATTCTACTAAGGGCTTCAACTGATTGGATGAGGCCCACGCACATTATGGGGGACAATTTGCTTTACTCAAAGTCCACCGATTTGACAGTTAATCTCAGCCGTAAAACACCTTTGCAGAAACATCTAGAATAATGTTTGTCCAACTATCTGAGCACCATGACCTAGGCAATTGACACATAAAAGTAATAAAAGTTTCTTTTTTGGTGATTGTTCCCAGTGACTTTGTCTGGTTCAAATATCTGCCTATCCTCTCCTTTCCATTTTCTTGTGGGACTAACCTCCCACTAACCATCATGCTGCTGCCCAGTTTCCTGCCATTTTGACAGGAGTTGGGCTACATTTTTCAGTCATGCTTGCATCACCCACCACTGTCACTGTGACCATACACCACTGTCAATTCTAGGCAAAGAAACGGGGCATGCTTCTGTGTGCACCCCTGCAACGGTCTCCATCCAGACCGTCCAGCGATCCCAACACGGTGGCTGGACCATCTCCGTGAGCTGAGAAGCCCAACAAGTGTGGAACCGAACACTTCCCTACATTGATATTGGTGTTTCCCTCATCAGTATTCCAAGTGAAGGAAGCAAAATTAGATTTTTTAAGGAAGAAAGCTAACCAATGGCACTTAGAAGGAAAAGGACAGATGAGGCCAGAATAGGGAGACCTTTTAGGAACTGTTACAGCAGTTCACTTAAGGACTTGGACAGAGGCAATCAAGGCAATGCTGGGTATGTGGGGAGGTGTTAAAAGCAGTGGAAAGAGGGAGAAGTATCCAGAGAAGAAAGTATTTAGACTGTTGGGTTGAGGAAAAAGAATAGCTGGGTATGAATACTTAGTTTCTGGATTGGGCAGGTAGGTGGATGGTGATGCCATTAAACAGTGGGAATTTTAAAAAGGAAAAGTGGGTTGGGGGAAGAGAGCCTAAGTTTAGCTTTGGACGAGTTGAACCAGAGGAAACTTTGGGACATCCAGGTACTAAGGTCCTAACACTGGCTCGAATTCTAGCCTGAGAGCAAAAACTACCAGAGCTGAAAATCCTGGAGATTGGTAGCATGGAATTTATGTTAGAAGAGAGCTGTAAGGAGAAGGGGTCAAGAGGTCACAGGCAGCAAGGGGGAGGGAAACTAAAACCTGCTCCTTGGGTATGAGGACACAAGGGGGTATGTGGCACTGGTTGGTGGTGAAAATGGAATCAGAGGGTGCAGACAAGTCTTTTAGGCAGCTTACCCTTGAAAACAGAGAAAAGGGTGGAAGACAGAGGGGGTACTTTTAACAGCTTCACTGGGGGTAAAACAGAGCTGCCATGTACCAGACATATTTTAAGTGTACAATGGGATAAGGTGTGACTTATCAAATGAATACACTCATGTAACTATTGCTACAATCACAATGATTGAACATATCCATCACCCCCAAAAGTTTTCTACCACCCCTTCCTAATCCTTCCCTGCAGCCTCTCCTTGTCGCCCCACATCATTAGGCAATCACTGATCTACTTCCAGTCATTAAAGATTAGTTTGCACCTTTTAGAATTTTATGTAAATGGAATTCTACAGTATGGACTCTTCCTGGCTTCACTCAGTATAACTGAAATTCACTGAAGTTGCTGCATGGAGGCCAGTATTCAACTGTATGGACATACCATGATTTGTTTATCCATTCGCCTAGTGATGGATGTTGGGTTGTTTCAGTTTCCTATTACAAATGAAGCTGCTAACAACATTTATGTACAGGTCTTCAGATAGACACAGGCTTTTGTTTCTCTTGGGTAAATACAGAGGAATTTGTTTCTCTTGGGTAAAAAGCAGAGGAATGGCTAGGTTATGTGGTAGGTTTTCAGAACCTACCCAATTGTTTTCCAAAGTGGTTGTATTATTTTACATTCCCATTAGCAGTTAAAGTTCCAGTTGTCCCACAACCTTTCCAACACTTGGTATGGTCAGTCTTTTTCATTTCAGACATTGTAATAATCGTGTTGTAATATCTCACTATATTTTTGTTTTTTAAATTTTATTTGAGAGAGAGAGTGCGAACGTGCACGCGCACACACACACACAAGTGGGGGGAGCAGCAGGCTCCCCACTGAGCAGGGAGCCCGATTCAGGGGGCTTGATCCCCAGGTCCTGGGATCATGATCTGAGCCAAAGGCAGACGCTTAACTGACTGAGCCACCCAGGCTCTCTCACTGTATTTTTAATTTGCATTTTCTTAATGGATAATAACACTGCTCGCCTTTCACGTTCTTATTTCTTTGTACACCTTTGGTGAAATGTGTGTTCAAATCTTTTACAACCTAACCCTAGAAGTGACACCCTGTCACTTTTACCATTTGTATTACTTTTTTACCATGTTCTGTTTGTTAGAATTAAGTTAGTAAGTCCATTCCACATTTAACGGGAAGGGATTACAATAGGGCAGGACCATCAGGAGCCCCTCCTAGAGGATGCCTACAACAGATGGTTTCCCATTTCTCCAGGAGCAAAATTCAAACTTCGTATCCTGATCTAAGCCCTGCAAGATCTAGCCCTGGCCTTTTGTTTGTCGGTTATTTGGACATGCTGAGCTCCCTCTCCTTTTAGAGCCTTAGCATTTGTTCTTCCCTCTACTTGGGATGCTTTCCTTTCTACGTGGGAGAATTTCCCATGGCTAATTCTTGTCATGCAGGTCTCAGCTTACAAACTGCCTCCTCAGAAACAACAAACTCAGTCACCCTCAATCAAGGTAGCCTCCCAATCACTCCTTAACACTCCACCTGTATTAATTCTCTAGGTGACACTCAGTACTAATAGAATGTAAGTTTCAGCGAGGCAGGAGGCTTCTGTCTCACTCCCCATTATATCTCCAAAGTCTAGAATAGTGTCTCACACACGATAATTATTTGTTGAATGAACAAATGAATGAGATCTCCAAGGAGGCAAAATAGATGGGATCTAGATCACAGCTGGAGGAATTAATCTTGATTAACGCTCCTGTTACCACTGTTGTTCAACAAACCACCTTAAACTTAAAGGTATAAAACAACAACCATTTTATTACACACCCCAATACCGTAGGTCAATTTCACTCTGGGAGCCTGCAAGGCTGTTCCAGTCGGGGGCTGGAATCACTCAAAGGTTTGTTCGCTCACGTATCTTGTGGATAATGCTGCCTTTGGCTGAAACCCCAGTTTAGGCTGACAAAACACCAAACACCCACACAAACTCAGGTTTCTGCATAGGTGGCTTGCTGGCTGGGTTCCAATAGTAAGTACTCCAAGAAAATTAGGCAGAAGCTGCATCACCTTTTACTATGAAGACTGGAAAAATCACTTGCTCTAGTCATAAGAATGCCCAGATTCAAGGATTGGGAGGACCCACCCCATTCTTTGAGAGGAGAGTTAAATTCACATAGTAAGAAGAACATATGGGATGCGAAATAATTTTGCTGCCATTCTGGTGGACCCCAGGCATACCATACCAGTTTTGTGGCCTGACAACAAGTGGGAGAAAACAGAGAAGAGCAGCCTGGAGAGTCTGAGGATCAATGCCACCAATTTTACAACCGATTTCTAATTTTTATCTTCAACTCCAAGGACAAATGGAAATCTTTCCCAGGGTTTTATTTATTTATTTTTTTTGTCCTTTTTTGAGAGAGCACATGTGCACGCGAATGGGGGTGGGGTGGGGGAAGGAACAGAGGGAGAAAGAATCTTAAGCAAACTCCACCTCCTCCCCCTCAACCCCCCAGCAGAGCCCCACGAAGGGCTTGAGCTCAGGACCTGGAGATCATGACCTGAGCTGGAATCAAGAGTCTGACACTTAACCGAATGAGCAGCCCAGGCACCGTTTTGTCCTTTTAAATTGCATTCAAATGATACCTTTAACAGCTTGGTGGCAATGGGATGGCTAAGTCATCCTGGCAGCACTTCACATAATGAAATTGTCCTCCCCTTTACTTCTTCATTTGAATTTTTCTTGCTAATAGTCAAATTCATTAGCTTACTCTGATGGTAATTAATACTCTGGAGATTAGTCCAAGTACCATTGGAATTAGACTTTTTTAAAGGGCACAGAAACACAAAAACAAAAACTAAAAATGCTTGTCTAGACTCAACTTTTAACAGATGGGCTCTTGACATGCAATTGGAATTCTTCAACAGAGATTAGCTGCCTGTGGTTTGTGGGTTCCGTTTCTTTTCAAGTATCTACCTGCTTCTGGCTGCAGACAGTTAAAACCTATGGCACTCATTGTTTGTTAAATTTCACCATTTTACATCATTCCCCCCCCCCAGACAGTGCTGTTAAAATCTGTTCTAAAACTTATCTTTGTTTGATGGACTATAGAAGAAGACTTGGCCTCCTTTCATTCTGAAGTACAAATAGCCTGGTTTTAGGTTTTAGGGTGCTGTTTCCTCACTTGCCAAACCTCTTGGTTGGTGACAAAACAAGTCAGTTTATGTCAGTTGTTAAAAATTCAGATTTGTATAAGGACATCTTGAAGTCCTAAGCTATGTTGTATAAAAGATTCTATCCCATACCACTGAAAATATCTTCACAATCACTATGGCCGATACTTCTACATAAAACGCTTATGATTTGTATATATGAAAGGGACATTTCATTAAGAGGAAGAAGAACATGAGAGAAAAGGCTATGAGAAAAATTAAGAGAGGGAGATTCCATCAACTAATACCTGCTGTATGCATCAGGAAAGACAGAAAAGTACAAACATAACTCCCCGACAGAGTTCCCTGACTTCACAACTTTGTTAGAAAAAGAAATCACCATGCATAACACAACGGGAGAAGCATAATATGCTTCATATACTGAGGTTTGAGCTCTAAGAGATAGTTATTCTCAAAAGAAAGAACAATTGGAGTTTCTCAAAAGAAAGAACAATCTCTCAGGGAGAAGATGAGGCTTGACTTTAGATTTATAATGGGTGAAGGAAGGAGGGACAGCTTTCCACCAAAAGAAAACAGTAGGGTCCAAAATTCTGAGGCTTGAGAGAAAGGCATCCTTGCCTTGAGGACACCTGTGGCCCAGGACCAGAAGATGGGGTTCACCACTGCTGGGTTAATAAAGGCCTCCAACTGTGGCCCAGGGACAGGGTGAGGGAGGCTTTGGGGGAGCTTGCCGAGGGACAACTACCTGACTCAAAGGCCTTACTCAAGTATCTCTTATTTAGCTGGGCTGGAGCAGGTTCTTGATGTCTTTGAAAGCAGGGCTTAGGCTGAGAATTTTTATACTTTAGTTAATCTGATCAGAATGGACTAGATTGGGACAATATAGAAAGGACTTACACTGTACTCCCTGGAGTAGTTTCAGCTTTTACCTAGAGCTTCTGTCTGACTGGGGGGGGGGGGGGCACGTGTGCNTTTACATGGGATTAAGAAAATTAAAATATTCCCTATCAAAGAATACGGAGGTGGTGTTGGAGGTTACAGGGGTGTCCAAACTTCCCAACTGATAGCTGTTGTGACTCTTGTATGCTTCCTATTCTTTCCTTTGGGACACAGCTCTGGTAGCTGGACTGTAAAGAGAAGGTAAGAGCTGTTTGGGATGTTTAAGACATTGCTGTACTGTTCTTAACAGCCTGAAAAAAACCTTTTCAACAATTTGAAACACTTGGAAGTAGGCATAAAGCCAAGAAGGAGATTTTCAAATTGGTGTGGTAGAAAAAAGAGTAGCTGGGCGTTTGAATGAAATCTGGCGCTATCACTAAGTTTTGTGCCCTGGGAATGCTCGATTGATTTTGTGCCTGTTTTTCTACAGGCAAAATAGGGAACGATGAAGGAGAGGTTCTCGGCTGGCTTGGCCAGCACCTCCCACCATCATCTCTTGCGGGCGTTTGGAAATGTGTGTGTACTAGCAGGCCGAGGGTGGGAGGAGGAGCTGGAGGTAAAGGCATTCTGGATTGTTCCGCGTGGGGAGAGCCACAGAACTAGCGGGCGCAAGCCAGTCACCAAATGTCTCGCAATGCCCTAGGCAGTGCCACAAATGAAGAAAAGTCCTGCTCCAGATGCCAAAGACTCCCATTAAGAAACGCTGATACTCCCCAAGGACCCCTCCAACTCGGAGGACTTCATTAAGGCTTGGGCTACGAGGCAGCACCACAGAACAAGGCCTTTCGAGCCCCGTCCGGAACATTCCAATTTCACCAATGGCTAACCAGCTCATCACTCAGGATCGACTTACGGAGCTCACTTCTCGGAGCACCTGCCCTGGTGCCCACACCCATCTTACTGTTATATTCTGTCATTACCTGATTAATGCCTGCCTCCCTCCACCCCGCGGTAAACTCCCTAATGGCAGGAGTCGTGGATATTTGTCGGGGTCACAGCGGCGCTAACAAACACTTTCTGAATCAACGTCAAGAGCGGACGAGCCCAGAAAACACACGCGGCGCAGACGCGCGCCCCGTCGCGGCAGGACGCCGCCGCCTCCCCCACCCCCCGTAACTTCCGCCCCTTCCCACTCCTCCCGGCGCCCCCTTCTCCTTGCCTGTGTCTGTTTCCGGTGTTTCAATAAAGCTCGATTCGGCTCGAAGGAGACCTGTTCTTCCGGGAAAATGGCGACTCCCGCTCGTGCCTCGGAGTCCACGCCGGCAGCGGATCCGGCGCTAGCCGCGGGGGCTGCCGCGGAAGCCGAGTGCCCGCCGCCTCGCCAGCCTCAGCCCCCGCAGAATGTCCTCGCTGGCCCGCGGCTTCGAGCCCCAAGTTCCCGAGGACTTGGGGCGGCGGAGTTTGGCGGAGCTGCGGGAGATGTTGAAGCGCCAGGAGAGACTTTTGCGCAACGAGTAAGCTTGGGTCCCGCCGAGTCACCGCCAGGCTTTTTCGGTTCGGTGTCCCTGGGACGCGTTCCTTCCCCTCCCCCACATCGGGTTCCCTTCCCTGGAAGGTGACCTTGCCTCAGTCAGCTCGGTTCCAGTCACGCAGGCGAGTGGGCGGCCCCCAGCTTTAAAGCCGACCGCGTCCTCGTTTGGCACGTACCGCGCGTGGGGATGGTTAGCGTGCTGAAAGGCTGCTTAGGAGTTTCAGCTGTTCCCTTAGCTCCTTGTTGGTTTTAATTACCGGGCCGCTGTGACGGGTCCCTGAGGGAGGGTCTGTATCCTAAATACCTGTGGACCCCTGTCTCCCTTGCCGCCCACGTCGTCCCCAAAACACCTTGTCAATTTCATCACTAGATCCAATTTTTAACGGGACCTATAGGAGAGCGAAGGAATGGGACATAGAGTGCTATATTAGGCAGAAAAAGTTGGGCTCATTCAGCTGGCAGTCTTAACGACTTTAGCGGCTGAACAATATAATGAAACTGAAAGAAGCTTAATTTAGCAGCTTGGTGTAGGATGGTTTGAAGGAATGAGAGACAGAAGACAGCTGGAGGATATTTTCAGAGAAGTTCCCAGCATGGGGGTTGTAGAAGGGTAGTTGTGGGACTGGGAAAACTACATCAGGCATGGAATAATTTGGATATGTAGCAGAAGGAGATGGCTGAAGTTTCCAGCTTGTATAGAGAACCACTAATAAGAACAGAAGAATTGGGGAATAGCTCTGAGGTTGATTTTACTTGGGGGGGGTGCTGAGTTGAGGGGAGAGTTAATTATACGTACTTAAAAGCTGGAGAAGTGGTCATGAGGATCCAGAGGGAGAAGGCTGAGCACATACAGGAATCTCACCTGGAGAGGGATGTTAATGTTGAAACTGTGGGAAAGATCGTAGTGTGAAAGAAAGAATAAAGAGCCAGAGGTGTAATCTTTCCTCCATTTCTTATATGGATAAAGAAAAGAGAATCTGAAAAGGAACTTAAGTCACTCAGCAAAAGGGACAAATGACCATGTGGGAGCTTTCTAGTAGGGCAAGTACTTTGTGAGAATGGGTTTTTAATCTATAGCAGCGACTTAACTTTTTGGTCTCAGGATCCCTTTATACTGTTAAGACTTACTGAACATCCCAAGGAGCTCTTGTTTTATGTGTGTTACATCTACTGATGTTTATTGGTGTGTTAGGAATTACAGGCAAGAGGAGCACACCTAGGTGGCACAGTCGGTTAAGCATTCCACTCTTGGTTTCTGCTAAGGTCATGATCTCAGGGTGATGAGATGGAACCCTGAGTTGGACTCCATGCTCAGCCTCTGCCTTTCCCACTTATGCTCTCCCTCTCTCTCTCAAAATAAAAAAATTAAAAAAAAAAAGGAATTACAGGTGAGAAATCTTTAAAACACAAGAATATACAATGATTAGCCATCAGAGCAATGATATTACATATCATGTGGCCTCTGGAAAACTCCACTGTACCCGTATAAGATAATGAGCATGGAAATGGCAAATAATGGCTTAGTATTATTATGAAAATAATTCTGGCCTTGTAGACCTATCTACCTCGCCTCCTCAGTAAGGTCTTGGACATCACACTTTTAAAAACTGCGAGTTTTGGAGTATATTCTAGAGTATTATATGCTTAAAATACTTCTGCTGAAATTCTAATTAGACATATGAGGGATAGCCCTTATTCTTCCTGCATCTCCCCCTTGTTTTTAGAGTACTTTATGACTTACTTCATTCCTGTTCTGAGACAATTGGAAGTCAGATTTTTGACTTTAAAGATAGATTTTTCTCCCTTAGAGGATAATGCTTTGTCTTTATATCTCAACTTTAAAAACATGGCTCTCACTGTTTGTTTTCCATTTAACAGAAAATTCATTTGCAAATTGCCCGACAAAGGTAAAAAGATCTTAGACTCTGTTGCCAAACTGAAAGCTGCCATTGCAGAATGTGAAGAAGTTAGAGGAAAAAGTGGACTGTTTCATCCTGTTAGTTTAGACTGTAAGCTAAGGCAAAAAGCAGTTGCAGTTGTTGATGTGGACACAGAACCGGCCCAGAGTTCTGACCAGATACTTGATACTTCCTCACTAGTTTGTGGCTCTTCCTCTGTAAGTGACATCAAGTCATCCAAAAGCACCTCCCAACAGCGGGGACTTATACATCCTCCTCACAAAGGCAATGAAGAGGCCCCAGAGGTTGAGTACTCAGGGAGCGTGTGCCCAGCTTCCAGCAGCAGAGCCAGTGCGCCTTCCTCTTCCGAAGCTGGTGAGCGTCTCCCTCAGCATCGTGTTTCAAGTCAAGCAGAAGACAATTCGAGCAGTTCTGACAACCTGTTTATTGCTAGGTTACAAAGGATCACAATTGTGGACTCGGGTGAAGAGCACTCAGCAGAGAACAGGAGGGCTGAGAACTTGGCAAGGCTTGGTGCTGGGGCACAGAAGAAGCCTCATTTCATGGAAGTGCTAGAAACTCGAGCCCAAAACCCGGTGCCCCCACTACATAAATTTAAAACTAATGTGTAAGTACTATCAGAAAAGGCCTGTCTCAGGAACATACTGTTTGTTAAACTCAAAAGATTGGAAGAATGCTTTCAGTTCAGCGGACTTTGTGTGGGACCTACTTGTAGTTAGCAAAGAGCGTATGGTGGGAATAGCCTGGCTGGAATGGAGGATTCATGTTGAGAAATACTTAGGTTTTTAGCCAAATGATTGAACAGGTTTAAATAGCAGGTGGAGTATTAAGTTTCAGGGTGCTTAGCCAACATTTGATATTAAATCCGGAGTTAGAGAATTTATTATGACTATTTTCCACAACAGTTTTTTGGTATGCAGCTCCCACTTTGATTAGACTGTAAGCTAAGGGAGAAGCAGCTTTAGAAGCTGATGGACTTGTCAGCAAAAAATATTTGTGTGCTCACTATAGGTAAGCACCTGGTGCTGGGGTGACACAGAAGTTAAAGATCCTGCTCCTCAAAGAATTCAGGATCTAGATGAAGACCCAAAGCCTACACACTTGGAAGAACATTGACCTGTACTGTAACAACTTGAGGGGGAAGGGAGCTGAGAAGGGGTTAAAGAAACTGAAAAACAGATTGCGGCAGGAGGGGTAAACCAACTTTGCTTCCGAGTTCCTTGTCTAGTTTTGTTTCTGAGATCTCCAGAAAAAGAAAAGCTCTTTGAAGAGAAAAGAATTTTATTTACTTGTATGCAGATGTAAGTCTCATCAGGGAGTAGCCAGTGTATTTAGCCTACTTGTCTGTACTTACCAGGATGTAACTTGTAACATCATATATAAAGTGGAATCACTGCTACTTTTCTTTGAAAAGCTGAGAACCTCTAGTTAGAAATAGACTAGAGAAATAGTCTATTTTCTATTAGAACTTTTTTTTTAGAAAATTTCTGTTAGAAATGTTCAGAGAATTATTGAACATTCAGAGAATTATTATAAAGAGTCTTTAAAGTTTAACTCTGCCATTTTTTTAAAACTTGAAAACATTTTATTCTCCCTTAGAAAAACCAGGATTATATTACATTAATTTTTAGGTAGGAGTAAAAAGTAACCTTTGTACTCTTGATGTACAAAGGGAGTAGTCTCTCATCTTGTGTGCAGTGAGGTGTATTTCCTCACTTCCAGGAAGACAGAAAACCAGAAGCATCATCTAGTTGGTCAGAGGATACACTGATCCTGGTTCTTTCCTATGGTCCTTTAGCTGGAAGTGGGAGTGGGGAGAGCTGGGTGCCTCCTGTGCAGTTAGAGCAGGTCAGGAAAGGCTGGGGCTGGACGAGTGTGGATTGAGGGAGTCCATGTATGAGCAGCCTTTGAGTCCTTTACTGCTCTGCCTTCAGCCTCGTCCATGCCCTTCGGATGCCATGTACTACTTGGATGCTGGCGGCTGCCCCTCATCTCTCTCTGGCTTAGGTCTTTCCAGAACTTCAGATCTGCACGGCCAGTTACTCGTGAAACCTGGCCATGTGGGTCTTCTGTGGCATCTCAGACTTATGTACAGGATAAAACTCTTATTTCTTCCCACGCTGAATTTCTCCCATATCCCCTAAATTCATAGTTCCACCACTTTGTTTTGTCCCCCAAAGGGTCTTTTGCTTCATCTCTGTATCTGCTGGCTATAAAGACTGACAGTATATTTTGTTGATTTTCATCTCTAATTATTCTTATTTTCATCTTCCTGTCAAAATGAAGGCTCTCATCCCTCTCTTGGACTATAACTGGCCTGGTCTGGACTCTAGTCTTAACTCCTCTAGTCCATCCTCTCCACTGCTGTCAGAGTGAAATTCGTACAGTGCAAATCTGAACCCATTACACAGAACTCTTCCATGAGGACTGGGCCGGGTCGTCTTGCTGCCTTACCTCGCAGCCTTTCCTCCACACGCCAGCCTCTGAACTCCCTTTGTGCTGCACCTTGTCGCCCCTCACTCCCTGCTGGGATGCCCTCCTCCCCTCATTGACATGGTGCACATCTGTTATTCAGACTCCTCAAAATTCACTCTTTCCAAGCTTTTCTGACAATTTCCCTGTCTCCCATCAGAACGAGTGGTTTCCTTCTTTATGTTCCAGTGTGATAGTATGTATACCACCTCTACGTAGTGTGACACAGGTGGTATTACGTTGCACCGGAACCGGATACAAGTTTATTTCCCTTTACTGGACAATAAGCCCATTTGTGCATGTTTTTTGAGTGAAAAGATAGAAAGATGGCTTCAGTTCAAGTGTAAGGTTGAAAGAGTGAAGGAAAATGCAAAGAGCTTATCAATCTACCTATTTGTTAAAACAGTGGATTGTCCTATTAGTCTCCAAAAAGGTGCCAAGTTAAATACTTGTTTCTGAAGTAAATACGTTTGAAAACAGGAAGAATCTTTATGAATATAAGTATTGGTAAACTACTTACTGTTATCTTTGTAGAAGAATTAACTGCTAAGGTTAAAGGCCGCTTCTGTGTCGGAATGTTGTAAATGCATCTATAAAAAGGAAATAGTCTGATGATAAAACGAATTTTCCCTCCTTCAGATTACCTTCACAACAGAATGATTCATCTAGTCATTGGCAGAGAAGAGGGTCTCCCGTCTCCTCAGAAGAAAGGCGGCTCAGGGATAAGAAGCATCTCGATGACATCACAGCAGCCCGACTTCTTCCACTTCACCATATGCCCACACAGCTGCTCTCCATAGAAGAATCTTTGGCACTTCAGAAACAGCAGAAACAGACTTATGAGGTATTTAGAGTTTTAAATGTTTCTTGTGTGTGTATTAGATGCTGCTAAGTCAGAACTTACTCCAGGAAGTGCAAAGAAGACAGGACTTAATAGAAGGGTGCTTGAGAAATGGTCAGCTCATGCCATTAGCTTTCAGATGTGAGCCTCTAGTTTTCTGAGAGTCTTGAAGTTGCTAGAACCGCAGGACACAGCTGGAGACAATCAGAGCTACGTGCAACAGCAGAGTGTTTTTTGCCAGGAAATCAGGGAAGACTACTGCAGAATTTCCCGATCTCTTAAAGCCTATGCTGTCAGACTAGTGGAAGCCTTGCTTCTCTGTCTTCCACTTTGTAAGTCCCACGCGAGAGGTTCTCAGTGGTAGAATCTAACCAAGAATCAGGGAGATGTTTCCAGGTTTCTGTCTCTTGCCGGACAGGGGAAAACATAACATTGGAGGAGTAGTGTGGTGTTACCAACAGACATTTGGACACTGAGCTTAAAAGCATGGTCTGCAGGCCCTTGTGAAGACAGAAGAATTGCCTACTTTTAGTGACTTAATTTTGTATAGCACTTACTTCAAAGATCAAGGAGTTCTGCCTAGAACTGTAAGCGTACATATGGACAGTTTGTATACAGAATAATGAGATGGGAGAAAATAGGTAAAGACTGGAGGGAGAAAAGAAAGCATCCAATATACTTAGATAGTAATAGCTTGAACCTCCCTAAAAATAGCGGTTTAGCTTCGTAGTATTGCTTATCTAGATTTTAATCAAGTACTAGACATCAGTTAAGACAAAACTAGGCTGCTACTCAGCCTTGGCTTTTCACAAAAGTTCAGTTGGCATGGATTGGCATTTTCAAGACACTCCTTTTTAAAAGCCATTTTTTTCCTCGAGTATTAAAGTATTATTGCCTAGTTATGACTACACTCTTGGGGATTAGGCATTTAAATTGTTTATATGATCTTGAGTGCCTGTCCTAAGGTATCTTTAGGTTGACTTCAACTCCTTGGAAAGCAGTTTCCTTGGCAGAGTGATATTAGCTCCCATTTTAGTCCTACCTCCCCAGGATATTCATGGCCTGAGGGGAAGGACACAAAGAAGTTTAAGTTGTAGGGACAGAAGCATGAAAAAAAAACAAAAAGCCAGATTAAAAATGGGCATAGCCACCTTGGGTGTCTACGAGCACATTGCCAGTGTCTAAAATTTACTTGGACTTTCTATCATGTAGTAATTTTCGTGGGAACTTAATTTAGAGAGGGATAGTCGGCTTTTTAACAGTATTGGTTTCTTGATTTCATTGTGACATTGAAATATAACTCAAGCCTAAAGGCTGTGATTTCATCTAGGAAAGAAGATTCTTTTTTGGAGAATCAAAACAGCATTAGTGATTTTTGACATTTGGTAGTTGAAACTGCTCTGTGAGTGTGTATGTACACGTGCATGTGTCCACATACTTAAAAATCTGTCCATGTTTGTAACTCACAGCACTCGGTGGGTTCCTCAGTTTCCCATGCAGAGGTGGGGTATTTCAGTGCACTGTTGTCTGTGAATGGAAGTCTGACCGCGACTGTGGCAGGCCAGCAGCCCTCACCAGCATTGCCTGCCCCCCGCCCATCTGTGGTAGGCACAACTTCAGACCTGCACACTGCTAGAGAGAGCACTGAGGGCAGCTGTATGCCCCTTTATTTCCACTTCTCTTTAAATGACTTCCTGCTGAACAAATTGTAGGGAAAGGCTGTGAACGTGTAACGTTTTGCTTTGATTTTTGTTTTAAAGGAGATGCAAGCCAAACTCGCGGCACAAAAATTAGCTGAAAGACTAAACATTAAGATGCAGAGCTATAACCCAGAAGGGGAGACTTCGAGGAAGTACCGAGAAGTGAGGGATGAAGATGACGATCAGTCCTCTGGAGATGAATTCTGAAGATGGGCAATGGGATCTAAATCTCTTCCTGTCAGGTTGTCATGATCTTATGTCAGGCTTTCAAACGAGTATCAAGATCAGTGTCAGACATTGTCGAGGGAAGGAAGTTTTTAAAGTTACACAAAGGTAGCTATAAAAATAGCCCAGTTTGTCTATCAGAAGATGACATTCATGTGCTTAAAAAGTTTAATATTTGAATATTGTGTTTTAACCATATTGTATTAAAGTTTTGCAGTATGTTGTCTGTTGGTCTGATATTTTAGTACATAATAAGCACAGGATATTTTTCTCTAAGCCAAATGAAGCAGGTAACTGCTCTTTTCCAGATTCTTACCTCTATGGAATAGCATTTATTACATGTGTTTCAGTGAAATATTTGGTTGCCCCAGGCATCACCTAAAATGAATTAGGAACATCAAGTTTCCTCCTTTTTTGAGTAATGAAGGGAGCAGTCTAGAGAATTTTATGCATGTTTGCATGGGTTTAATGAGGTAATTGGATGTGAAATACCCAGGAAGACACTCATAGAGAATTCTGAAATGTTTGTTTCCTTCTTCTGTCTTCCCTTAGGAAGAATGTTATCTTCTGATTAGGAACAGGTGTACTGTTAGTTGGTGCTGGAGGGTGGACTGTCTTTCTGGATGATCACATTTGCCCAAAGTGATGGAAGATATAGGAAAAGTCTAGAGTGACTGTAGGTGACAGGAGGAGCTGTTCTTAGTCTTCACCTGACTTGAGTTCATTGCTCTAAGAGGTGACAGGTTCAGTTTGGTAAGAAAACCAATTTTTTTTGTTTAAACTACAATTGAATTGTCAATACATTGCCTCCCCTCACCCCCTAAGAGGAATATATAGACTACAGAAATCTCATTTATGTACTTTTAAAGGATTACATGGTTGTTACTATAGATTTGTTTAATATGTTAGAGATTTTAAACAGTGTTGAAAGGAAGAATAAAATAATTAGAGCAACTTCACAATGTTAATGGTGATGTTTTATGGGTGTTTAAGTTTAACTTGCTTTAAAAGAGACTTTCATATACGACATTTTCCTGCAAACACATTTAGGAGTGTTAGGAAGGGCTGGGTTCTCTAGCATGGACTTCCAAGTGTGGCTACTGCTTTACACCCCCCTTCCTCCCCCTCCCCCGGCACCCTTCTCCCTTCCCCCTGAAAATGTAAAAATACACGGAGCTAACACATTCATTATTACTCCTTTTAAAAACTAATAGTAAATGGATTTCACAACATAGAATTAGTCTTTAGAGAATAAAATGATACATTTCTGGAAAGCCAGGTAATGTGGAAGGGCTCCCATGCATGGACACACAGTACCCCGTAGTTGGATCATCCAGAGAGTGCCTCTCTTAAGGTCTGGGTATATGTACTTGACATACCCTTCTGTACGTTTCTATTTTCAGTAACGCAATCATACTGCACGTTGTTTTACAGCCTGCTCTATGGATGGTAATCACTTTCCCATAATAGGTACTTGGCATTTTAGATAGTTACAGAATATTCAATTTTATGGGTGTGCCCTATTAAAATCAATTTATTGTTTAACAATTTGTTCGTTAAAATGTAAACTGTAAACAACAATGCAGTCAACATCTTAAAAGATAATCACATTTGTACAAAAGTGATTTCTTTCCAGAAGATACTTTCTAGAAGACAGCTTGCTAGTTGGGAGTATAGCTAAGTTTTTGAGATTCTTGTTCTCTATCACTCACCACAAAGATTGTGTCCCTTTATATTTCTCCAAGCAACATCAAACTCCCAGAACTGAAAATTGCTATTTAAAGTGTTTGCAAACTGAATAATTACAGGAAAGGGTGATTTTTAAAAGATACATTTCTTTGCTTAATGAAGGGTGAGTGGTTTTTCATGTTTATTGACCATTTATGTTCATTCTTTTGAGCATTGCTAGTTCATCTTAACTGTATTTTCTTGGATAGTGTACTGTTTTTATTCGTCTATAAATTCTTGATGAATTAAGATGTCCAGCTTTTGTCATATATTCTCTTTTTAGTGTTATTTTCTTTTTAATACAGTTTGTGGTGTTTTGGTGTAGAAGTTTTCTTTATAAGTCTGCCTTGTGGTAATGCGTCAGCATGCCTGCCTTAGCCTCAGGATGGATACGTATTCGTCCTCATTTTCTTCTAGGACTTTTTAAAAATTTCACTTTTATACTTAATTCAAAAGGAAATTTTTAATCCATCTCAAGTTTGTTTGGGGAAGCTGTATAAGGTAATTTTTAATTTTTGCAGAGTGTTGACCAATTGGTTCAATATTATAAACCACCATTTCCCCACTGATTTGTAACACTGTCATTATAGAATATTAAATTCCCATGTGTCTTGTGCTGTGGGCCTATTTCTGGGCCTTGTAGTTTTTCCTGCACTATTTTAATAATTACGGTTAATATTTGGTATACAGTTTCTCCCTCATTCTTTTAAATTCTGTCCAACATAACCTCCAGAGAAGTACACAAAACAGGTGTGCAGTTTAATGGGTAAAGCATACAACTACGTAATCACAAACCAGATGCAGAAAAGCTACTGCCAGTACTCTGGAATGTCCCCATGTCCCGTGTGGATATGCTGTTTATCCCCCAGAGGTAACTACTTTCCTGACTTAAGAGTAATATTAACCCCTTTTTAAAAAAATGGTTTTACCAGTTATATATGCAATGGTACGGTTTGTTTGTTTTGCCTACTTTTGCCTTATAAAAATGGAATCCTACTGTATGTGTGTTTGGTGTCTTTGACTCAATCAACATTGCTTATGAAATTCATGTCACATAGTTGTGGCTTATTCATCTCATAGCTGTGTAATGTGCCACTCCATCAATCCCACTTCAATCTAGTGTGGCAAGCACTTCTGTGATATTTTCAGTTTTTGGCTATTACAAGCAAAGCTGCACATAAATTGTGTACATAAACATTTCTGGAAAAAAATATACATTTCTGTTAGGTATTTATCTAGGAGTTTAATTGGTGCATTATAAGGTATGCATATCTTTAACATTTAATATTCCCACCAGTGTCCAGCCCGTATGAGAATTCCACTTCACTAACACTTAATCTTACCAGATGTTAACATTAGTCAGTGTGATGTTTTGAGAGTAGACCTTTATTTTGGTTTTATTTTGCATTTCCCTAATTAGGAATGGCATTGAGCATCTTCATGTCTACTGGTCATTGGATTTCTTCTTTTGAAAAGTGCCCCTTCAAAACTTTTGTTCCTCTTTCTATTGTGCTTGTGTCAGCTGTCCTTTTCCTCACTGATCTGTAAGGTGCATTCTTGGTACTAATCATTAGCTACATTTGTTGTAGATATCCTCTTCCTCTCTGGATTACTTTTCGTTCTCTTCATGGTGTTTTTGTTGGACAGAAATTCTTAATGGCAAACTTACAGTTTTTTTTGTTGAGTGTCTTTTTTTTTTTTTTTTTAATTTTATTTTTATTATTTGCCCAAGGGGTACAGGTCTGTGAATCATCAGGCTTACATCTTTCACAGCCCTCACCAAAGCACAAACCCTCCCCAATGTCCATAACCCATCCACCCTATCCCTACCCTCCCACCCCCCAGTAACCCTCAGTTTGTTGAGTGTCTTTTTAAAGAGAACCTTTCCCTATCCTGAAGTCATGAAAATATTATCTTAAAATTGTTTTACTTAAAAAGTGCTCTGTAGTTTTGCCTTTCCATCGTGTTGTGGATGCTACCCAGAAATTATCTGTGATGGTGTGAGGACGGAGCCTTCTGTGTAGCTAGCCTGTTGTCCCACACTACGTAGTGTATTTCTGGGACACCTCAGGCATCCGTGTATGTCTGTGTTACTTTGCTGGGTCCTCTGTTTGGTTCTGTTCATCTACTGGTGTTAATATTACTTCATGTTATTTATGGTAGCTTTATGCTAAGGCTGGAGTAAAGCCTGCCATCCTATTCTTTAAGAGTGGTTTGGATATTTTTGGCCCTTGGCATTTTCACATAAATTTTAGAATCGGCTTGCTTTGTTTTGCAAGAAACAAACCAGAAACCCTTGGTAGTGCAAAACTCCATTCATTTAAAAAAGTGTTTGAGGGCGCCTGGGTGGCTCAGTGGGTTAAAGCCGCTGCCTTCGGCTCAGGTCATGATCCCAGGGTCCTGGAATCGAGGCCCGCATCGGGCTCTCTGCTCGGCAGGGAGCCTGCTTCCTCCTCTCTCCTCTCTCTCTGCCTACTTGTAATCTCTCTCTCTGTGTCAAATGAATAAATAAAAAATCTTAAAAAAAAAAAGTGTTTGATATTCCATCATTAATCAATTCACTTTTTATTCCTAACAAAATGTACTTTGAAACTTAGGAGGTTTGGAACCTTGCCATTTATCAAGGATAGTTACTATTTCAAATAGGATGACTATTTTTGGGCTATACAAGTTAAATAGAAAATTCAGAACACTGTTTTATTGCGACTAAAGTATTACTTAGTTTTGATTGAGAAGAGTTAGCAAGTGAGGGGTTTTGTTTTTGTAATGTGACATGATTAGATTTTTATTTTTCAAAAGTACCATTTTCCCCCATTTATAAAAGAGGAAACTGAGGCACAAGGACTTGAAATGCTTGTCCGAAGTCAGTGACTAGTAAGTGTTGGGCATAAGATTTGAACCCAAGCTGTATGCGCTCTTAGCTCATAATCCATGTTGCATCTCCAAGTCAAATCAAAAGGGTATGGACATAGCAGATATGTTTTCATCTGAATTTCAGGTGAACGTGAGTTAACTTTTTAAAGTAAATTTTTAAAGAAGACTTCTTTTTTTAAATTAAAATTAGGTTTAAAGTAGGAAAATAGAGGGAATCTGCAGTCATGAACTCTTACCTTCAATTTTCACTTGATCTTAGCCAAAAGGCCGAGAAGCGATTTACCTTCAATTTTCAAGCGATGATGTTAAGAGAAGGAAGTGCTGAAGTCTGGGGCTTCACCCAAACCGTGGGAGGTGTCAGAGGGTTAATCTCATTCTATAACACTCACCTCTAAGATGATAATTTCACGGGACCTGTGTCCAGTCCACATCACATCTCTCTCTGGATGTGTGTGAGTGAAGGTGGAAGGCAGATAGCTTCTGGGATTCTCCTGTAACTGGGACGTTGGCAGTGATTTGCACAAGGTTGCTCAGAGGCAGCCAAGCAAAGAACCCAGCCCTCAAAACTTCGGGGCACTGGGCTGCACGGCCTTGCACACAAACCCACAAATCAAAGTTGCATGTGGGCTTTAGAAAGTGCTAATGCTAGGCGAGAGCTCAGATTACTCAGGGGGCGTTTGTCGTGTCTCTCTGACTTAACGCCACAGAAGAGCTTTTGTTCTAATAATATTTGTATTTGGAATGTTTTGTTTTTAGTCATCTTAGAACCGTGTATGACCATTTTGGTCACTGCTGAGATCTTCACTCTTCCCTCCTTACTTGACATTTGGCTGCATAAAACTTTCTAGAAGAGATGTGAGGCATAGAGACCTCAGGTATCCTAGGTTTTATTCAGACGAGCGGGTAAGATCTGGTAGTCCTCCCTTTGCGGGCTTCAGGACAGTTTGTAGTGCTAAAAGCAAGTAACGTTGTCAGGAAAGAAAGGTTCTGTCTTTTGCCTCTGCTAAATAAGTAAAAGGATTATATATCCTGCTTTAATGGAGAGCATATAGAGTCATCTACAAAATATGGCAGGTTGCGTTACTGACTAGCTCCTTGACAGGGAGGAGAAACTGAAAGCTATTATTTTAATTTCTAGCTAAAGTGAGGGAGCTTTGATACCAAGCGGATGAGACAAAGCTTGCGCCGGGTAATACTGAACTGGAGCCAGACCACAAATCAGAAGCGATTCTGAAAGTGCAGCATAAAAGCCTGAACAATTAAATATGATCTATTACTTCCCAGATGATTTTAGAAAACTTGGAATAAAAAAAGAGGCAAAAAAGAGGGTAAGCCACTGGAATAGCATTAGATTATTAGATTTAGGATTTAAATGCCACTATTTCCTTTGAATCCAATGGGAAGTTATGCATTCTCCTGACTATTAAGTTTGTAAGATGAGGTCAGTGACCTGTTATCTAACGTTCAGGGTATGTTTTGAGAGAACAGAAATTTCAAAGTGTGGTCTTTAGAGAACACTTTGGGGCCTAAAAGAGATTCTATATGAAAACCTTATTGTAACGATGGTAACAATTATGATCGGAGTAGTTTGGGGAGGTACCTTTTGGCATATGAAGTAAAATGTTTTAAAATCACCACCATATGAAACTTTTAATTTAGTGTTAAAATTAACTTGAGAACAATAGAGACTCCCAAAAAAGGCTGTTTTGACAAGGGGAAATTAGGACACTGAGCTAAGGAAAGCCTGAGATTCCGATGGAAAATTTTCTCATTATTAAGGCAAAAGAATGAGAGCTGTAAATCAAGCCCGTACTCAGAGCACACAGAAACGCTCTTTAGAAGACGGAGACCCAGATTGGTGCTTATAAATTCTGTCTGAAAATATTGCTAGTAAATATATCACTGCTCCTAACCAATACCACATATATTTGTATTAAATAGCTCTTTTAGGGATTGTGTGGTAAAAACGAAAGCATATCTTCTATTGATTAGATTTTTAATAAGAATTTTCCCCCCTTCAGCTACATTTAATAGGGTCAAAATGCAGCACATGAGGAAACTCACTGGCAATGGAAGGCCAATCTTATCTCAACTTAGGATCTTTAGTTCTTAGGGAACGAAGAAAGCTTAAATATAATTTGTTCCACATCCTATAAATAGGGAAACCAAGGCACAGAGAGACACAGGAACATGCCTATGGTGTGCCCCTGGTTCTAACAGGGCCGAGTATTGCTGCCCTAGCCCCATGTTCTTTGCTTACTGTGGAGTCTACTTGTAATTAATTCCTTAACACATTTTTGCAAAGTGACAGAAAAAGCACAGTGCCAGAAATCTATTTTATACTTCTGAAACTATAGAAATGTTAGGCAGTCTTAGGTAGCCTTACCTATTGCACTGGATTCAGTTGCTATAATTTTCATGAAATAAAAATGGATAATGTATATTTTAAGAAGCAACATCAAAGGGAAAATGTACTGCTCATTTTATTTATAAGTGTGACTCTCTTTCCTCTTCGCTGCCCATTTTTTTTTTAAAGATTATTTGAGAGAGAGAGGGAGCATGTGGGGGTGAGGGGCAGAGGGAGAGGAAAAGAATCTCAAGCAGACTCCACGCTGAGCACGGAGTCCCATATGGAGCTTGATCCCACAACCCTGAGATCATGACCTGAGCTGAAACCAAGAGTCAGACACTTAACCAAGACCAAGCCACCCAGGAGCCCTGCCGTCAGTCTTCTTCACAGGTTCCTTCTCTTCCCAATCACTGAATACTGAGATGCCCGGGGTTATTTCCCTGAAACTCTTCTCCATCTATGCTCACTCCACTGGGGACCTCATTCAGCCTTGTGGTTTTAATTAATTCCTGATACACTGTGACTCCCAAGCTCCAGCTCCAGCTCTGAACTCCAGATTCATATTCAGCTGCAACAGTAATGCTCTGAGATGAGTCCTGCGCTCCTGGGCTCCAAATCAGGATACATTGGCAGTGGCAGGGCGGTGGCGGCAGAAGTCACCTAACTTCTTGGGATTTGAGTTTTCTGGTTTCTAAAACGAGGGTGTTGGACCTGGTTAGCCTCACCTAAAACGTGTGTCTTAAAACAGAAACCCTATGGAAAATGAGATTTGGTGGTCAAACGAGCAACCACGCTCCATTACCTTGACTGTTGCGGGGGGCCTCCTGGCTGGTCTCCCTGCTTCTGCCATTGCCCACGCTCACAGCTCTGTCTGAACACACAGCCTGCTTCTCTCTGTAAAGACACCATCAGATCAGGTCATTTTTCCGTCTCAAGCCCTCCAGGGGCTCCCACCTCAGAACAAGCTAAATGTTTATGATGGCCTACAACACCCCACCCGATCCCGTTGTCACTCAGCCACTGTAGCCCTGGGGCCACACGGGTCTCCCTGCTCCTGCTATAACAGGTCCCAAGAGTCCCACCTAAGGGCCTGTGCACGGACTGCTGCTCTCCCTGCCTCGAATGTTCCTTCCCCACACAGGAGCACGCTAGTTCCTCATTTCCTACAACTATTTTTCCAAATGTCACCTTGTTAGGAATGCCAGTGAATATAATTCCCCTCAGTTGCTTTATTTTTCTCCATAGAATCGTCCATTTTCCTGTCTGCTTGTTATCTGACCTCCCCCCCCGCCCCCGGAATAGGAAGGCAAGGATTTTTATATGTTTTGTTTATGGCTGTATTCTCAGTGGCCTAGAACAATGTTAGACATAATGGGCACTCCGTAACAGAATGAATGAGTGAGAAAACGAGAAGATGGAGAAGAGGAAGGGGGGGCGCGGGGAGCCACCCTCCACACCTGCCCGAGAGCCACTGTCTTCCGTGGGAAACCACTATGATGCCCAAAACACAGCCGTGTGTGCTTTAGGACATGATCTCACAGCTGGGGTCCCCCCTTCTCATACATGCCCTACAAGGTAGGGATTATTCCAGCGTTTTCCAGGATGGGAAACTGAGGGTCAGTGAGGCAGTGGCTTCCTCAAAGTCATGCACTGTTAAGACATGCATCTCTTTTCTCCAACTCAAGGGCCTTTTCAGTTTCCCAAGGTGCCTTTCGTACTCATTCTGTGTGCCTGCATTCCAGACAGCAAATGCCTGGCTTTCCCTGTGGGGCTGGCCAGGAGAAGTGGGGAGCCCCCTACATCATGTCACTAAGGCCTTACACAGGGCCCCAGGGGTTCCCTCTCCGCTGGTCCTGACAGCAGGGCTGTGACGGGCTGTGCCTTTCACAGATTTTTCCTTAATGATGAGAGACAACAGGGGGAAACAGAAGGCAAAGAGCATGAAAACAGCCTGGGTGTGAGCCTTCTCTAGCTCTTTCCCTCCCAGCTCCTTGGTTCTACCTTCTACGGCCACTGCCTTTCCCCAGCGTACCGCCCAGCCCTCACACACCAGCCTGAGCCAGCCGCTCACATCCGCCACTTCCTCCCAGGGTAACTAATGTTCCTTAACCGCTTGAAGCCTCCTCATCTGAAAAATGTGAGTAATAAGAACAGTCTCACGGTCACAGGCTTGTGGAGATGAGCTCTGTCTAAGTCTACAACAACTGTCAGCTGCCGTTCTTCTCGCTTCCAGCCTGTCTTCTATTCAACACCTGCCTGCCCCACTCTCTGCACCACTGCTTTGTAGAAGAGAACAGAAGTGTCAGGCTGGCCCCCACGCCCTACCCCAGATCCCTTCCAGGGGGCATGGCCTTTGTCCTGCAGTCCTCAGGAGTGATCCTAATCTCACATGTCACCGAGGCAGCAGCATTCGAAGAGTAAGAGCTAGACATTCCTTCGTAACGAGTGGTTCTGTCACCTTGCAGTTCCTAACTTGGGGAACCAGGGTGGGAGGGAGGAATTTGGATGATAAAAGAGAACAGGTTTAGGGGATGACAACGTGCAGTCAGTTTTGGACTCGTCCCCATGGGGGTCCTCACAGACGCCTAGTGGGCTGTTGGGAAGGTGCACCTGACTCACTGTTGGGACTGGAGACCAAGGATGAGGCCTCCTCCCTTTGGAGAAGGTGGTTGAAGCCCATAAAGCAGACACTCTGGGAGAGCCCACAGCAGGAAGAGAACGGGCCAATGAGCTCAGGGAAGCACAAGAGAAGGTGCCCAGGGCTGGCCTGACATGTATCCGATTCAAAAGTGGATGGAAATCCTGCCCTCACCAGCCTCAGGGAGCTGCCCCTTGCATAACCAATTCTCATCCAGAGTGAACAGGGCTGAGTGACTAACAGACCAAGGACCTCATTTCCAGGAGGGGGCCAGGAAAGCTCCATAAAGGAGGGCTCTTGAGCTGTGGGTGCCACGGAGAGCGGTGGGCTGGGGAGAATGGTTGGACACATGACATTAGCGAGGGTCACGAAGGGGGGAAATTCAGAATGTCTGGGAAACTGTGAGAAGTCAGTTTATATCTGGCCAGTATAATGCAGAACTGGATTCGAACTCAAAAGCATTTAAAAAATACGTCTGAGCCCGAAAGTGAAGTTTAAGAAGACATTAAAATGCATTTGATTGCCATAGACCCTGAGGTGGCGGTTAGCGTGCAGGACGTCTGTTAGGCAAGCCCCAGAGAGAGATACCTGTGAATGGGGGCCAAGGTGCACAAACTCCTCAGGCAAGCTCACGGGGAGCTTGGGAACCTGGATGGCCCCACACAGTGGTGTCCCCATGGGGGTCTAGGGGGATGAACAGTGACCCCCCAAAATGTGTCTGAGTCCTCCCCCTTGGTCCCTGGGACCTTATTTGCAAATGTAATAAAGGTGAGGATGTCGAGATGAGATCATCCTGCAGTTAGGGTGACCCCTAAGTCCATCAACCAGGGCCAGACCGGAGAAAGGAGAGGAAGATTCGACACCCAGACTCACGTAAAGACAGAGGCACCGCCTGGAGCGATGCGTCCCCAGGCCAGGGAGAGCCACGCATGGCCCACAGCCACTAGCACCTCAGAGAGAGACATGGGACAGTCTCCCTCATCACCTCCAACAGGAGCCTTCCTGCTGGCCCAGCAATCCCAGGCTTCTGGCCTGTGAGACGATAACTCCCGTGGGGTTAAGCCACCCGGTTTGCGGTGATTGGCTATGGCGGCCACAGGAAACTAACGTGGGAGGCCAGGCCTTTTTCATGTTGGATGGTCAGTCACCGGATACAGGGAGCCCCTGAAGGAAGCATGGTCTTGGGTGAGCCACTGTCCTTCAGGGGGGTCAGACTCCAAAGAGGGCAGACAGCCGAGGGCCCTGGGCTGGCGGCACTCCCAGCAGCCTGGGGAAGATGTTCTGCATCCCTGAAGAGGATTAGGACAGCACATTCTAGTAGCCACTTCTCTCTCCCTCAGTTTTCCCATCTACAGAATGGGAACGACAGTAAGACCCATCTTAGAAGGTTCCTGGGAAACAAAATTAGACGATCACACAGCTAGCTAACGTTTATGGGGCACTTACTGTATACATGGAGCCCACCTGAACTTGAGTTCATACTTGTGTGTGGCCCTGCATGTTGGCTCTTACCATGGGGGCGTGCATCCAAGTTTACATGGTTGCCAGAGCCAGAATCAGAGCCCGGATTTCCTGACTCTCCGGCCAACACCCCCTTGTCTGTAATAGGTCCCCTCCCTCCGTGAGCCTGATCGGGCCTTCTTTTCATGACGCTGATGGCATTTTTTATGCACTGAGACCAACTTTGTGGTTCACAAAGGAAATGTTATTCGCCTGTTCATCTGAAGGGAAGAACTTCGTGTTGTCTGAAATTCATTCACACTCTCTCTGGCAGACTCTGTGTGACCAAAGACATTAATTTGCAGGACAGGCTAGGGCAGGAGGGGCAGCTGGGCTGGGCACAGGTCCCTGCTGCCTACAGCTCATTGGCCCGGCAGGCCCTGTGTCCCAGCATCTGCTGACACGGCATTCGTGAGCCGTGGGGAGAGGCCAGACACGATCGCTTTACAGAGGACAACGTGAAGGACAGAGAGATTAGCTGATTTGCCCTCTTAATTATGTGGTGAGCTAGAGATGGAGCCAAGAATTGAATCCAGATTTCTCCAGTCCCAGATGGGTTTTTCATCAGGAGGCCCTGCCACATTCCCTCCCTTGGAACTGCCCCTTCTCTGGATCCCAAGAACACATACCTGGGCTGAGTTCAGGGCTATGTGTCTCTGTGTGTTATGTCTCCCTACCCATTAGGCTGATTCTGAAAAAGGAAAGGAAAAAAAAAAATCCTTACCCTTAAAAATGGTCACTTAATTGAGAATAGCGTAGATGATGCATGCCTTGCTTAAATGCTCTTAACCACAAATGAAGAATTTTGGCTTGGCCCTTCCGGTGCCCCAACAGAAGAGCCCTTCACATTTGACCCGTGCATTTCTTCCCAGAAGAATTTGCATACAGAGGCATTGTGCAGGCGATTAATGTTAAAAGGAGTTTTCTCCTCCATTCAAAAAACTGAGATAAAATTCATATTGACACAATCTGGGACTAGGAAGGAACAGTGGCCATCCAGAAATTTGCATATGCATCCCTCTCCTCCCGGAGGGGACTTTAAGAACAAGACTGTGGGCTTTCACCACTAGAGGGCTTGACCTGAATTATACACTTAAAAATGTTCCTGGTACAGTTGTTACTCATTTCCTGATTTTCAGGCAAAGTGAGCTTTCCAGCAAGGTAACTCACCACGGATTACTGTTACTGTTGACTTTATATACATTAGTACATAACCCTATTATGTGCCCCCCTCACCCAAATAAATCTATATTTTAGACAAGACAAGGAACAAAACCAGTTTGCTTACTTTGATCTAACTTGTTACTGACCACACAGTTTTGGTGACTATCTGTGAAACCACCAAAATAAATTCCATCTCTCGAGGCTGCTTGGTGGTCATTGTGCCTGGTGTTTAGTCATTTTTTCCTTGAAAGAGCTGAGAGGTTAAGACAACGAGAGCTAGTTGGTTTGTTCAATGGGTCATTCATTCACCCAGTTATTTAACTAATGTTCGCTAACACCCATGACATACCAGGCACCGAGATTCCTTGATCTCTTGGAATTAAACATTTAGTGGGGGACTGCTAACAATTACAAATGTGGGAAGTGTGATGGAAAGGTGTTATGGAAGCATGAATTCTACTCACCTCCTTAAAAAAAGTTTTAACTGCTTCCTTCAGTCTTCCGCTCCAAAGAGACCCCATCTTGCTAAATGATTACAGCACATCACCAGGTAAAGTGTTATCTCAAATGCTGGGTTTCAAAGAGTGCTCCCTTCAGGTCTGCTTCAAACAAAAATAAATATATTAGCAAGAGAGCAATAAAAGTGCTCTGAGGAAGAGTCCTGGGCTCTTGTATGAAGATACACTGGGTGACAGGGATGAGGGAGGTGTCGAGAAGAGAGAGAGGGAGTGGAGAGTCCCTGCTCTGCTCTTATCAAATAGCTTGAGTGCTTGGCCAAGCTAACTTCTGGGGATTTAATCATCCCTTTTCTAGAATGAAGCCACCGCACCCGGTCAACATCTCCCAAAATGTGTCTCTTAAAACAGAAATCTTGAGAACAACGGAGTTTGGAAAATAGAGCATAATCTCTTCAACCCCTTTGCTCACTATCCACTATCCCACGGAGTTCAAAATCACCTTAGCATATTAACGGTTTTGATAGGTCCTGGAGTGAAAAGGCTGTTTAACTTTAACTCAGCATTTCCCAAATGTATTTGCCTGGAGATCCGATTTTATGTAATACCTATTAATACAGAAATGTTAGACTAGATGTTCACTGAAAAGCCAATAAACATTTATTGAGCGCCTACTTTGTGCTAGGAAGTTGCCTCTCGGGCTGTATTACATGAGTTTATGAATATTATGATTTAATCAAATAAACAGTGTAGATGGAGATTTTTCCATGGACAATCCCTTCTAATTAATCTGTCCCCAGTTCCCAGGAGTGACTTCCTTCCTTCCAGAGGGCACCGTTTCATATCATTAGTGGTTTTCCACATCAGTGCCAAATTTTTCCCTCAAATTGTATTGGAGTGCAAATCAGATTTAATTCTTTTAAATTAATACAGGAAACAGCAGAGGGTAAGTAGCGCTAACCTCGTGCTGGTCGTAACTGCCTGTCAGATTCTAGCCTGGGGGACTGGAGCAGCCTTCAGATGCGCAAGACTTTCCTGGAACATATGCCCAAACTTTCTTTATGCACACCACCTCCCTTTGGGTTCTAGATGGCTTAACGGTTTTTGTGAAATTCAGTGAGTTTGGGGACGGAGGAACTTCTCGTCTGGTCGGCTCAAAAATATTCTGTCTTTTGCCACTTTCCCAACAAAGGGAAAAAGACATTGCACGTCTTTAAAATGTTCTCCCAGGTGTCTTATTCTGCAGGAACTTTAGGAAGTGAGTCTTGACAGAAAGCCTGGTTTCCTTTATTTTAAAGTCATCTTGCTTTAGATTTTCCAAAGAAGACAGGGCACGTGAGCGGGGCGGGGGTGGGGGGGGGTGGGGACACACATCTGGGCTCACGGTGAGAAATCCCATTGCTGGTTCCAACTTTGCCTTATCTAACACTGGGGACAGAGAATCGGCAGGAAGGTAGCCTCTGCAAGCTAAAATCTGGATTCTGGGTTCTTTTTCATTCTCTGAGAGGGACTCTGCTGCCGACTGTAATGCCTAAGTGATAGCTGCTGCTAAGTATTATCTTTGTCGAGACGCAGGGCATCATCAGATGTCAAGTCTGCAGACTAATTTTTAATGCAAGCCCAGCAGATTTTTGTGGATATGGGCCAGGAATTTTAATGAAAGAAAACATCAAAGATGCAGAAAAAATGAGAATATTAGTCAGGGAAGATACACAGCGACGCTCTCTGATAACCCCATGTTATTGACATTAGAACTCTGTGGGAGCAACTTAAATAAACATCTGGACACTGAGTTTAGACATTTTCAGTGACAAACCCCAGACAGATCTTTTCGACTTGCAATAATAAATATTTCAGAGGCTATATGAATCAACTGAAAATTCTGTTTTCAATTATTCTAGTTTTATAAATAGAGCATAGTTAATTATTCAAGTATAGAATTTCTTTTGAAGATTAGGTGAATTTTATATTTCCTTTGTCCATGTTATACTTCAGTTTTATTATTCATATCAAATTTATGTCTGTGTGTTCAAAAATAATATAGTTAGCTTGCCAGATGCTATTAAATCAGAATCCAGCTGAGCTTGATTTTTTTATTATTTTATTTTCAGGAAAGACTCTTTTATAGGCCCTCAGCCCTGCTGTTCCATGAACTTGTTCAGCAGGACCAGCCCCAGTGAAGAACACCGGTGGTAGGAAAACGGGCACAGACAGACACCCTCATTCTTCTTACCAGGTTCCATGATTGTTCTGACTTGTTTAGCAATCAGTCGGTCAGGAAAACACCAGAAGGACAGCATGCTGGTAATGCTTCAAGAGAGCAGAACTCTAGGAAAAACTTGACCCAAGGACAAAGAGCTCTCTAGTCAGTGACCAAAGCTACTCGGATGGTCCTCTTGATCACTGTTGCATATTTTATAAGATGAATAAGGGCTTTCCCCTAAAAATTGAAAAGAAAAAAGAAAAATGTGACGAACTGCATATATATTGCCTCCAGAGAGCCTAAACTCTCACGCCATAAAAGTTAGCATCTGCAGTGGATAGCCGTCAGTATTTAGGACCCTTTCTGGTATGAAGAGTGTGGCATGGAGACGGCCATCTTGGTTGGAGGTTGGTTTAGCAATATGGTATTGTGGTGCTTACCAGAGTGTACTTGGTGAGATATTTACATTCACACTTTCTCCCTCACCACCACCAACCCGACCAGACTGAACCTCGTGGACTGGGACTAGCTCGTCATTGAGTTTGGCACAGAAGATGCCCTTTTAAAATGTTTTGAATAAAGATGCCCTAGCTCTGCTGCTGGTAATTTGCAGAGGGAAAAACTTTAGGCGAGCCACAATGTCTCCATTTGTCCAGTTTTAAATCTAGAAGGTGATAAGAGCAGCCAACGTTCACCAAGCTCTTAGGAACTACATTAAAGAAATACATGTACATAACATAAAAAGTCAAATAGAACCAGAAGCTTTGTAATAAGAAACAACAATCCCCTTCCCAACCCCATCCTATCCCTAAAGCAACAACTTCAGTTGTTTCTCTGTTATTTATCTCCAGATTTCTAAATAACATGCTTATGGTGCTATAGTTTAACTTTTGAAATAGACATTATCTACCAATTGGAGAGTGCAGTGTGGTTTAGCTCCCACGCCCCACCCACCCTCTCACATTGCAGCTCATTTTTCCAGTTTTTGATTAAATATTCAGGGTATATGTTAGGATGACTATAAACAATATTTTCACAGTTTTGCAAGATTACATGTTCTTCTTTCTATGATTTCAGTTTGCTCTGGAATACATAATCACTTTGTTTATTTGTTTGCCTGATTTTCTATGTGCCTAGACAAGGAAGGTTCACATTCTCCAACAGAAGCATAAAGCCCCTCTCTGTATTGTCAAACAAATCAAAAAACTTGTGTTCTTTTTTCTCCGCAGATCCTTCCCTGCTAGAGTCCCCCATCCTGCTCTGCTCTGGGCTGCCCAGTCTCTTGGTCTGCCCCATGCAATCCTGCGACTCCTCTTCACTCTCGTCCTGGGATGCCCTTTACCTCCCCCTTGGAAAACCATCTATTTTCTGGATCTCGCATCATTATTTTTCTTGGTTTTCTGTCAAGTTTCAATGGCACACATCTTCCATCAAATATGGAAGCAGCAAAAGCAGCATAGGATGTACATTTTGGACACCCTGCCCATCTGATGGCTTTATCCTACCCTTACTCTTGATTCATAGTCCAGCTGGGTATAGAATTTTAAGGAGAAAATCTTTTTCTCCTAGGATTTGGAGGCATCAGTGGCTTGACTGCTTTTCAGCTTCTAGCTGCTAAGAAATTTGATGGTATTTCAATCCAAAGTCCTTTGTATGTGACCTCTCTCTTGCTCTTGCTTGCTCTCTCTCTCCTCTCAACATTTAGGGTCTTTTTTTTTTTTTCATCCCTAGGATATAGAATTTCCATGATGATGTGCTTTGGTGTCAGTCACCCTCTCTTTCTTGTGGAGGTGTGTGTAGGGTGGGTTGCTACCGATTGGACTTGTCCAATCTAGAAAAGTGTTTGTTGATTCTAGGAAATTTTCTTGGAGTGGTTATTTGATAATTTACCCATTTTCACTTTCTATTTTCTCATGCTGGAACTTCTTATAGTCAGCTATGGGATCTCTTGATTATTATATTCTTATTCATATTCATTATAGTTTTTTCTTTTTCTTTATTCTGCTCCTTGAGCTGTCTGTTTCTTTCAAGTGTCACTTTTTTTTTCCTCTTTGATTTTTGGTCTCTCTCTCATGTTAGAGACTTTTTTCTGATTTCTTCTATCCTTGCTGTCTAGTGTGCTGTTGGAAAATTGAAGGGGATCTATTTGTGGACCTAGGGTGATGGGAGCACGCAGCCTTTCTTTGGGAGATTTCCAAATGTCAGCATCTCTCCATCTTCCTCTCATACTGGCCAGGTTCTTCGGAAAATCTGCCCAGCTGCCCACATTCGGGGAAGCGTCCTGGTATTCACCATTCAGCCTCTAGTCCTTCACTCCATTCCCCCATCTTTNTTTTGGTCTCTCTCTCATGTTAGAGACTTTTTTCTGATTTCTTCTATCCTTGCTGTCTAGTGTGCTGTTGGAAAATTGAAGGGGATCTATTTGTGGACCTAGGGTGATGGGAGCACGCAGCCTTTCTTTGGGAGATTTCCAAATGTCAGCATCTCTCCATCTTCCTCTCATACTGGCCAGGTTCTTCGGAAAATCTGCCCAGCTGCCCACATTCGGGGAAGCGTCCTGGTATTCACCATTCAGCCTCTAGTCCTTCACTCCATTCCCCCATCTTTAATAAATTCCCCCCTCCCCACCCCCTGTATCCTTGAGTGGCCTTGAGTCTACCCCTCTGTGGTCTCTCTCTCCAAAGGGCCCACTACCAGATCCAGGAATTGGAGAAAGGTTTCCCTATCATGCCATCGGAGAATCCTCTGGTTTTTAGCCTGTCTCTCAGGCTGATTTGCAGAACATCCCCACTGCCTCCATTTCTGGAACATTTCTGGGTTTCAGTGGTGTGAATTGGCTTGCTTTGTATTGGTTTCTTCTTGCCTACAGACAGTTACAAATCAGCTTTCTGTACTCTAGCAGGTGGCTGAGTGCATGGGTTGGCGTGATTTTTATTCTTCTGTCATTTCAGTAGGGCTTCAGTAGAGAATGGATTTAAATGCATGTACTCAATCTGCAGTATTTAACTGGAAGTCTTAAGTAATCTATTCAACGACCTTGTGATGTAGAAACAATTATTATCTCTGTTTTACAGATGGTGAAACAGGAGTAGTTTCGGTCATGCAGCCAGGAAGTGATAGAGTTGGATCTTAAACTCAGCTCTGTCTGAGGCTCTGCCTAGCGGTTTTTCAAAGCGGTGTTTCTCACTCTTGTTTGACAGGATAACCTCCCAGGGAGCTTTAACAAATGCTAATACCTAGGCCACATCGAAACCAATAGAAGAATCAGAGCCTCTGATGAAAGACTCAGGCACTGATGGTCTGTCACAACTCCTCTCTCTACCCTGCTCCAGTGTGTGTAGGGGGTGTTCCACCGTGCACCCTGGATTGAGAACCACTGCTCTGAATTCTCCAGTTCCAGGATTCTTTCTACCACTTTCCTTTTGGAGCAGATCACCTCCCCCCCCACCCAGACCCCTTCTCCAACTGCCCTCCATCCCTTCCACGGTGTTCACTTTTTCACTCACTCTATTCAGATAGGTTTGCCAGAGTTAGTGAATAAAAATATGGGACTCCCAGTTCAAGTTACATCTCATATAAACAACAAATATTGTTTTTAGCCTAATAATGTCCCATGTAATATCTATGACATACTAAAAAATTATGTTGATTCTTTGAAACTCAAGTCTAATGGTGTCCTGCCTTTCATCTGGCAATTCTATATCCAGAGCATCAAAATGGCAGAACAGTCGAAATTTACAGAACCTTCCAGCTGGAAGCACCCTGGCTTTAAGCCTCTTGGCTTCCAGGCTCCCCTTGGCATTTCCACCCTCCTGTCGCAGAATCCAGGGGGTGGGCAGAACTGATGCTCCTACCTATCCTTCTCTTCCTCTTATAGACAGACAGCTTGTTCATACTTCTCAGTGCCTGCTTAAGTACCCCCACTTTCAATACATTTTCCTCTTTTTTCCTCTGTGACCCCTCAGCCGTTTGAGACTAATGAACAAGCTGGAGCTACTAAGTTCATTCCTCCTGTTGTGAGATGTCACTCGTCTGTTTCCTTGATTTGCCTGCAAACCTCCCCAGGACTGAGACCTTGTCCTGTTCGCAGGCTAGTCGGCTCAGCGCTTGTGTTTCTGGATGTGGGAGCGGGAACAGGAGTGCTTAGAAACCAGTTATCGGGAAGTTGTGCGCTCTTTGTACCCTCCTCCCTGAGGCTGCCCTGAGATTTGGCAAATCTCCTCTTCCTGCCTTGCCAGCCAGGAGACCATGTGATTGAAGGAGACACTCACTTTCAGTGTCATGCAAATACGAACCTGAGCTTGCATGACACTGACCTTATACCTCCTTATGTTTTAAGGGGCCTTGCTGGCCTCACCCTTGTCTGGCCCTGCCCCTTGGGGAGAGAACACTCACTGTGTAGCCCCAAAGAAAACTGGCCTTGCATCACCCAAGCGGTAGGGTGTGTTTCCCAAACCTCCCATGTTCGGTTGTGTCCCCCTCGCCTCATCAGCCGCGTGTGGATGCTGAGGCCCGTGCCTGCCTCCGTGGGGCCACGGGTGCCTTGCCAACATGCGAGAGCAGGTGTGTGAAACATACACCGCAGGGACACAGAAGAGTCTCTGAAACTTCCTGAAGTCTGCAGATAAATATCCAGGGAATATGTAGTAAGATGAAAAATCCGTTCCTGTCATTGAGGAGTCTATGCTGTGTTAGAAAATTGTTCAAGTGAAAATTATATCCTTCTCTGTCAATAAAAATACATTCTTCCCAAAACAAAATCACAAAACCTTCTGTATTAGCTTTAGCAGAAACAGGGTCTTTGATGCCATTAACTGGCTGTGTTATTGTAGAAGTCACTTAACCTTTCAGACCTTGGTTTCTTTGTTTGTAAGATGGCGGGGGCTCAGATGAGACCATCTCTAGACCCCTCTGTGTTTTAAAACTTCCATGATTTCTTTTATCTTAGGGTTTCATTCCCTCCTACACTGGTCCCCCTCTCCTGCCAAGTGACAGAAATATTTCTGTTTGGGACCTCTTTCTGGATTTATCACTTATTTCAATCTAGTTCTCTATCCTGGCATACTGCTTTGTCTAAAACCTGTATTTTAATTTTTTAAATGCAATTTGTCCTTTATAACTCTTTTTCATGTCCCATAAAAATGATGGATGGGGGAAGATAGATAAAGCTACAGATCAATCTTAGATTCTGATAATCTAATAAATGCTTTGAGCACCGATCTTACAGTTTATGACCCCTTGCCAATTGATTTATGGCCTTGTAGTAAATTTTCTCTCCCACTTATCCAGTATTTATTGGAACATCTTGTTCTTAACAGACAAAGTACTGTATAAAACATCTGTCAAAACAAAAGGCAATTCAATTAAATATCTTTTACTTCGAAACCTACTTCTCTGGTTCTCTCTAGCATCCAGATTGCAAAACAAGTCATGTTATGCACAACCTTTGAGCAAGGTTTCAGGAACATAAAATGTACTCGAAAAATCATTACAACAAAAGTTGATATGAAAGGAATGAAAAGGCCCTATTTGGTCCACAGTGGAGGCCAGACCCTGGCCCATACTGATGCTGGCTTACTGAGGGCTCCCCGCTCTCTGTCAGTAATGGCCCCGTTACTCATTTTCCTCTTACAGACCCCTCATTTGGAAAGATTTTCTCCAGAAACAAACTTTCTTTACCTGGTATGAACTAACTTAGTTATTAATCTAAAGATATATTGACCTGGTTACTCTGTGATAATCCACATTCATTCACAGAACTGAGATAATTCCAACCAAAAATAAAGGAAAAGACAGGTATGTGCAATTTCTTTAGGCGTTTTGAAAAACTGAAATAAAATCAGGGTCTCTCCCTTTTACTGCCTGTGAAGGGATAGCTAAGTAAATACACACTGAGACATTTTCACTGGGTTAGATCCTATTTTCCTGCTATCAAGTCCAGTCGGGGCACGGGGGAAGGGAAAAAGAGCCTAATTCTCCAAGAATTCCTGTAGTGGGGAGCGGGGGGGCGGGTAACGATGGGCTCTTTGCAGCAGAGATTCACTCCTCTGTACTTCTTGTAATGCTTCCTCTGTGCAAGGGTGAGAAGTGCTCCGATCCGTGTCCTTGGCCCCTTTTTTTTTGACCAGCAAAACCCGGAGATCTACTCTGAAGGTCATTTTACGAATGGTTTGTGTATGTGGCTTAGTGAGCCCCAGACTGCAACATTTCCATAGCTTAAACTTCTCCGGAATTCAAGGTTCCAATTTTGTTATTGTTGCTCCGAAATGCTCCCCAAATGTAGCAGGGATGGATGACATATTGAAAGCATATGTATGTTTCCCTCCATATTGATGTCATTTCCTATAACACCAGGAATTATATGTGAAGTACAGGGAGGTGGGGAGCACGTGGGGGGAACTGACAAGCAGAAGCAAAGGCCAAATGTATTCCAGGAGAGGACTCCATGGTAGTTTTGATGTTAAAGTTGAAACCTGAAATATATTCTCATCTTAAGGGGCGGGGGGCGGGGGGAATCCTGTTGAGGGACATCAATAGTACCTGAGCAATTATCTTCTTTATCCTAACTCAGGAAATTTTGGAAATGGTCTTAACTGCCACGGTGGTGGCTATTTTTCCTCTGGGCTTAACCCTTCAATTGTGATGTCCCCATTTTCACAGGGAGTAAGGATGAAATAGATAACTGGTCAATGGATCTTGAATTTGTACCCCAGCTCTTACGGACGTTGCTGACAGTCATACAGGGGAAAACACAGGTTAGAATAATACAGAAGTGGATTTTGGCACATGGCTAATTTTTTTGTCCTCTCTGGTCTGGGTGCTCCCAGCTCCATCATGGACAGAAGGTATTTTAACTTCCATCTTTAAAACTCAGCCACCGGGCGCCTGGGTGGCTCAGTGGGTTAAAGCCTCTGCCTTTGGCTCAGGTCATGATCTCAGGGTCCTGGGATCGAGGCCCACATCAGGCTCCCTGCTCAGCGGGGAGCCTGCTTCCCTCTCTCTCTGCCTGCCTCTCTGCCTACTTGTGATCTCTCTCTGTCATAAATAAACCAAATCTAAAAAAAAATAATTAAAAAAAAAAACCACAAAAACTCAGCCACCAAAGCCCCCAGATAGCTTTTTTAAATGTTGCACATTGTCCTTGGGCATGTAACATTTACAATGGCAGCCCAGGGTTTCTCCAACGCTGAAATTACTCCAGTAAAAGCTGGCAGGGCTGTGAGACCCTCTATTTGACCCCCACAAATGTGAGACCCCCACAGCCCCCGAAACACTCTCAGTGGGGCCAACCTCCAGAGGAGGTCTGGAACAGGACTGTAAGATAGGGGTGTATCCAGGGGGCCCAACCTGCTCTGTCCCCCTGTGTCCTGCCTTCTTGGGTAAGGCACAGCTGCACCAAAGGCCACCCAGCCAGGGCCTGCCTGTCTGTCCCAGCTGGGTGCCCTCACTGACCTGCTTTTGGAGGGCCCAGGGTCTCACCCCCAGATGGCAGAGGCTCCCAGATCAGATGGCCCCCATTTGGCATTGGCTAGCCAAGTGACCTTGGGCAACTTCTCAGCCTTTCTGATCTAGCCCCCTTACCCGTAAAATGGGTTTTGTGAAGATCAAGTGTAATGATGTGTGTGAAGCACTCAGTACAGTGCCTGGGATTATGAAGAAGGCAGTAAATACTGGTTCTCATCATTAATGTGATTAATGATATGGGAGTGGAAGTGACTTTGTGTGATAAGGCCTCAAAGCTTCCCCCTGCATTTCCACATGCTAATGCCTTAGGCCCGAGTACAGAACCCTTGCACTTGACTCAATGCCACTGGCTGAAGCTGCTTAAGGTTGGTGTGTAGGAAAGTGAAGGAGGCCACGCTGTCCTTAGCAGCCAGAACTTGAAAGGGCATGAAGCGGCCGTGAAGTTGGCCAAAGTGCTCTCGTGAAGGTTCATGGAGCACTGGCTGGGCGCTAACTCCTGGGGATCCCTCGGGGCAAGGTGGAGACCATTCCTGCTCTTGAGGAGCTCCAGTTGGGCAAGGGAGGGAGCAGTCAACTGATCACTGTCCTGCAAGTCTCCAGCATAGTTTTCTTTCTATTCTACAGTCTACGAGCACGGCCTTTTCCCATGAGACTCACTCCCCACCTGCTTCCTTCCCACCACGACCCATCCAAAGTTGGAGCCATTTCTCCCCAGTCTTTTAAGACCCTTCTCTATTGTAGGTACCCACTCCACTTGGGCTACGATCCTTGAGCACACCTGCCTATTTAACAAAGTCTGGTTCCTGTACCTGTGGCTAGATGAGCCCAGCCACTGGCGTCCAGAGAGCAGAGAGAGAACGAGTTTTGTCTGATAGACTTGGTATTTCAGTATAGGGTCTTTGGGTCGGGCCCATCAGAGTCAGTTCCTAGGGAGGTTCCACCTCTTGAATGTTCCACTGCTAAGTAGTAGGTTCAGCAATTCCAATGACATTCATGGAACTTTGCGGAGGTGAAAAGCACTGTGCTAAGCACTGAGTATGCAGTATCTCCCCTAGTCCTTTTATCCATCCTTAAAATCGGTACTGTAATTCTCCCAATTTTATCATGGCACACCCACGCTGAGCAACATCCCAGCATTTGTCAGGGCGGAGCTGGGGTCTGAATTGTTTTCCATCCTCTGTTTCCTGTTCCGTGCAGCTCCTGCCGGGGCCATGGGTACTTCTTGCCATCACTGGTTTTCAGCTTCCATTTCATCCAAAGCCTTGTCTCTGGCGTTCAAGGTCTGCCATGGCTGGGAACGAGCCAGCCCTCTGCAGTCACCTTTCTTCTCCCACTCAGTGGTCCCAGGCTGGTCCCTACCTCTGCACCACTAGCTGAAGGGCCCCCATCCAACTTCCCCCGGAGACCCTCTCTCCCCCGCAGCCTCCAACACCTGGCTCCCAGGGCACTGCGTCTGCCACAATCCCTGGGGCCATGTGCCCCCGATTTTCCCGCAACATTTCAAAGGTATCACCCCATCTGAAAGGACAGGTCTGCAAGCTCTTGTCTTTACCCTCCTAGGACTCCTAGCATGGAGATGGCAAAATGAAGCATTGGGAGTGTGTGTAGGATCTTGCCTCCAGCCCAGAGTCCATTCCCCAGTCAGCAGGCATGGTAAAAATGCTTACCCCTTGCAGGCTGTGGATTTGGCCACTGTGAAAATTATCACTAATTAGCTTGAATTTATTGTTGCCATGTGGACCACTTAAAAGATAAACAACAAGAAATGGCTGGAAAATCATGGAGTGATGCCCTTTTGGCAAAATGATGAAACAGGCAACGTTTGCCCACTTTGTTGCTTGTCCCACGTCTTGGAATTGTGCCTTCATGAGTCCTGTAACTTGTCACTTATCCTTGGACACTGTACCCAAACCTGCTTGCAGAGCCCTCATTCACCCCTAGGAGGAACCGGTGGCTGGCGTTCGTCTCAGGAGGTGCCACCCGTTTTAACTGGAACCGAAGCCTTAAGGTAAATTACGAAAGAAGGTTCCCTGGAAGGGTTGCAGGCATCCTCAGGCAAGGGAAGATTGCTCAGCCCCCAGAAATTACATGTGGGCTTCCTGAGGTCGTCCATGTGTGGACATTTTCCCTGTTCTCTAAGGGATAAGGTTTTGCAGAAAGATTTCAGGGTGGGGAGGCTGGGGCCCTGTTGGCTGTGGGAGTTCCTTTGCCAGCTGATAAGTCTGTCTGTCAGCTCCCGAAGAAAGGGGGTGCCCCATAACCTGACCTGGCTCTTCTCCTCTTACCTCTTGGGCTGCCCCTCCATGGCCGCCTCTCCTTCCCCTCACTCTCCAACAATGGGCCTCTTTCAGTCCCTCTCCCTTCCCTTTGCCATTCCCCCCGCTATGAGCTCGTCTCTTCTCATGGTTTCATTAGCCCCTTGTTGCAGATGCCGAGCAAGTCGACCTTTTCTGCCATGACCCTTTCCTGTGCCCCAGACTGCATTTCCAACTGCTGACAGGACGTCTCTCCTCACGTATCCCGAAGGCCCTCAGCCTCAGTATGCCCGTCCGCTCACTCCCTTCGAGATGTGCAGGTGCGTCATCTAGGGGTCCACTTCAGTCACGGCTCTGCCAGGCTTTCAAAAGCTCCGGATGGGAACTGAGACAGCTATCTAGAGTCTACTGGGCACCCATCGTGTGTTAGGCAACATGCTTAGGCTCGGGGTAGAGAGATGAATACAAATCACTGGCAGACCTTAAGACACTCAGTCTAAAGTAGGGGAGAGATGCATAAACAATCCCTAAGGAGAGGGAAGTGCAGGGTACTATGCACGGCAGCATTCAACGCATGTTTCTTCGTGAGGATGACCTCACTCTTGGCTGGTCCGGACCTTCCTCCCCATTACCACCACCGCCATCTTGGTTTAGTTCCACATCCCTCATACCTAGATTATTTCGACTATCTCCTCCCTGTCTCCTTAATTGCGAATCTCTGTTACTAGCGAATCTTCCAAAATACCACTCTCACTAGTTTACCCCAATTCTCAAGAAAAAAGTCTCCCCCGGATTCTTCCTCCTCTCTCTGCAGCCTGATCTCAGTACAGTGGTTAGAGCATGGAATCTGGGTAGTCAGGCTCACTGGGCTGGAATTTCAGCTCTGCTACTTAACTGCTGTGTGATCTTTGACCACACACCTGGCCTCCTTGTCCTTCAGTTCCTCATCCCTAAAACGGGGATAATGAGTCAGCCTCCTTTGTGGAGAAGCACAGAGTGATTTAATATAGGCAAAAACACTGAGTATGGTAACCACTATTGCTCTTTGCTACTGCTGCCAAGTAGTAAGGGCCCTTTGCGCCCCGCAGGCCCCATCACAGCCCTCGGGGATGGCCGCCTCTGGATTTCCCGTGATGACAACCTTCCCTGAGACACCAGGCTTTCCTGGTTATGTTGCTTCTGCCCGTCAGACCTAGCTCCGTCCTGGGAACCTGAGTGGAATCTTCCCTGCTTCCCTAGTTCCAATAGCTTCGATGTCATCTGGGCTCAGATCACAGGTATAGTAGAGCCCCTTAAAGAAAGTTTTTTGGAGACCTCCTACGTGTATACTGACTGCTCTTCCTTCAAGCAGTAAAAGACTCTGTCTGGAAGTTTAAAACTGGTAGCATTGAACATGAAAACACTATTACCACCTGCCTGGATTACGGGAACAACTTCCACCTACCCTCGGTACCCTCTCTGACCAGGGGCTGGCCAATTTTTCGATACAGGCTCAAGTAGTAGATATCTTAGGCATCGCAGGCCGTATGCCTGCAGCTCAGGTCTCCACGCCTCAACTCTGCTGTCTTCGGGAGAAACAGCCAGAGCCCAGATGCGGCTGTGTTCCCATATAATTTTTGCATATGAAAACAGGTGAGGGGCCGGATTTTGCTGACCCCGGCTCTCGCTGAGAGCCAGCTCACTGGACAGACCCCTCTGTTCAGCGACCCTCCCCGAATTTTCCTCCCGAGGACAGAGTGTTTCCTGACTGGCTTGGACTCCAGTCAGCCTCAACAAATGTTTCAGTGGCCTGAAGCGTTAAGGTGAGCTAGCACTCCTTCCCTGACAGCTTTGTTCCTGAGATCAGCCAGAGCAAGGGAGGACAGGCCCAGGGGGGCTGGCGACGGTTAAGCGAAAGGAAACCAGAGGCTCTGCTCATCCCCTTTGTCCTCCCTAAAGCACGGCCCACTCATGCTGCCCTCAGCCCTAGTCCCAGGGGTAAATAAATATACATTTTATAACCACTTCAGATTTTTTATTATTAAGAAAGGAAATTAAAAGTCTCTGAAGTGTAGATAATATGGAGTTCACTAGACAAATTGACAATGGCCAGGAAATTTGAAACTGAGGCAGCCTGCAATCTCTCTGGGCTGGGCTGGCTTCCGGGTGTGGTGGTATAGTCTTGACCGTGTTGTCAGTGGGCCCAGAGCATCTCTGTGGGCCAAGCTGCTTTGCCCAGTATAGATTTGGCATTTCTAAGGATCCCTCCATCCCAGCCCCTCTTCTCCCCTTTGCCTTCCCAAAGGGTTGGTAGGGAAGTCACTTGACTGTCCGAAGAAAACCCCAATCACTAAACCCTGGGTTGCTCTCTCTTAATGGAATCGTCCTTTGAAGGAGACAGACACATCTCTCTGGGGGACTGCCCTGCTTACATTCGCCATAACCCCTTTGGTTGTCACCAGGGGAGTAATTACAACTTAAATCGATGGATACTTGAGAGAAGGGGAACTCTTTGCCCCCGCCTAGCTCTTGACATTTTGAACATTGGACAATGAAAGGTGACTTTGTTTATTTATTGAGCTATTAGGGCTTAATGCTAAAAAGGGCTCCTGACGAGAACTGAAAGAAACCTCTTTTTTGGGATAAAATCTTTAAGCACAAATTGCTTTGTTACTTGTCAATATTTGAGAGAAAAAAAATCCGGCAAAAGCTATATCCATTTGATATTATGTACATTTTTCTATATCTCACTGGCTACGCCAAGCCAAAAGTAAATGCTTTCCCCAGTATTTCCGACATCTGGTCTTAATATTTGAAAGTCTTTGTTTCATGTACTCTTGATAGACAACATTTTTTGTGTGTGGAGTATTTTGTTATTAGACTCTGTGAAATGTTGATATTAATCTGAATTGCCCTGGTCTTCATGGAACACAAGGCCAGTTGGGACTATCCTTGGGTGCAACTTTGGGAGAGTATTTTGGGGCTCATGCGGCATATTTTGACATCTTCCCAAGGGCATCTGACTTTGTTTTGTGGAAACACTGTGCGTGCTTTTAACCCAGAGGACCCCTGGGCGGGTTTGCTGCTCACTTCTAATCTCCCCGACCAGTGTATCGGGTGCTGTTATGTTAGGAACAGGTTGAGAGGTCAGAGGTTAGGATTTAGCTTCTCCACTCGGTGTTCATGAATCCAAAGGAATCGAAGGGCTCTGTTCGTACGTTTTGTACGTGAATTGTATCCTGAAGGGGGCCTTCAACCCTTTCTGGATCTGAATGGATGTCAGAGCTAAGTGTGGAGGACATGCTGCTCTCCAGATCAGCCAGGCCTGTTTGCAGATGGGCAAAAACGACCCGGTCACATGCAGAGTGATGCCCTCTGTCACTGTCAGCGTCTTTCAGGCAAAAAGCATGCTTGATGGAATGAGCACTGGGTGTCGTATGCAACTGACGAATCATTAAATTCTATCTCTGAAACTAATAATACACTGTTAAATGAATTTCAAAAAAAGAGCACCGATGAGATTAACATATAGGTTTATGAAAATGAAGAATGGTGCCGTTTCTACGGAAGAAAGGGAACGAGGAAGCGTGGTAAAGCTGGGACCAGGCAATCTGGCAGCCACCAGCGCCGCAGGTGGGGACCCAGGACGGTCACAGAGCAAGTTAGTGCTATGAGCATCTCCAAGATTATGAATCACCTGGAGATGGAACAGAGACTCATCTTCCCTGATTGGAAATACTGATTTCCATTTATACATATTTCACATAGTTTCCTTCTTTCTTGAAATTCATTAAGTCAGTAAAACTTTCTAATGTAGACTCCCTATGCTGTCGGAGATGCACAGAAACCAGACATTCAGAACTTGAGGGGTACAGTGATGTGTGGACTTCTGCCACATGCCCTCCGCCCAGGGGCTCCCCTTCTCCATCTTCCCACAGCACCTACCTCACCCCAAGACAATATCACGGTTTGGGTTTCAGTTTTTTAACTCCGTACCATTCTACTTTGAACTAAACTTCAGTACTATGCTGTTGATTCGCAGACGCTCTCAAGTTCACAGAAGAAAATTAAATAGAAATGCACCCAATACGATAGAAATGTATCGCCCAGTCCAATAAATGAAGATATACTTAGAAACCCTGGATGAGAAAAATCCCAGAGCTTTCCCAGCCAAAGGTTTGAAGTGCTTCAAAAGAGAGAAGGATCCTTTAATCCCCAGGATGAACATTCACTTCGGCAACCACTAATAAAGATTTATAAAGTTACAGATTGCTCCCGGAGTCCCAGTGGCCTGCCCAACTTGGTTGAATTCTGCTCACTCATGGCCGGGCCTCCACGATGCATTGTTAAGAGAAATGAGCAAGGTGAGAGCAGTGTGTGTACTATGCTACCGCACGGTTAAAACCTCACAAAGCCTATCTGCATCTGTGTGTGCGCGCGCGTGTGTGTGTACAATGTAGCTGGAAGTTTACACGCCCCCGGGAGGACAAGCTGGATAAATGGAGAGGCACCAGAGCAGGAGAGGGATTTCATTTTCACTGTAGGGTCTTTTGTTGTCTTTTGAAATATAGACCATGTACACGCATTACCTCTTCCCCCCGCCGAAAAGAATTATTCAGACCGACCAACTGAAAAACTACTTCCTGAGCCCCCGACCTACACTGTGTAGTCAACTTTCTAAAAGGAAACAAAACTTACCAATCTAGTTTATAGAAACAAATATTCTCATCCTGGCCCTTTGTCTCTCCTACCAACAGACCCCCAGTAGCATGATAATTAATAAAGAAGTAAAATATTGCAGACTTTTCCCGCTGCCTCCCACCCCTCGTACATTAGCAGTCACGGGATGGGAACTGTGAGTGGGACGCTAGACATCAGACCGGATTTGCATTTAGGTTGCTGGCTCCTAATGTTTACAAACAGGTGTGTCTAAGCGGGAGAAGACACGTGCTCGATTATTTGGGACCCACCAGCAGGGGATAAGTTTATTTATGAGTGAGTGTACCCAGAAGCAGGCTCTGCACTGAAGGCCATAATTAAGGCACACGGGTAATGATAAAAGAATATAAAAGCAACTCTCTAAAAATGTTACATGGGAGAAGGAAATGAAAGTGAAGGGGAACCTGGCCTCTATAATCCCTTAATATTCCAAATATAATTGCCATATGACTCAGATCTCAGAGTTAATAGTGCCGAAGTCAATTTTTTTAGTAGCATATCTTGGTCATTAACAAATTAATAATTTGGAGGAAAACGCTGTCGTGATTTCACCTGAGTTTAAATTGCTCAGTCCTGCACAGACCCATAGGGCTCTTCGGGAATGAAGTGGAACAAAGTTATTTCCTAGGGCTGGGATTATTAGGGGTCCGGCTTGGCTCTATGCTGTTGCACTCTTGGGGGACAGGAAGTACGGACAGGGACACACAGACGGAGTCCGGCTGCCCCAGGTCCATTCCCGTCCTGCCACATACTGACTTTGTAGCCAGACACAAGCCACGCAAACGCTGTTGAATTTCTCTTTTCCCATCTGGACCATGGGGTTAATGACACTGACTTGGAAGGACCGTTTTGGAGACTAAGTGTGAAAACTGGTCACCAGCACCTGCGTGTGCTCAGCACGTAGAGATGTTGGATCCTCTCCCTCTGCCGAGAGCCCGGAGATGGGGATCGCCATCCCCACAGCGGCTGCAGCCCCACTGCCTCCTTACCAGCTGCCCGAGGAAGTGTTCCAGGATCCTGACCTCCCATGGAAATAGACAAGTGCTCGCTCAGAGGTCCGCGATGCGCTACAGACGGCGCTCTCTGGTAGGGACACCGCTTTCTCAGGAGGAGCTTGAATTTCCTTCACGTGGAGAAATGCTATTTCACAGTCTCTCAGTAGATGTCAGCAGCACAGCGAACATCTCCGGGCCACGGGAGAAGCAGGTTGGCTTAAAAACAAAATTTCCAATTAAAAAATTAAAGGGGGAAAAAAAAAAGTCAGTGCCTCCTTCAGAGTTCTCTTCAGAAATCCCCAGAACCAAAATGGTGAGATTCTTGAGAGGCTTACCAAGCATACATTTGCATTTTAAAGACAACCTTTTCTTCTCAGTAATGAAAACATCATCCCAGAGATGGTTAGGGGATTATAGTAACCTTTTTAGAATTTTCTGCAAGTTTATCTTGCATTTTACCCTCCAGGCAAGAGTGAAATAATAGAAGATGCCCAATATTTTGTTTCTTCCTGTGAAGTAAATCAAAACCGTGGGAATGTTTCCCCCTAATTTAATTTACTGCTGTCTCCTCGAATGTATCTTTTATTGTACTCAATTAACCCTCTGATTGTGACCACAACGGCAATGAGGTCAAAGAGTAAGAGTTTTCTTGTCAGAATAAAAATAGAGCTGATTGGAGTTTGTGGCCAAGTACTATTTGGATGTGGATACCGACCCAGGTTTTGCTTATGACATTTAATCCACCAGCTGACTCTCCTTCCCACTCTCTCCTACATTCTTGCCTGCCCCACCCCAGGTTTGAGACAAGCTGGGCCAGAGCTGCAAGTGGGAATGTCTCTATCATTTACATACCTATCGTCCCCAGTAATATGTAATTTTGCCTCCAAACTCGACTTCATGGGAGGTTGGCTCTTGGATTTTATATTTACTTGCTTCTGCTCCTCATTGCTTCAGTCCGTGGTTTCCTCTCATTTCTATCACAGCCTACGTTTTGTTGGGGGAGGGTGGAGATAGATGGGGCCCAAGGTTTGAGACTTTAAAGCTGCTGTCTTTAGGTAGTGAGCTCCCTGTCATTAGAAGTATTTATTCACCAGTGATTCTCAATTATGGCTGCACATGGGGATCACCTGAGAAGCAAATAACAACTAGGGTAACCAGTCATCCCAGTTCCAGCATCGAAAACTCCGCGTCCCAAGGAACACTTTCATTCTTGGCAAACAGAGATGTTGGTCACCTTGTCGGTGTTTTCCATTCCCAGAGATTCCGGTTTAAGTGAGCATGGGAATGTTTTAAAAACTTCCCAGGTGATTCTAATGTATAGCTAAGGTTTAGAACCACTGACCTCGAGGCCAAATAACCATGGTCATAAACAGTTTGGAAGGGACTCTTGGGTAAGCTATAGGAAAAGGTGGCTTTGCCCCTTTGCTGTCACTGTCAGAGCCTTGACCTGGGGCTGTGGGAGGTGTTCTAACAAAACAAACCACTTGATGCTTGAATAGGAAGATGGGGGCTGGGATCAGGGTGAGGCAAGTGGGGGTACTTGCCTTGTGCACAAAATTTAAGAGGCATTAAAGCCACAGTAGTCAACATAGATATTTCTAAAAATCAAAGTTAGTATAAAAGATCCATGCTGAACAAAATATCAAACTTTTAAATAAAGACAAGATCAATAACAGTGCCACCTGGAGCCATATTGGAGCCTGAGGTAAAAGGAAAATCAGTAAGAATGATCCTGCCTTTATTTAAAAGTTTGCTATTTTCTTCATCAAGGATTTTCTTGCATGAATCTTGAGTTTTGATGTTGCATTTAAGCATATACCTCGATGGCTGGATTTTCAGTGCCCCCTCAAATGATGCACCCTAGGAAGATGCCTCACTCACCTAATCCTAGTCTTGGCCCTGGGAAGGACACACCTCCAGGTTCACTGAAAGCAGAGAGGAGCCCATTGGGCTTGTCAGAAGCTCACTGGGCTTGCAGATTGGCAGTGCAGTCTCACTGCACTGTCTTCAGAAGAAAGCAGGCCTCCTAGGAGAAGGGAAATGGTGATGGGCAGGGCTGAATGAGTGGAATTTACAAGGGCCATGCGAGGGGAGGGGGAGGGGAGCCCGTGGTCCTCAGCACCCAGAGAGCAGGCACCTGGGGCAGAGCTAAGTGACTTGTAGGTGTCAGCTGGTTTCAACTCCTGCGGCCGTTTTGGTTAGAAACGAAAAGCAAACGGTTTCTCCATTTCTAGAATGAAAATTAAGCAAAACCAGAACCCCTTCTTCTTTTTTTTTTTTTTTTTTGTAAGTGGAATGGAGAACAGACAGGGCAAAAACCTGTCTGTGGCAGGCTTTGTGGGGAAGAGGGAGGCAGAGGACTAATCATGTCCAGCGTTGGCTAGTTAGTCAGTGGGCCTGCTCCCCGGGCCCGGGCCCAGGACTGGCAGTGCCAATGGCAGGAGAGAAAGGCTTAGTGGGCTCATGGCACTGTGAGCCTCTTTGGGCCGAGAGACCCCATGGGGAGGGCCACCCCATCCCCTCCTGCCCTCCTGCTGGTTTGGATTGGGAGGTGCAGAAAGCATACTTGCTGTGTATTTTTTCATGAAAAGGTCAGAATGGATCAAAATGTTATTATTTGTACGACATGGTTTAATCGGGTCGGATTTGGGTTTAGAAGACTGGATTCCAGTCCCAGCCCTACTCCTGACCAGTTGTGGTGCTTTGGGAAGTCAGTGAGCCTCCTAGAGCCTCACTTCCAGCCTCCAAATGAGGGCGAATGGGATTTACCCCAGCACTCCCTAAAGACATCCGTGAGACTTGACTGGTTAATGTTGGTGACAGAGCCATGTAAGGGGTAAAGGCCCCACAGACAGAGGCATGATTATAGTCGTGGTCGTTGCTCTCATTATAGCCCATGATCTTACTATTTAGCTTGCTTACTTAACTCAATAGTTAATTCAATATGTATCTGACAGCCTGCCATAGGCAAGGCTCTGCGCTGTGAAGGAGATAAAGCATTTCCCTCGAAGGGTCTAGTAGGAGACAGGACAAATACACAGAAAAGTACAAGATGTGATGGAGAGGGACACTAATATCAATGAGGCAAGCAGGGGGAGGAGCTGTTCCTTCTGGTGGGAGGACTCCCAGAGGATCTCATGTGGAGGTAAATATTGGGATGAGACGGCTGTAAAGGTCAGAGATTTGCAGCGTGAGCTGGAGTGTGTGGCTGGCGGTCCGGGGGAGGGGGGAGGCGGGGGTGCGTAGGGAAGGTACTCCGGGGGAAGGCACAGAAGCTGGGAATTTGTTGAGGCAAGTATGGGGAGATCAGAGTGCTTCTTAGATGGACAATGTGATATATGAACAGAACAGCGGGCAAAGGTTGGAGAGAGGTGTAGGGGCCAGGTTGTCTGGGGGGTGGGAATCTGATCTAGGCGAAGGAGTATGGACTTTATCATTTGTCCAGCTTTGTCCCTGATGGTGTTTGAGCAGGGTAGTGGCACAATCAGACACATTGATTAAATTGACCACGAGTAGAAGAACACACTGCTGGCTGGCCCAGGCCCTAGGTACTAATGTTTCTCTTCCTTTTCCTTATGGGACTCACAGGTGGATGCTGATGTCAGACCCAACCTCTCTGGGCCTGGCCCAGGGTGGGTCTGCATCCCCAGCTGCCCTTGGCTCTGCTCTGCTCAACCTTCCTAGGCTGATGTGCCTGGGAAATGGCTGCACACGACCCCTCTCCCTCTTGAAGATTCACAACGCGCATGAGCAGACCAAAGTATCCAAGAAGACACTTCCGTAGCTTTGCTAACTCTATCTCCTGAATTTATTTATCCATGGAATCTTTTTTTTTTTTTTTAATCCACGAAACTAGAGCATCCCAGGGACGTGGAGTTCCATGGAACTCCTGGGAGAAAGAAATAGTCTCCAGGTGGTTCTAATGGGCAGACAGCTTGAGGCCTTTCTACTCCAAGTGTGGTCCATGGACCAGCAGCCCCTGAAGCCACAACAGCAACATTGCCTGGGATCCTCTTAGAAGTGCAGAATGACAAGCCTCACCTCAGACCGCCGAGTCTCAGGTTGCATTTTACAAATTTCCAGGTGATTCGTAGGCACACTGAAGTTGGAGGAGCATGGTTCTAAGTCACAGGGCTGGATATTAGCTGGACCTTGGAAGCAACTGCGGAGCTTAAAAACTCCTTGATATCTGGGTACCAGCCCCTGTGATCCCAGCAGTTGAGGCCTGGGTGATGGATTTTTATTTTTTATTTTTATGTGTGTAAAATACACACAACATAAAACTTATCATTTTAAACATTTTTAACTGTGCTGTACTTCTGTGCACTAAGTATATTTGCAATGCTGTGTAATGATTATTCTCAATTGCCAGAATTCTCTTTTATCCTCATAAACAGAAACTCTATATCCATTAAACAATATGGAATTTTAAAAAGCTAAGCAGCTGATTGGAAATGTAGTCAAGTTTGAAAACCACTCATTTAGGCTGTTTGCTCACTACATTTAGAATGTTCCAACAAGGCCTTGAGCCTGGGGCGCCTGGGTGGCTCAGTTGGTTAAGCATCTGCTTTCGGCTCAGGTCATGGTCCTGGGGTCCTGGGATGGAGCCCTATGTGGGACTCCCCGCTCCGTGGGGAGCCTGCTTCTCCTTCTCCCTCTGCCTGCCACTCTCCCTGATTGTGCTCTCTGTCAAATAAATAAAGTCTTTAAAACAAACAAACAAACCATAATAATTAAAAAAAAAAAAAAAGGCCTCTAGCCCTTCTAGATCAGTGAAGTCTGACTTTGGACCCCGAAAGACCCTGGTTCCAATTTGGACTCTGGGACCTTGGCAAGTCAGCTTCTCTCAGAAGGTCTGTTCCATCTACATGAACGGGCCGTGACATGTACCTCACAGGGTTGTGGGAATGGCTGTCCATTCCATGGCTGTCCATGAAAGTATGTGTTCCAGGGCCTGGCCTGTAAATGTTAATGAAGAATCACAATTATTATGCCACCTTACTTGGAAAGGCAATTTAGTGTAGTCCGAAGAGCACAGGTTTTGGAGTCAGAGGAACCTGAAAAATCCTGGCTTTACCACTTAGGAATTACGCCACACAGTTTATTTTACCATTCTTAACCTCTGCATATGTGTGTGTGCGTGGGTGGGGGTTTAATCTGTAAAACAGGGATAATAGTACTTACCTCATAAGATTATGGTGAGCATGAAGCCAGACGCCATACGTACGTGACTGGTACACAGTAGGTGCTCAATAAATGGTGGTAATTAGTTACAAATGTGACACATACATTACTTAGGTATCATTTGTCATCCAAGGTCAAAGGAATCATGGACTTTTAGCATCAAAATAGTTTATAAGATGAGAAGAAAAAACTAAAATATTGGAAATATAAAAAATTCGAAATGTCCCCATTTCATTGCAGTGCAGCGGGGGAAGTGACTGTGGCTTAGTTATCAGAGCCCTCGGAGCTCGAATAGTTGAGCCCTTGCTAGCTGTCTGTTCTCTGGCAAGTCGAAGTCTCAGGGACTCAGTCTCCTCAGCTGAAAACCAGAGAACTTAAAAGTGATATATGTCCATCAATAAGTTTGTGACTATGAAGAGAGAACATTTTTTTCAGGTCTCATGTCTTTCAGGGACCTACAGAAGCTTCATTCCTTCATACTCTGTCCCCTTGCTAAGCCACCCAGCTGCCAGGGGCTAGGATAAGAGCTGCTCCTCTGTCTCTCTGTCCCCTCCCCTCCCTGGTCCCGGGCTGCTTCTGCTACCTGAAGGACCTGATATGTGGAAAACACCATTAGCAACCATCTTGTTCCCAATATCCATTAAATAAAAAAAATTCTTTTCCGCACCCTCTCCATTCTCTCTGAAACTCTGAACCAACTAAAGATCTTTCCTAACCCAGGATCAATTTTGTTCGGGCTAAGATGACTCTGGCTGGTAATACATACATAGTTGGATATACCAGGAGGAAATGTCAGCATGTTACTAATATTATTCAAAATATATAATGTCACATGTATTTTCAATTCATAATAGCATGTGTCAGTTTATTAAATCACTGTGTGGCACATGGGATTGTATTTGCAGTCCTTATGAATGTTTTTACTGTTTTGTAGTCAAGATGAATTATGCTTGAAGATTTGTAGGTACTCTTTGTTCTCGATTGTCTAGCTTTGATTTATCATCAAAATGACTTTGGTTACATGATTAAACCAAATGTTATCTTCTTTCTTTTAATGAGTATTTTGGAATGTACAATGCTGATGAATACCAGTGGTTTAAGATTGAACTGCAGACTAAAATTTCTATTTTGTAGCTAGATGTTCCATTTATAAGACATCAAAGAAAAACATAAAGACATGGAGTCTCATTACCAAAAATAGTTCAAAATTGCTGAATATAGGATACACGTATGTAGAGAAGTAAAATTTGAGGGGGTCCACAGGAATGAAGTCATGAAGGGTCTGAATACTGGTGCTTTATTCTGTGGACAGGTGGGGGTTCCATGCTGGGATACCCATTAGGGCCGGGTGACAAGTGAAGAGGTCCTGTATAAGGAAAGCCATCTTTGGTTGTGCTTTTTTCAAATCTGACACAATTTGCTTATAAAGTGTGTAGGAAAAAAATGTCATGCCCAGAAAGAACTATGCACTCTCATGCTTCTCTTCAAATGTGGCCCTCATAAACTATTTGTTCTATTCCCAATAGAGGTGAAGAGAACCACTTCTCTACTCTAAGAAAAACAACAGTGTATACAGGAGCATGTATGGCAATTCACCCTCCCTTCAGTGTCAGGAAGACTATAGGGAGGGTTGGGGACTGTGGCTGACCACACCAGCCAGTCCCTGCCTCAGGAGATTTGCCTCTGTTTAGCTCCATTCGGAGAAACACCAGAAACTCACTTTCTGTTATATATCTCATTTTATTTATTTATTTATTTATTTATTTATTTATTTATCTTTAAGAAGGCTCCATGCCCAGCATGGAGCCCAACATGGGGATTGAATTCACGTCCTTGAGATCAAGACCTGAGCTGAGATCAAGAGTCAGATGCTAAACTGACTGGGCCTCCCAGGGGTCCCTGAAATCTCTCATTTTAATTGTTGGCCTGATAACAGATGGAAAAAATGTGCATGCACATACATACATGGCATATGTTTATCGACTGGATTCCGTGTGGGAACTGCCAGTTTTAGTTCACTGCCAGCAACCAGAGAGCTTTAAGGATATCAGAGATGTGACCAATTTACACTTCAGAAAGATTTATGTCCATTAGCATGTTAATACAAAGGATGCCTAATTGGTCACAGCAGTCTCACTGACCTCTTTATTTTTAAAAGTGTATTTAGCAAATACCCATATAGTGTTAACTATCCAAGAGACTGCTGCAAATGCTTTGCAGGTATTTATTCCTTCTAACAGACATGCATGATGTATACTATGACTATCCCCATTTTATAGATGAGATCTGAGGCACAAGGTCACAAAGCTAGTAAAGGGCAGAGCTGGGTTTGGACTCAGACAGTCTGGTTCCAGAATGTAGCATTCAACCACTCTGCCGTATTGCCTTTTAATGACAAAAGATAATGGGCATTCAGAAGATTGTGTGTTTGTGGTGTGTGTGTGTGTGTGTGTGTGAGAGAGAGAGAGAGAGACAGACAGAGAGAGGGAGAGTTGGGATGGTGAGTATGTTTTTGACATATAATTACATTCTGGTTTTGGTTGGGGAAAACAGAGACAAAGGTGTCTTTATTGGTTAAACAATATTGTTAAAGGATGAGAAATTACTCTGTGGAAAATCCAACTAGTACATCAAAAAAAACCCCAAAAACAAAAACAAAAGAATCAGTGCTAAGGTAGTCTGTGAGGACTCTGAAAGGAGAGAGAGTGAAAGTCCAGAAGACTTTCTCTAGATCTGGTACGTTCCAGGGAGCCCCTGGATGGCACTTCTCAGCTGTGTGTTGTGATGGGGAGGTGAAGTCAACCTTCTCTTTGGTTTCTGAGGGGGAAGTGTCCTGAATACCCATGGGTTGGGAGGTCTCTTTCCTGTCAGCACTGGCCCTGCCCCAGCTCCTCCCACCACGAACCCCAAAGCTGGTGGAGTCTCAACTTTACTTGGGGATGCAGAGCAAGAAACTGAAGAGGTAAGCATGGGCTCCGCCAGGCTAAGGACATGACAACTAAAGGTAACATGTGACCCAGGATTGGACTTTGGACCAGAAAAAGATAATTCATGGGACAATTGATGAGATAGGAAGATGGTCGATAGTGTAGATAGGAAGTATTGCAGCAAGGTTAATTTTCTGAATAGATCTTTGTAGTGTGGTTAGGTACAATGCTAACATTTGAGAAATCCAATGAGGGGTATATGGGAACTCTTTGTCCTATTTTTGCAAACTTTTTGTAAGTCTGAAATTATTTTTTTTATATTTATTTATTTGACAGAGAGAGATCACAAGTAGGCTGAGAGGCAAGCAGAGAGAGAGGAGGAATCAGGCTCCCTGCTGAGCAGAGAGCCCGATGCGGGCCTCGATCCCAGGACTCTGAGATCATGACCTGAGCCGAAGGCAGAGGCTTTAACCCACTGAGCCACCCAGGTGCCCCTGAAATTATTTTAAATTGAAAAGTTAAGAAACAAAGAATGTAAATTAACAGACTCCATGAGGGGTAATTGAAGCCCTGAGCTCCCCCTGAGTAAAGGGTGGTCCCAGGCCTTAGCAGGTAGTGGGTCCCTGTGAGGCTCTGCTGTGCCTCGGCCATGAGCTCTACTTGGAGAACACCACGTGCTGTGCTTTTGCCCTGATTTCCCCCCAAAGGACTTTGATGTACGTCAAAACGATATGTGGAACTGGTTTTGCTTTGACTTAATTTACACATTGAGGAAAATTGTCAGGAGGACCCGCCCTTAGATTGTGTGGTGTCGGGGAGCCCAGGCACAGGAAGGATTCCAAGCTGGACACGAAAGCTCAGGTGCTCTGGGTCAAAATCAAAGTGTATCTGGCTTTGTTGGCTAATGGAGAGAACATCCCGTAATCAAATAACTCAGTCACCACAGGCAAGTTATGAATTTACAAAGAATTCAAATACAAGGGAATACACTTAACATTAAACAAATAAACTGGACACAATTTAAGCTCTCTTGAGTGATTCAGAAGGCCTTCAAGATTTTGCAGGATCTACGTAATAGCATTACTGGGCACTGATGAGACACAGAAGTCTTGGCTTTTGTCCTTCTCTAGAAAGAACAGAATGCCTCAGTCTCCACTATCATCTCACTATTTTCTTTCATGTGGAAATATCTCAACAGGGACACATTCCATTTGGGGACTTTCAGCGTACTTCTGTTAAGGACCATGATGATAATCATAAAGGGGATGATAATGACTAAAAACAGTAGGAGCCACCAAACCGTGTACTTAATTACTGATTTTTATAATTCAGAAGAATTTGCATATATTAATTTTCTATACATTATTAGAAGATAGATTGGAGATCAAAAGGGTAGGAAAACTCCAAGGAGAATAGGAGAAAAAAAAATTTTTTAAAGATTTTATTTAATTTGAGAGAGAGAGAGAGATCACAAGTAGGCTGAGAGGCAGGCAGAGAGAGAGGAGGAAGCAGGCTCCCTGCTGAGCAGAGAGCCCGATGCGGGCCTCAATCCCAGAACCCTGAGATCATGACCTGAGCTGAAGGCAGAGGCTTTAACCCACTGAGCCACCCAGGCACCCCAGAGAAAATTAAACATGAGACCTCTTCCCATGCCTCTGCTTACCTTCACCTGGGAGCGAGACAGGAAGGATTGAGTCAAGAACATGCCTGCCTGATATACAGGGACGAGGGCCCTGGAAACCTGGCCCAATCAGTGTTCTGGAGTCTGGATTTGTATCTTCTTCTTTTGGACAAGAGAGGAAAATGGGGGGGGGGGCGCGGGGAGAGGAACAGAGGACGTTCCCTTTCTTTTACAATCTGATAGCTCCCAATATCTACTTTTACTTTAATGCCCCTGCTGAGTGGCTTAGTCTTTTTTGCATTATTTGCAGTATAGTTACTTCTGGTAAGTTTTCAAGTTGGCCACAGCTCGTGGGTTTGGTTGGCCCTGGATCAGCTGCTCTAGCGTGAGATGGAATGGGTATCTTTGGTCCTATCGGCTGTGGCCTGGAACACAGGGTCACGTGCACGCTATCAGAAAATGTTGGTGTTCGCTATCTCCTCCGGCAAAGGTTCTCTTCCTGGGAAAAATGCTCCCAACTTCTGGCGTTGGAGCTTTTTCTGAGGAGAATCCTCTCTGTAGAATGGATTTCCTCCTTGTTATTCCTTATAGTCCTTTTAAACAGAATTAAATCATTCTGCCTTTGGATTTTTGTTTGTTCAGGGAACTTTATTTTACCAAACGATTCTGCGGCATTTACGGGGTATCTTTCCCTCTAGAGCAAAACTGGGGCACCCTGGGAGTGCCCTCGTAATGTAACTGCTCTCCCAGGCTTTACCAGTCTGAGTACAAATTAAGTCGTATTAATGTCAGTAACTCTTGAGTTCCTGTTCTCCCCCCACCCATGCCCAGAAGAGTCCTCCAGCCTCCTGCCAAGCCTCTCCGAATATTTCTGTGACTTCACAAAGAGAAGGCCAGCACAGGGCCCCAAACTAGCTGCCTGTCTGTAGTCACCATGAGCCTCCTGACCTGGTCCCCCTCTGCTGTGCTTTCCTCAGGCTCCCCTGCCAGCAGCAACGCCAGCCTCTCCGCCTGCCCACGCAGGGAGAAGGCACCTTTCTCCTGCTCTGAGCCGCCTTTGTCACCTGGGCCCCAGAGCGGCCCCGCTGTTGCTCAAGTGTCACCTAGGTCCTCTTGACAAAAGCTTCTTTTTCCTTCAGCCCTAACTTCTATCTCTCCCTGGCATCCCAAGAGGCCTAGCAAAGAATGGGCCCCATGTGACAACCTTCCTTGTTCTCGTCTCTCTCCTTTCTCCCTGCTGTGGATGACAAAATGCTCCTTCCTTCTTTCCCAGAGCCAAACCAGAAGTCTCCATTCACATCATTTCATCTACACTCGCCTCCAGGGATGCCTGGCTCACCAGGCCCATGAAGGGTGAACCTGGGAATTCCCTCTGAATGACCTAGAAAACTCTGCTATATAATTCAGTGACAGATTCCCTTAACTGTAGAGAGATTCTGGAACTGAGGTTTGAGAAGCAGTGAAGAAACATTTTTATTGACTTGGAAACCAAAGATCAAATAAAATGAAGATTTTCTTTAGTTACGGAACTCACTAAAAGCCCCTTCAGCTAATTACATTCTTTTTTTTTAACAATTTATTTAAAGATTTTATTTATATATTTATTTGACAGAGAGAGAGAGAGAGAGAGAGAGCAAGCACAAGCAGGGGGAGTGGCAGGCAGAGGAAGAGGGAGAAGCAGACTCCCCACTGAGCAGAGACCCCAATTCGGGGCTCGATCCCAGGACCCTGGGATCATGACCTGAGCTGAAGGCAGATGCTTAACCAACTGAGCCACCCAGGCGCCCCTCAGCTAATTATATTCTTATTTTCCTTTTTAAAATTGTGGTTAAAGACACACAACATTGACCTTCTTATTTTAACCTTTTGTTAAGTGTACAGTTCTATGGCATTGAGTACATTCACACTGTTGTGGGACTGTCACCACCATCTATCCTTCTCCGGAACTTTTTCATTTTTCCAAATGGAAACACTGTACCCATTAAACAATATGCCCCACTTCCTCCTTCCCCCTAGAAACTGGCAACCACCATTCTGCTCTGTTTCTATGAACTTGACCACTCTGGGTGCTCCATATACGGGAAATCATACAGTATGTGTCCTTATGTGACTGCCCTATTTCACCTAGCCTAATGTCTTCAAGAATCATCCAGATTTCAGCATGTGTCAGAATTTCTGTCTGTTTGAAGGCCAAATAGTATTCCATATGTGAATATGCCGTATTTTGTTTATATATTCATCCATCCATGGTCTTTTGGGTTGCTTCCACCTTTTGGCTATTACCAATCACATTTACAATTTTAAAATTTTCTAGTATTCTCATTAAAAAAGTAAAAATTATAGGCAGGTGAAATTAGTTTTTAGAACATTATATATATATACACACATACATATATATATATATATATATACATATATCTATCTCAATATAGCCAAAATTTTATCTCAATATGCAGTCAATATAAAACATTTATTAATAAGATAAGTTAAAATCTTTTTTCAATATGAAATCTTTGATATTTGATGTGTATTTTACACTTACAGTACATCTCCATTTGGACTAGCCACAGTTCAAGGGCTCAGTGGCCACATGTGGCCACATGTGGCCATTGGATAGTCTATTAGACACCCAGATCTAACTTATCATAGGGAACCCTAACAAAATCCTCTTCCCACGTCCTTGGATCAACTTGGTCTGAGAGATCCAGGGTCTCAAATGAATCTTTGGCAAGTTACAGATTCCTGTCTGTTCCCAGCCGATTTCTCAGACAAAATGCCTGGAGTCCCACATTTCTGTGGCTCCAAATGTTTCCGCTCTATGTTCAAGCAGTTGAACTGACATTTCGAAAATGAAGGAGATTGATTTACATTCTCCCCAGGCAGAGGAATAAGTGCTGCGATCACTTACATACTCTGAGTAAATTCTGTACTCAACCCTTTCAAGGCACCACATAGATTTTATTTATCTCTACATGATCCAGCATAGTGATTCTATTTCACAGGGATATGTGTACATACCTGAAGTTAATGCTACACCATGATCATTGGTTTACTCATGAATTCAACAATGACTTTTTGAGCTCTGTTTATGGGCCAAGCATAGGCTAGGCATTGGCAAGTCCATCCACAATACGAAGTACACGATCCCCATGCTCAGGGGCCTTGAACTACAGCTTGTGGACCCTCCCCCTCAGCGAACTTGACGTTGGCTAACGTGGAAAGAGGATACCCTCCCCTCCCAGCCTGGGCAAACCTCTGCAGTTCCTTTCTCCTAACCAAAGAGATAATTCCATTCTCTTGATTGCGCACCACTGTGGGAACTTGAGGGGCTAACTTTCATAATGTGAGTGCAAATTGCCACAAAAACTGCTCAAAACTGAAGCTTGCTACCGACAGTTGGGGGTGGCCAGGGCAGGTTTTTCTCCACGTTATCCAACTCCCCCAACAGGAGGCCTGGGTTTCGTTTCACTGAAGTCTTCTCTTGGCAGCTAATGAGGGTCCACATGGCATATTCTGTGTCATTATATGTATGGTTCCCAGGGAGATGTTTAATCAGCTCTGGTATAAAGGCGCCAGTTGAGTCTGAGCCTGATTTCGTTCCTTTGTTTATTCAAAAAACACACGCATGATGCCTGGAAATGCCCCTAGTCCTCTCCTCATCCCACTGTTGCATTCATGAGAAAGCCAGATTGTTGGGAGATGAACATGTAGGTCATTTCCGAGCATGGATTTCTTGGTGTCACTTTTGATTAAAGTGAAACTGTAGCCCACATTCTTTAGGGAAAATCCCTTAGAATGAGTGGGTTCTTACTAGACACCTCACTATAATAGAAATGCATCTATTCAACTGATTTCTAGAATCATGGATGAAAACCATGTGGATCTGGAAGGAGGTAATTGTCCTTCTCCCCAGGGCAAGTTGCTGAGGATTGCAGGTCAGAATTCAGGAGAGGCTCTGGTCAGAGCCTCTGATTCAGGAGAGGCTCTGGTTCAGGAGAGGCTTTTAGTCAGTCCCTCTTATATCTGAGAGGACAGTTGAGGGCACTGAAGGTGGTCTGAGGAACATCAAACTCATCTCTGTGTTCTTCCCACCATCACTGGCCAACTCAAGAACTCTGCCCTTTTTCTCTGCCCAACCAGGCAGCACCTCCTTGTGACCCGCCCACCAAATTTGTCACCTGTGGGCTTTCTTCTGCAATTTTCTTTGTGTCTTTCCAAAGTCAGATCAAGCATCACCACCTCTATCCCAAGATCCTGAGATCACGACCTGAGCCAAGAGTCGGGCCACTTAACCAACTGAGCCTCCCAGGTGCCTCAATGCCTGGCTTCTCTCATTCAGCATAAGGTTTCCAAGGTTCATTCATATTGTAGTATTAATCACTGTTTTTTAAGCTTCCTTTGGAAAAGCAAAATGCTTTGAAGAGGTGGAACCTCAATATATACCGTAGATCGAAGCAGAGGTGATCCTGGGGAAGCAGGGAGAATTTCCTCCTTGTTGAGAGTGCTCTCAGCCTGGCCGTGGAACACCTCAGCAGAGCCCTCAGGCTCCACCGAATACAGCTGGGAAGGCCCTGACCTAGATCTTCTCTCAAGTGCCTTTAAGTTCAAAGACTTTGTTTCTTTAGGGGTGTGCATCAAGAATGCAAATCACCTACCCGTCATTTTCATCTGCATTAGTTCAAATCACCCCTCTCTGAAACAACTCAGGGAGAGCAGAAAATTGAGCAAGTGGGAGTCTGATGGCAGAAAAGCCCAGGTGGTTTTGTAGCTTTGACATTGCCTTGGAGATCCCGGGTTGGGGTGGGCCGCTGGAAAGAAGGAAACCACACAGAGAAGAAGGGACTCAAGACAGCACAGGAGGCCGCTTTGTAATATTGCTATGGTCTGGCCCCCAGTGAGGGACTTTTCTGAGAACTGTCTTTTCCATCGAGGCCAGAAAAGGGTTGTATGGTCTGCAGCTGACTGGAGCTCTTCTTTCCCTGGTCATGACTGCCTTTCTGGGTGAGGAGAAAAAACCCATGAAAATCTCCATCCAAAGTCAATTATCTGAGATCTGTAGTAGTGTAGTCTGCCAATGGAAACTATGGGTCATTCGTATGCGGCCTGGTATGTGGGATGCCTGAGACAGCTTTTCTGGCCCTTCCGTCCGTCTTCCTTCTCCTGGGAGACTTCAGGCAGCTGCAGCAGGCTCCTGAGCTGCTCCCTGTCCCCCTCACCCTGAAGGGAGCGAGTTTCTTCTGAGTCCGCGTCCGCCCTGTGATCATGCAGTGAAGCCGGCAAGGGCCTCGCTTCCTTCATCCCCAGCTGGTGCCTGAGTCCATTACAGGCTCCGGATGGTGAAAGAAGCCCTAGTCAGGGGTCAGGGGGCTCACCTCTGACCAAGCAGACACAGATTTTGGTATAGGCTCTGCCTTCCTTTTTTTTTTTTTTTTTTTAAGATTCTATTCATTTATTTGAGAGAGAGCATGTGAGCAAGAGAGCAGAAGCAGAGGGAGAGGGAGAGGGCGCGCGAGGGGGAGCAAGAGGGGGAGGGAGAGGAGGAAGCAGGCTCCCTGCCAAGCAGGGAGCCCGACGCATGGCTCGATATCAGAACCCTGGGATCATGACCTGAGCCAAAGGCAGACGCTTAACACACTGAGCCACCCATGCGCCCCTCCGCCGTACTTTTTTGAAGCAAGCGATAACATGTGAGTTGTGTTGTCTCCATGTAATATGTTAAATCTGTTTCATTGATCAGATTAATCATCTATTAAATGTTGGATTGATTGACTGGCTTCCCATCTTGCTCCAAAAAAGGTTTCAGACAACTCTTCTGTAAAACTAAGGAGTCAGGCCAGGTGATTCCTAAGTTCCCTTTTGTCATCTTTTAACCCTATCCCCACAGTGGGGCCAGATTCCTACTGATAAACTGAATGCCATTTAAAAATGTCCGCCGGTTGGGGAGGCTGTTCCAGAGGAGGGGAGGATTAAGGGACCTGAGAATGACACAGGGCATACGTTCCCTAATGAGATCTTGCGTCAAAACGCAAAACAAAGCAAAGCCAACAATCAACAATGGGCATTTTGGGGAACCCTAAGGACGGAGGCAGAAGTCTCCCCCAGACCAACACAGACCAGTGTTCTTTGCTCTTGTCACCCCTTCCCACTCCCCCTGCTCATCCGGGGCTAACTCAGACATCACTGCACAGGTCCCTCCCACCCGCTCCGGCCGCTGACCTCTCCTTCCGCTTTGCTGCTGCACCCGATTCTATGGAACTCTCCCTCCACACTTGCCCAGAGTCTTGCAGCCCCGATCACGGGAGCTTGCTCCTTCTATGTGTGTGTGCCAGGGGAAACTGCGAGAGTCTTGCAGCCCCGATCACGGGAGCTTGCTCCTTCTATGTGTGTGTGCCAGGGGAAACTGCGAGAGCCCAGGGGCCCTGGCTTCTCCACCAGCCCCAGGCAACACATTCAATAAATCACTTTGCTCTTGAACTTGGAAAAGGTATTCAAATTCGAACTTGCCTGGCTATTGCTGCTGAAACAGTTTCATGTTCTGGGCCTCTTGCTCACATTATTCAGAGGTGAGGGCAACGTGGATCAGTCTGGATCCTGACAAAACCCAGCTTCCCCGGAGCTCAGAGCCCCGTGTTTATTTTACAACAACTGGAAGCACGCAGGCTCCTTCCCAGACAGGTTAATATATCAAGCCAACTTGCGCACACTCCCTGCTCAGACATGCCTGGTGCAAGGACCTCGAACACAGCTTTAAAAATGACCTTGGTCACAGGATGTTGAGAGGCGTTTTCTCTGTTCCTTCAGAAACGATCACCAGGACCCCAAACTGAGGGCAAAGAGATCTGACCACTTCTCATTCTAAAGAAAGTCCCCAAGAACTGGGCTCAAACCTGCCTCCACATTCAGCCTATCGCAACCAACCAGCCCACGCCAAGCTGAGACCAGAGGAGAAAGGGGAGAGCTCTTTGGAACCGTGCCACCCCATCTTAGTGCGATGTTGCGGTTTGCCCTCCTGCCCTTGCTTTCCCAGTTCCCAAAACAACGTGTGAGGGGCTGCAAAAGAATTATACATGATATGGTAACTTAACTGAATTTAAACGAAATTTTTTTTAAAAATCACATCGACAGACTAGCGATAGATGTCTGTTAGCTGTGCCAACAGACCGGCATCTCGTTATCCGGTTGGATGTCTGCTTGGGCAACAGATTCATCCATCAGGGAGCAGTTGTGATGACATTTTCGGTCATCACAAGTTAGGAAAGGGCCACAGGTAACTTCTGGAGAGTGGCCAGGATGCAGCTAAATACCCTATAATGTGAAGGGCAGTTCACACAACAAACAATTACCCCACCCCGAGTGTCAGTAGTGCCAAGGCTGGGAAACTCTGCTGTAAATAGGTTTCGATCCAAACGGAAGGGCTGTCATGATTCCTGGCAACACCCTAACAACCGCGTCTCCTCCTCACATCCTGGAGCGTGGGCCAGTGCACCCTCTGCCCTTCTGTGCCTGGTATTTGTGAACACTCGTGCAACCGTGCAGCCCACACCCCTCGGGCCTCACAAGCTTTTACGTTTGCCCCAGACGTGACAGCTTATTAACGGTGTGATCCCACACATGCACATTTGAAAGGGAAGCTGCTCTCTTAAAATAAAATTTTTTTAAAAAGTCTATACATTAGAATCATCTGGGGAGCTTTTCAAGTTCTCGATATAACAGCTGCATCCCATGGCAACGAATCAGAACCTCTGGAGTGGAACCCGGGTGGTTGGATTGTTCTAAAAACTGCCCGAGTGATTCCAATGAGTGGCCAAGTGTGAGCACCGCTGCTTTGCCTAAGACTTGTCCTGATGCCTGTGGCCAGGGGGGCCTCTATCCCATCGTAGGGGATAGGGCAATTGTAGCTCAGGGCCTGGCCGACTCAATGTGCTGGCCTTGGCAGGGCTGCTTTGCACCCTTCATGGTCCTAGACGGTGAACACCAGCTGGGCTTACTGCTCAGCTCCAAGATACATATGTTCCTAATGGCCTATGTATTTATATATATTATAAGTCCTTGTGTAACCCTCCATCCCTCCTCACGAAGGATGAGGAAGCTGTCCCTGGCCCTTGGAGGCCGTGCCCTACCCCTTGGCAATAGGCTTCTGCAACATCTGACTAATCCCATGGAGGGGCACGATTCTGAGTGTCACCCTGGTCTTGGCCGCATTGGCTGACCTCGTCCTCTGGCCCCGTGCAGATCACCTGGGCTCTCAGTCCCTTCGAATCTCTGCCTTAGCTGTTAATGCCACTCTCTCATCTCTGCTGCTTTCTTTGCATTGAGACTTTATAGCGGACTCAAATGCTTTCATGCTCAAATCAAGAGCTGTGCTATGGGAGCATAGGGAGGCTTTTTTTTTTTTTTTTTACAAAATGCCTTTTAAATTAAGGTATGTTACATAAAGAAGAGAATATAAATAATGCATATATTAAAAAGCACCATAACCAAAGGAACACCTCGAGCTTGCCTACCCCTAACCCAGGAACTAGGTTATCACCCATCCCTGGGGCACACCACTCCTCTTCATCTCTGCGTTCTGCTGTCAAGAGTTAGCAACAGCCTGGATATTGTTTATAATTGTCTTCCCTTTTGGAAGGAAATAAAAAAAAGATTTTCTCAGGGCTTTATGGATTCTTAAACAGTGCATTATTTGGGTTTGCTTATGTTTGAGCCATATTAAAGTGGTAGCATATTGTACGCAATCTTTTGTGACTTTTTTTTTTGTAATATGTTTTGGCTCAGTTTCCTCCTTATGTCACCTAAGAGGAGTTTACTCATTTTCAGGACTAGATAATATTCCATTGTGTAACTATATACCAGGTATTTACCTATTTTGCATCACAGTGACATTTGTGGTGTCCCTACTTTTTGTTACCATAAACAACGCTGCAGACATTCTCTTAGACCTCTCCTGTTCTATGTATTTGAGCAAGAGTTTCTCTAGACCAGGGTTCTGCAAACTTTAATAGGCATTTGGAGCAGCTGGGAATCTTGTTAAAATGCAGATTCTGGTTCAGTTAGCTTGAGGGGAGGCCTCAAGATGATACCCGTACTGTGAGTCTATGGACTTTTGTCCATTGTGACTTTTATGACACTTTTAGTGTCAAGGCCCTGAGATGTGATTAGCCAACTTTATCGGAGGATGCTGCACAGCCTTCCAAAGTGGTGGACCCCTCTTACATCCCCACCAGCTACAAATTTTGATAAAGATCTTCTCCAGGATTTGCCATTGTTGGCTTAGAATTCTGAATTTGCATTTCCCTATTAATTAACTTGGATGATATTTTGTATATTTACTGGCCATTCATATGTATCCCTTCTGTGAAATGCCTATTCATATCTTTCACCCACTTGTCTTCTGGGTTGTTTGCCTTCTTATGAATTTGTAGCAGCTCTTCTTATCCTTCTCATGCTCTGATTCAAATATTTCACTGTTACATGTGTTGCAAATATTGACACCCCATTTGTCTTTGGGTCTTGATGGAGTTCTTTGCTGAATGTAAATTCTTAATTTCAATATGGTTGGATTTGTCCATCTTTTATATTTAGAGTTTTTCTGCCTTTTTTAAAAAGTCCTTCTTTAATTCAAATAGTTTAGTTAATTGTGCTGATGTTAATTTCTTAGTTTTGGCGATTGTACCATGGGTGAAGAATATAATGGAATTCTTTGTACTATTTTGAAACTTCTTTGTAAGTCCAAAATTATTTCAAAATAAATTCTTTTTTTAGAGAGAGAGAGCACGAGCGGGGTGGAGAGGGGCAGAGGGAGAGAGAGAATCTCTAGCAGGCTCCACGCTTAGCACAGAGCCCAACTTGGGGCTCAATCTCAAGACCCTGAAATCATGACCTGAGCTGAAATCAAGAGTCGGATGCTTCACTGACTGAGCCACCCAGATGCCCCAAAATAATTGTTTTTCCCAAAGTCCATTGTTGTCCAAAGGTTATAAAGCTATTCTGTATTTGATTCTAAAGGTTTTACCTTTTATAGTTAGGTCTTTGGTCCATCTGGAATTGATTTTGTGTTTAGCGTTGAGGTATGGATTTAATTCCATGATTCTCCACGTGGATCTGCAATTGTCCCACCGTCATTTTTGAGTAGGGTCTTCATTCCCTAGTGCTCCGCAATGCCATCTTTGTCATATAACTAAATGCACCTTGGCCCGTGGGTCTTTATAGGCTTTCGAGCTGTAGAGGAAGCAGAGAACGACTTCTGTGAAGCATGCTCCTCGGAAGACTGTACCATACTCTTCCCAAGCCTGTGTGCTCCTTTCCCCAGGGTGTTTCCTCTCTGTGCAGCAAGATCAAAGGGACCAGCCCCCCAGACTTGCAGCCTGGGAGGCTCTCAGTCACACCCTGCTTCACTTCCTGCTTTTGACTTTCGGGCTTTGTCAGACCTGTCTTGCTCCTGTTCTGTCTTTTGCATCATATACTTTTCAAGCTAGGAAGGAAGCTGGGGATGAAGTTTTCTAGCCTTTTCAGCTTAGAGTCAAGAAAATTTAAGTGAGGTAAGCAATGTATCCAAGGTCAGACACTGGGTTCATGGAAGAGCTGAGATTAGACCCGATCTTGCAACTCCTCACGTTCATTCAGATTCGTTTTTCCCGGTTGTGTTCCTCATCCCAATTCACAGTATGACTGTCACATTTCAAGCTAGATCACTGGAGGTGTTCCCGGCTGGTCCCTCCTCACCTCTCTGCACTTTCTGTCATGACGACTACATTCTGGTCATCCTGCGTCTGAAATCTTTTTAAAAATCTATCCTCTCTCATTCATTCCCATATCCACAGTCCTACTTCATGCCTTTCTCAGGGCTCTATTGGACCACAAAAGCCCCCCTATTGGCCTTCTTTTTCTTGTCGTTCCCCTCGACCATCCACTTACTTGCTAGACTGCTCTTAAAATTCAAAAACACATACCTAGTTGCACAACTGGCCCGCTGCTTTGCTTAAAGACCTTTGTGTCTCCTTGCCAGGGGATAACATTATTTTTTATCATCTGTTCCCAATTTATCTTCTCAAATTCATTTTTTATCCTCTTTCTCAAACTCCTCTCCAAGTACCTGGGCTGGATCCACAATGGGCTATTGGATGTTCCTAAGGAATGCCGCACGTGTTGGGGCCTCTGGTACTGGGCACGCACTCTCTCTCCCCACAGCACTACTGTATCTTTCTCTGCCTTTTACAACTGCCTTCACCCTGCAAGACTCAAAAAAGGGCTGTCTCCTCCAGGGAGCCCTCCTGAATGTCCTGGTTGCAGCCAGTCACTCTCGTAGCATTTTTATTTATTTTTAACTGAAGTCTAGTTGATACATGGTATTATGTTAGTTTTAGGTGTCCAACACAGGGATTTGATAACTGTAGATATGCTTTGCTCACCATGGTATTTACCATCTCTCCACCATACAAAGTTGTTACAATATTGTTGGCTACATTCCCTGTCTTGTACTTTTCCTTCCTGTGACTTCTTTCTTTTAGACCTGGAAGTTTGGGCCTCTTAGTCCCCTTCACCTATTTTGCCCATCGTTCCCCCAGCCCCCTCTGGCAAGTCCCAGATGGTGCTCCATATTCACCTCTCACAGCATTTTGTATGATCCCGTGGAGCTCCATGACAGCGAAGGGCTGATTCCCGTGTCTGTGTCCCCTAGTAGTTCTTGAACCACTGGAGATCCGTAACCATATTTTCATCATCTCTGTCGCTCGAGTGTCTGGCTCACTGTAGACACACAATCTATTATTAATGTTGGAATCAATAAATATTTAAGGAAATTACTGCGAAAATGTTTCTTCCCTTTATTAGATCCTTCTTCTGCCAACGCACGCTTGTGTTGGTATCACTTACGTATTAGTCAGGACTCTTGGGGTGGTAAGTGCCGAAATTCTATTTGCATAAACTTAAGTCAGATAAGAAGCTGGTATGGGGTCACGTAATCTGCCGTGGAAAGGGCAAGGTAAGAGCTGGCTTTCCGGGCAGCTGAGACCAGGGATTCAAATGTGTTCAGAGCTCTCGGCTCCAGATTCTGGCCTTTGGGTTTCTCAGCATAATGGCTTTATTCTCTCCCGTGGGCTTTCTCTCAGGGAAGCTCTGGACCAATATGAACAGCAACATAACTGAGAGAAAATAGCTTCTCTCCTAAGTGTGAGATGAAGCATCCTGGGTCTGACTCGTCAAGTTTGGGTTAAGTACCTGCCCTTTAAGCCATCTGGGGAAGTAGAGTCAGCTAAGAGATGAATAAACATGGCTAAAATGGCGGAAGAAGGAGCTGAAGCCCCACCCCCCCCAAGATTGAAGGAATACCGCTGACAGGTTATGATGGGACAATCTCCTCCCCTTAAATCTTGTCCACTTAGGGGACAGAAAATGACTTTTTTTGTTCAGTTGTAGCGTTGAAACAAGGAAAAAGCACAGGAGTTGCACACTCAGCTGAAATACTTGATGAAGTGAACGTGTCTCCCCCTAATGAAGTTATTCCATCTTTTGGGCAATGTCTTCATGTTTGACAAGTACCAGGGACTTTAATTGGAAATTACTTTGGGAATCTTGCCAGACATTACAAATTGAAAATATGAAAACCCTTCTCCTGGGTCAGAAGTGTAACAAGCCCCATGTCAAATGTCATTACCCCACGTGCATTCTAAGACTGTGCAGGTGGGAAGCTAAGTGTTGATTGCATATTTTAGCCCAAGAATAATTTCCTGAATGGCAATTTGTTCCTTTATTTGATGAAACCGAGGTTTTCAACAGCAGTAAAATGCAATCTTTCCAGAGCGTATTTCCGTGGGTTATGAAGATTGATTATGCTGCTTAGTGAGAGATTCATTATTTGGTTATTTAGACCATGATTTATTGAAAAAAAAAAACCAACTAAAAAGCTAATGATTTCCAGTTAGGAAGGTTTGCCCCATGAGCAGTGGTATTTGGCTTAACGTTGCTTCTAATTGATAGGGCTGGGGCGGGGGAGGGGAAAGGGGAGCCAAGGAGACAGGCCTGTTTTAAGCTCAGCCATTGGTACTTTCTTAGATCTCAAAAGGCCCCCTAATTTCTGTGGCTCTCAGGACTGCATGGTCCCCACCTCCCTGAGCCTGCGAGCCTGCGGGGATTGGAATTTTGATTGTGTCCTAGAATAAGGGAGTGGGGGGCAGGGCAAAAGCACGGAGGGAGGCAAAAACTGAGGCTCAGAGGGGTACACGGGCCTAGGAAAGACCCAGGGGAAAGTCAAAGGGGAGAGCAAGAAAAGTGGGGAAAGAACCAAGCCAGTAACGCATGAGGGAGTGAGTGTGAAGGGGAGGTGGAGAGAGGGAGCCGGGGAATCACGTGGAAGGTTCAGACGCAGACAGAAGACCACAGACACGGGGATGAAGGCAGAGGTCACAGAGAATGGAGTCCACCATCTGCAGTGGCCCTGAGCACCTGTGTGTCTATGCTCAGCCCCACCTGACCCCTAGGGCTTCCTGTGCAGACCTGCCCAGCTCTGTCCAGGCACAGACCCCTTAGAACGTTCTACAACTGCAACCCCAAACACTTCCTTTTCAGGAAAACAAATATATCCTCAGTTTTGTGGATTAAAAAAAAAAAAAAAAGCATAGTGTAGTAGGAGGGTTCTGGGAGGGAGATTGTTCAGATCAAGGAGACTGGGAGAAAGAAAGGACACAAGGAAGAGTGGACAAATGAGTTCCCTAGCTATTCTTCTGTGCCCATAATTATTTCCCTGTGCATGTTTCTCCAGACCCCTGTTTTTTAGAAGCCTCCTCTTGGGAAGGAGCCCACAGTGATGAGACTGAGAGGTAGACAGAAAGTCCTTTGTTTCGTGACAGGATTCAGTCCTAGATCCTAGAAAAATAGCCAAAAAAATCCTACTGCCAGGGCTGAGATGATGACAATGCTAAATACTCATTGTTGATTCCGAAGTGGCCGAGGCCTGACAGTCATGATCTCCTTCAAACCTTGTAAGGACCCCTCAGGGCAGGTTTTGTTACTGCTGCTCTGTGTTTTAAAGGCAGAAGTTATGATCTCTCTTCTGCAGAGAAGGAAACGGATGCTCCCGTGAGTTGGGTGTCTTGTCCAAGCTCTCAGCTCTGGTGGGTGATGAGCCAGGTTGCCTTTAAAGCCCCAGTTCTTTTCTTCACACCTGGCTGTCCTCCAGCCGGTCCATGGGCCAGTTGGAGACAATGACCAACCAATTTGGTGCACGTGTGAACACTGCTCCTTCTATCAGCATCAGACTTGATAGCCATGACCGAGCCCATTCACATCCATCATCTTGGTTCCCTTATGGCCACACAAGAGGCAGACCAGACATCCCAGAGCAGATGAGTGAGAAGAGTTTTGGTTCAAGGAACATGGGAATACCTTCTAAGTGGGGTGTCTTGAGTTTGGAAGCCCAGCATCACTGGCCACCTTGTCTCATGAAATTTAACCTTCAGTTCAGAACTCAACCTCTGTGCCTCTGACCCTGCCCCAGATCAAAGAACCAGGATACCATTTGAAGAGGGATGTCTTTCTTGCCAGGCTAGAGCAATGATGACCCCATCATTGGGATTGGGGAGTGGGGGAAAGTGGCACATTCAGTGGAGCCTGGCCAAAGACAACTTTCCGGTTTGAACCTCAAAGGAATCCAAACTGGGAGAAACATAGTCACTGGAGGAACAGAACATCCTTTGTTGTTCCTTTGAGATGGTCCCAACCCAGTTTCCACAAAGTCATGCTTCAAATTCCTTCAGCATTCTTACATTTCCTCATTATTGTGTCCCCAGGGAAAATTCCGTCCTCTCAACACCCAGGGATCTCATTTCCAAAGATACAAATGCAAAGTCCATTCAAGTGATTCTTTAAGAAAATAATAATAATTTTTTAAAAGTATTGCACTGTAGCGACAGATTTCAAAATTAGCTGTCTTATCACGTGTCTCTCTTAAGATTTGCATTAACTAATTTTTTTTCAGGTTCACAGGGGATGAGCAGGTTTTCCCCACTCTTTCTATAGATTGTAGTTTACCTTGGAGGGAAATAAATTTGATGAGTGCTCCTTTGGATCTGAGAAATGTGGAGTGGATTTTTATGCCTTTCCAACTAGCACAAGGCAACGCTCAGCACAGAACACCAAGAGGAGGCCGGGCAGTGGTCACAAGGCTTTGGGGTGCATTTATAGTCTAGTTGGGCTTCATTGACTGAACTGTCCACGAGAAACTCAAATCGTCAAAGAGTCAGAAAAAAGGCACAGACTAAAGGAGAATGCATTGGCCATGGTATCCAAAAATGTACGGTTCTGCGACCTTTTTGAGTGATTAGAAACTTCTGAAGGCTAAGACTGTACCATTTCGGGTCCATTGTTGTGTCCCTAAGGCCTAGCACCAGGGGTTTCCTGTGTGGCTGTGCCTGCTATGCCTTGTGAAGTGTGTGAGGGTGCTGAGAGGTAGCCTGCTCTTGGCTTGCCAGACCTAGAGGACTGGGCCCTCCTTTGCTATCCTAATCCACACAGTCTGACTTAGAGGAAGCTCTGCCTAGCAAAGCACAGTGCCTGACACTTCACTTCTTAAAAAGAGAAGTCAACTGTCTGATCTTGTGTAAGCCACAAACACTCTCCCTCAGTCTCTTCATCTGGAGATGAAGTGCAGAGTAGTGCGGGGAAAGCTTCATCTGTGGAACAATTATGGGGTTGACAAAAAAACCCAGAAACAGCTTTCTAAAGTCCTCCATGACTAGAGGATATTCTTTTGGGGTTGCAGGGCCCTTCAGACTTCCGTCACTGCAGTACCAGCCAAGTTCATCATCCATACATTCCCAAAAATTTGCAGCACCACTTCTATATGTGGAGAATATGCTGGGAAACCCAAATTTTTGGTTCTCAGTGGAAAAAAGAACTATTCCCCATGCACCTTTCAGTCTTATTAACCAAATCCGTGGAACATGGGTTATTGTTTTCCTTCCTAAGTGGGAATCTTAGGAGCAGGCTCTCTGAAAATAACTACTCTTTTGCAATATTAGAAATATTTCAATAGTGACAGCTTGGAAATGCTCTAACTTTTAAATACTTAAACCAAATAATAAATAAACCCTTGTGATGAATGTTTCCAGAAGGGACGATTAACGTTATCCTTACAGCTGTTCATGATATAATATCAAAATGAAAAACATGCACGAGAAAAACAGCAAGCCCATGCTGACTTCATGTCGCTTTTTTTTTTGTAAATAGCTCTAATGTGAAGACATCCTCAGTAAGACTTAACCAACGATATTTCATCTGATCATCATTTAGCCAAACCGCAACAATACTCCCGAGACCTCTTCAGTTTCACTGACAGCATCTGTCATTTCAGTTACTGCAAATGTGATCTCGTGTGATGGGGCTCTGTGGCCTGCAAGGAGAATGAAGCACTATTTTTCACATTTTTAATATTTTATTGTCGAGGTAGGACTCAATAGTAGCTCAGGAAGGGAGGATCGCTGTCGTTGTTGTTACTTTGTTTGTTTGTGGGGCACTTTGAGAAAAATAAAACAAAAACGTGGATGTGGGCAAATGCATATGTTCCTGATTTAACTGTGTACCTGAGCTGCTAAATAGCAAGAATTCCTGTTTATATCAAAGGTGGTTTTAAAGAACAGAAGGTTCAACTGTAACTTTAAAAATCTATAATCTTACTAGTCAATAATTTATTGGCAGAATTCCACAGCAACTTAATAATTTTACATGAGTAATAATAATTACCATATGTGGCTGCCTTGCTCTGTGCCAGAGGCTGGTCCAGCTGGCCTTAAATACCTTATCTGACTTAGTCTTCATGACAACCCTCTCAGGTAGGTATGAGCTCTCTCATTTTGAAAGGGAGGAAACTGAGGCTCAGAGTGGGTGCCGGAGCGTTGGGCTCCTGCCCAGCTTGCCCAACATCTTGTTCTTGCCCATGCTGGAGGGTCATTCGCCACCTCTCGACCATTGGAGGAATTGGTGGGGAGAAGGTCATCTGGGGCTGTTAGGAGCATTTTAGCTTGTAAATAAGAATTCCACTTCTCAACTCCCTTGGCCCCTTTGCTTTCTTTTGAAATGGGTCCTTCCATGTGGTGGTGGGGGGGAGGGGAGATGCTCTCCCCTGAAGACCTGGCTGTAGTGTCTCATCTTCTGAGGTTCATCAAAATGGCAGCTGTCCCCAATCGACACGTTCCTCCCCTCCCCCCAGGAGTCTTCGCATTGCCGTGCTCTGACTGGCTCCCTAACAAATCTGTGATAATCTGGCAAGGCCCAAGCAGTGTTACATGAAGGACACTGGGGCTTTGATTTTGGACAAATGCCCCATGATGGATGGGCTCTGGCTGACACACTTTCCCTACTGGGGCTCAGAAGTGAGAAGGAATGGCAAATGAGAGGTGCCAACTCCAGGCAGGTGGGGAGACCTGGACTGTTAGTTCCCACCCAGCACTTCTCACATGGCAGTGGAGGTCGCCTCTGTCACATGCCCTGACGTACGCATCCATCAGGGGGCATGTGGAGCCTCCCCGGGGCCTTTCCTCAGCCTGAGGCAGAACGGCTCCTCCTAGGCGGTATGACAGGAACTGAGTGTGGGTACCACCGCCTGAGCTGCAAATTTTGTTGTTGATGTAAGAGAAAATGTTCCCACATTATTCTCGTCCACACAGATCTCAAAGGTGAGCCTGGGCTTAAGTCAACAGGGATTTGAAATGAAGGCAGTTATGGTGAAAAGCCCATGAAACACAGCACCACAGGGTAGCTGGGCTCCACAGGCTGTAACTGATGCTGGTTTCTGCTGCTGGGATTTATCCCAAACTTTCAAGTTTTTAGGAAGCTTCCATTTGAGCAGTGAAATACCTGATTTCTGGATTCTTGAAATTCTCTTCATGTGTGGCTCAGTCTAACCTGGGTTAAGGACTTTGTCTTTATTTTTAGGTTAAGTTGTTACTATCTCTCAGAAACCTTCCTTGAGCCTCACTTCTGGTTCAGTCCCCCCACTAGGAGCTTCCACAGCAGTCTGTTCTTACCCTGAGATGTCAGTATCAAAACTGTGTGTTTGAGCTCTGCTTCCTCACTTGAGTGAAGACACTGGTCTTGGGTCCATTTTGGGGCCGTATCCCTACAATGCAACATAGAAACTAACGAGGGGTCATAAGAGAGCCCCAGAAAGCCAGGCATGGTGCCCCGAGGGCCTGAGTTCGTGTCGAAAGAGAATTCATATGACCTTCACTCTTGGGGTGTTTATAGATTCGTGACATCATGAAATTTGTAGTGATGATCGCCTTTGTTTCCAGCCTCGACGATTTCTACACATAAAGCTCCCTGGTTGATAGTGTAACCATCACAGTCTTTAATATCTGGCTTAAGGGGCTTGCTTTTGGTGAAAAAGTCAGTATGTTGGGCCTTTTCAAGGAGAAGATCCATTAAATAACCACAGTCAACACACCTAACAGTCAGACAATGTGATTTTTCTGAAGCACAGTGATAATAATTGGTGTAATCTTCACTGTGGTCTTGTCTGGTTGGACAGCCTTTAGTATCTGGTCTTGAACATCCAGGGTTCCTGGAGGCGCAGGTCATCACAGAGGGCTCAGACCACAGAGGGCAGCATGAATCTCCTGAGTCCCAGTCAAGGTTCCTTTCCACTTGGTAACAAAAGGTTCCTTTTGGTCCAGAATCTATTCACATATTTGTCACCGCAAGCTATGGTTATAGAAACTGTGACCAAGTAGGAGCTGAGGGTGACAAGGGCCAAAGTCGGAGCCTCTAGAAATAAAGGTTGGAGGACTAGGACAAGGGATACAGCCAAGAGTGAAAAGAAGGGTCGCAGGCAGGTGTGAGAACTCAGCATGCTCGTCTGAAAACAACGTGGCCCTCAGAAAACCTTCTAGTTTGTATGTCCCAGTTTGTAAAAGGCTGTAAACTCACAGTCCTTAAACACAAGGAAAAGAATGAACGAAGACGTGGAGTTTTGTCCAGCTCTTTTGCTACTATGCTATTAGCCTAACAGGCAAGCAAGACCCAACAAGAGGGTCTGTTTTCCCACTGTATTTATTTACCTATCTACATTGGAGAAGAGGACCTCCCCATTTTTGTTTTTTAACCTCAGATAAAGCCTTTTTGCCTCATATGTAGCATTATGTTTTTCCCACCACACAGAAAATTGTGAAATAGAAATAATATGTACTTAAGAAAGTTCCCACATACATAAAAGAAACAATACAATCCATCTATAACACAACCAGAGGAAACTACTGCTAACTTCTTACGTTTTTATTCTTTCCCTATGCAAATACACTGATGAGAGTAAATATTTGTAATGTATAAAACTAAAAAATAAATTTCTTTGGTTGATGTCGTCTTGAAATTTGCAATTTTCATTTAAATGTCTGGCAAATACCTTTTCATTTCAGTGAGTGTAGGTCTATCCTACATTCTAATGGTTGCATAGGGGCATGATTGATCTCTCCAACCCCTGTGTCTACATGTCCAACAATATTTTGCTGTAATAAACAGCAAGGTGATAAACATTCTCACTAATTCATCTGGAGGCCTGAGCATCTGGGTTTGTAGAAATGGCTGTGGTTGAGGAAAGCAGGGCAGGAACCAGAAGCCGGGATCTGTGTGTGGCATCCTGGTGATCTCGCTGCCATCTCGAGGCCTTGAGAAAACGGAGTTTGTTCTGAGACAAAACCATGAGTATCCGTCAGCAGTGCGGAGGACTTGATTCCCTTTCAAACTGCTCTTTTGTCCAGGGATCCCAAAGAGTGGGATGGTCTAAAATGAGGGTGTACTTCCTGAAACTGTGTGTCTCCAGTAGGCTAAACCCGCAGGAGCTTCCAAAGAATAGACATGTCACCCAAAAAACAAAACAACTCTACTTGCAGCTTGAGAATCCCTTGCACTGTAGTACAATTGTTTGCTCATGTCCTGGCAGCCAGGGGGGCGTGAGGGGTGTGGAGGAGAGGAAACAGCAAAAGGTTTCAGAGTCTCAGTCTCTAGAAGAGAAGCTGTTGTTGGTGGGTGGTGTTTTGCCAAAAGGACTAAGGAATGGAACTGGCATTTATGGAATGTTCTAGCAGTTTCATGCCCATCCTCTATTGAATTCTCACACCAACCCTTGGAATCATTCTCCTGTTTATAGATGAGGAAATAGAGATGAGAGAAATCAGGTCATTTTCCCAAGGTCAGCTCATGGTGACAGAGCTAAGATTTATTCAAACTCTTGTCTTTCTGGCACTTTCTTTCAGACAAGGTCAAGAAGTTTGAGAATTGAGACTTATAAACACACTGAAATGAAGACTAATTAATATTAATTTTGAGGGTGACGGGTTATTAATGGCATGTGTAAAAAAGCTGAAAATAATGACAACAATGTGAGATGCTATGTCAAGTTCTATCGCATGTGTTTGAACCTTTACTTCCAAGCTGCCACTCAGCCTTTAGGCCAGACACTTAGCTGGTGTCTCAAGAATGTGACCAATGAGTGTGGTAGGGCTGAGCTGTAGCTCCCACAGGGCTCTCACCCTCTTCTCTAGCTCAGTGACTTCACAGCTACTAGATATGCCCTAGGCTGGGCCTAGGAAAGCAGGGTGAGAGTACAGAACAGCTAGAACGTTCCTCAGGTTGCCACGAGTCCAACTCCTGAGGTGGTTAAGGGCCACCCTCCAGCCAGCTGTGAGAATCACAAGGTCCCTCCCTGAGGGCTGGGCTGCCCGTAGGCATAGGGCTTCTGCTACCATGGCATTCAACTGTCCCTTATTATGTAGACCACAGGTCAGCAAATTTTTTTTTTTTTTTTTTTTTTTTTTTTGGTAGAGGGCCAGATATGCCTTTGTGGGCCATATGCTTCTGTCACAATTACTCAACTCTGTTGGTTAAGGACAAAAGCAGCCACAGACTGACTATACGTCCACAAATGAACATGGCACCGTTCCAACAAAACTTTACTTAGCCTGTGGACTATGGTTCACCAACCTCTGCCTTAGTCCCCCAGGTTTATCAAAGCCCCACAACTTCCTTTCCATTTTCAACACAATGCTTCAAAAAACAAGTTGTTTCCAGTTTTCCAGCCACTGGGTACAAACATATATACATGGAAGGCCATTGGCATTTTTCTCTCCTCGTATCAGTGACTAAAAGTGACATTCCACCAAATCACCACATGACCAAGCACAGAGCCAGTTCCTTTGCAATATCTTTTCTTTGGCTGCTGTTCACGTCAGGTGGTCACAGGTGTTCTGAAGAATGACCCTCTTGCGTAAGGGAAAACAAACTCATCACGTACTCTTGGCACCGTGGACTTGGGGCTGGCTGACCCCACCTAGAGCAAAACCCACCAGCCTCAATGTCCCTTTTGTTTCTCCAGTTGTTTCCGATACGACACACAGTAAAGGCCTGGGTGACCTACTCCCAGCATGTCTATTTCCTAGAAGAGTAGAGAGAGCTTTGGACTAAGACAGAGGAGATATGGGTTTTAGCTTTGGCTCTGTCTCTATCCAGCTGCCTTACCTTGGTCGGACTATTTCCCTGCTCTGAGTTCAGTATTTATTCTGTCAAAAGTCATCTTTACCATAAGAATGAAGTTGGACCTTTACCCCTACACCATATACAAAAATTAACTTGAAATGGAAAAAGACATAAATGTAAGAGCTGAAACTATAAAACTCTTAGAAGAAAACATAAGAGAAAAGCTTCATACCATTGGTTTTGGCAATTCTTTCTTGGATATGACACCAAAAAACACAAGCAACAAAAGAAAAATAGATAGATAGAACTTCATCAAAATTAAAAACTTCTGTGCATCAAGAGAAAAACTAGCAGAAAAGGCAGCCCATGGAAAGGGAGAAAATACTCGTAAACCATATAGCTGAGAAGGGGTGAAGATCAGAATATATAAAAAACTCCTATAACTCAATAACAACACCAATAAACTCCAAAAAACTCCCATTAAAAAATAGGCAAAGGACGTGAATGGGTATTTCTTCAAAGATGATATACAAGTGGCCAATAAACACATGAAAAGATGCTCAACATCATTAGTCATTAGCTAAGGACAAGTCAAGATCACAATAAGATACCACCTCATACCCATTATGATGGCTACCATTAGAAGCAAGCAAACAAACAAACATCCCCTAAAACAGAAAATAGCAAGTGTTGGTAAGGATGTGGAGAAATTGGAACCCTTATGCTCTGTCGGTAGGAATGTATGACGGTGTAGCTATGTTAGAAAACAGTGTGGTGGTTCCCCCAAAAATTAAACATAGAGTTACCATGTGACCCAGCAACTTGATTTCTGGGTAAATACCCAGGAGAACAAAGCAGGGTCTTGAAGAGAGATTTGTCCATCCATGTTCATAACAACATTATTCACAATAGCCAAAAGGTGGAAGCAACCAAGAAGTCATCAACAGATTAATAGGTAAACACAGTGTGGTACATGCATACAATAGGATATCATTCAACCTTAAAAAGGAAGAAAATTCTGACCCATGCTACGGCATGGATGGATCTTGAGCACGTTATGCTAAGTGAAATGAGCCAGTCACAAAAAGGCACATACCAGGGCACCTGGGTGGCTCAGTGGGTTAAAGCCTCCGGCTCAGGTCATGATCTCAGGGTCCTGGGATCGAGCCCCGCGTTGGGCTCCCTGCTCGGCAGACAGCGTACTTCCTCCTCTCTCTGCCTGCGTCTCTGCCTACTTGTAATCTCTCTCTCTCTGTCAAATAAATAAAATCTTAAAAAAAAAAAAAAAGGCACATAGTGTGTGATTCCATTTCTATGGGGTACCAAGACTGGTGACAGTCATAGACCCAGGAAGTAGAATGGTAGTTGCCAAGGCAGGGGGGAGGAGGGAATGGGCAGTTACTGTTTAATGGGTCTAGAGTTTCAGTTTTGCTAGATGAAAAGAACTTTGGAGCTGGATGGTAGTGATGGTTGTACAACAATGTGAATGAACTAAATACTACTGAACAATATACTTAAAAAAATGGTTCAGTTAGCACATTTAAGTGTGTGTATTTTACCACGATTACATTTATTTTTTTGAAAAGCTACAAAAGATCACCTTTACATGATTGCTAATGTCCCTTCCACTCTGAAGTTCCATATTTCACCGTGCACATGGGAAGGCATTTTCAAGGATACAGGTGCTGGTATAAATCAGGGGTGCTCACTCCCTCCTGACCACAGCCCCTTGAATCCTACAGCTTTTCACAAGGACAACTCATTTTCAAATGCTTGGCTTCATTAGAACTGTAAAGAGTGTTACAAAATCGCCGGGGTTGTATTATTGTGCCCATTTGACAGGTGAAGAAACTGAGGCTTGGGGGTTTCAAAGACTTGTCCAGAACACTGAGTTACTACATGGACGTGCAGGGTCGAGTCAAGCTCTCCCTGTTACCTCCCTTGGAAGTTTCAAGGGATAGATCTCGAAGCTGCCATTGACATTGTACTCAGCAGCAGGCCAGGAGGTGACCCTTGTTAGCAGCTATGGTTTTTCTCCCCAAGCACCATGACTCTCTCTGGCTTAGTGATTTCCTCTCCTTCCCTAAAGAACTTAAAGTCTTCAGGCCTCCTTGCAAAGTGATTTACACTTTGGAAAGGGAAGGAATGAAAATGTATTGAGCACCCACAACAGGCCACTTTTCTGTAAGAGAAGCAATAATATTTCCTTTTCGAGAGATGAAAAAGATATGGGTCCTAGGGAAGCAAGATCACACGGCTAGGGAGTGAGGTCCCGATAGAGTGGAGGACCGTGAGTTAGTCATCCTGTCTGTCACTTTCTCCAGACATGGCTGGCCCGGTGTTAAAGTGCTCTGTGCAGTGGTGCTAAGAAGCTGACCAGCAGAGCCAAGCGGGCAGGATTTCTTTCCAGATGGGCAAGATGGTCCTCTTGCCTCCTGAGGCTCTCTTGGTCAGGAAACGTCCCCTGAGCTTCTGGTAAGTGCCAGGGGAGATGCAACCGCTGAGAAGCAGCTGGAAACAGGCAGGGTGGGTTGCTGGTCCTAGTGCTCCCTGTCCTCCTCGGAAGCACGAAGTCAAGATGCAAACCAGTGCCCAGACACGCTCTTTCCAGGTCGATAAGTGGAGAGGAGCGAACAGAGAGATCGTTCGGGGGGAACGGAGTAGGTCTTTGAGGAGGCAATGTTCCAGCTCTGACCCACAGGGAGAGAAAGAGATGACAGATGAAGAGCGAAGAGAAGACCCCAGCCAGGGGACCGGGGCAGTGACGGCAGGGGGCCTCCTATAGCACAGAGCTTGGAGGGACAGAGGCCAGTAAGGCCCAGCCCACAAGTGAGGGGGGGCGCCTCAAAGGCCATGGTCCGGAGTCTGCATTTTACCCTGAGAGCGATGGGAATCTGTCAAGGGTATTAAGACCAGGTGGGGGAGCTCGCAGAGGAAGCCGAGGGCAGTTCCCCCAACGCTGCCCCGCACGCCGACGGATACCGACGCAGCCTGTCACCCCCACAAAATAGTCCTACTGTCCAGATGGAAAAAATCTAGTTAACATATTTTAGGAGTTATAGGATGCATACAGTTTTCACTGTTTCTTTTAGGGACCATAAACCTTCAGTTTTATGACGTCTTAATATTGGTGCTGAGCCATAAACAGAGCTGGGCCAGTTTGATTAGAAAAGTAGCAACTTTGTGCCAAACAGGCAGTATTTTTTCTGTTATCTTTTCTGTTTTTCCAACCATGCTTAAATCTAATGCCTGGGGCAAAAGACTTGGACAACAGCAGCTTCCAAATGTCCTTTGGAGCCTGTGTCCGAAATTGGGGACTGACCTTAATTTAACAGCAATCTTGACCTCTAGAAAGGCACCTCATGTTGGAGAGGACACAGCCCATTGCAGATACCTTGCAGAGTGCCCTGAGTGGGGAAAAAATCGCAAAACCTGCCAAGTTTAGTAATCACCACCTCTCCCCCACCTCCCCAGCAGCTCTCCAGGAACATAATATTTATAGGGCCAACAACAGGAAGGCAGGAAGGCCCATGGTGCAAGAACTTCGGGAGAGAAAAGATGATGAAAAATAACTTCCAGAACAAATGAACTCACATCTTCAATGGAAACGGTATTTAAAGAGAAAGCCCAAATCCCAAACATCCCATCCAACAGGAAATCACCACTGGTGTTAGGAAATCCCAGGGACAACATCCTGGGACAGTGGGAGAATTGGCATGAGGACATCAGTTGAGCTGAGGAGGAACTGCATGTAGATTGACTAGTTCCCAAACCCCTGGGGGGGGGGGCAGAGATGTCAGTGGTGGGTAGGAGGAAGCTGGTAAGGTGCTGTGACATCCGTCACTCTTGTTACGTGGCCCCCTGCAGTCAGTACATGTTAATCTGCCTATTCCAGGGGCCAGGCACCCTTCTGGGCACTGGGGACACATAGTGAGCAAGACAGAATGAGTTCCTGCTCTCAATGAGGGCACACACACTGCTTTGGGAACACTCTGTTTTCCAATTAGAGAGTTTCCTGAGATGGATGATAACAGTGACCTGCCTTCCCCTAGTGGAGGGGTAGGAAAGTGACCCAAGTGCGGTCAACAGCTTGGGTTGAAATATGCATCATGAGAAGAGTGATAAAAATACTAGTAGAGTCAGTAGGGGCAGATCAGCCCATGTTCCATCAGCCTTTCCTGGAAAGGCTGCCACCTGGAGGCTCAGAGCTACTGTGGCACCGGTCGTTCCAGTGCTGTCCCTTCAGCCTTCTCCTAGGTTCTGCAAGATACTGCACGGCCAGCTGAAAAGGGCCGGTTCTGCTCTGGGCACCCAGTATTGGTGTCTGTTGCATTCGGCTGCAACCAATGATCCTCAGCTATTAGAAGGTGGGCAAGAGGAAGGAGTTAGAAATGGGTAACTGTTTTGCAAGTCAGATTAAAACTCGTAACTACCAGGCCTAGTCTCTACTTATTACCAGCCAAAGCTTGTTTTCCAAACTTAAATCCTCTTTCCTACATTATTGTAATAGACCTCTTCTGGTCTCCTTGCCTTCAATTTCTTTCAGTGCCTGCAGTGACTGTCACCAGAACGATGATTCTAAAATATTTTCCCACTTCTCCAGAACCCCGAGTCTTCTCAGCCTAAGAGGTGAGACCTCCCAAAATCTGGTCAAACCTGCCTTTGTAGCTTGCTTCCCACATCCTTAAGAATCCGGCGTTAAGGCTGTGTGGCCTAACTAGTCGTTCCCCGACACCTAATGCGATGGTCTGCCACAAGGCTTTTTTGCTCAAGCTCTTCCCGACCAGGAATGTCTCTTCGTGTTTCTGTGCTCTTTGTAAATTTTACTGCAACCTGAAAAACTCAGTTGAAATGTTATTTCTGGTGTGAAGCCATGAAGACATTAATCACGTCTGCCTCTGCATTCCCATTATCCCCTGGCTTGTATTTGCTACTGTTTTCCTGTCTTGACCCTGAGGTTAGTTGTATATCTATGTGCTTCTCTAGATTTGACGTCACCCAGCAGGGCCCGTGTCTCTGGTCTCCCAAAGCTTGGTACAGGGCTGGGATAAACAGACAACCCAATTTTATTGAATCAACTTAATTGTTGGTCATAGTCCTCTACGTTATTTACTTCTTAATTAAAACGGATCTGAAGATGAAGAGTCAGGTTCTGGCCACTCACTCAGGACTAGTCCTCCCTACTCCCTTCTCCTTTCTAGCATTGACTCAGCTGTCGTTTTCTGGGACCTCGGCTTTCCTCATTCAGGGGCTGCTGTCCAGCGACCCCCTGCTAGCCAGGCTGTAGCCATCTTGTCCACCGTGGTATGCCCAGTCCCTGGCACAATGCTTAACATATGCCAGCAGTTAAGTAAGTTATGGCTGGATGAATGAGTAAGAGAATGTCCTTGATCTTGTTTACTCTGAGATGGATTCTGACTCAGACCCGTCCTAGCATTTGTGAGGTCACTTGCAAGAGCAGAAAGGAATCCTGTATGCCTTGTGTCTGAATATGTGAAGCTTACAAAGCAAGCTAAAAAACCATTATATAAAATATTGTTATCTTCCTACCTTGACAAACATGCCTCTAGAACTTGGAATTCTCTCTCCATGGTCTGCACTCGGACAAGGTGGTGGAGGAAAGGCTGGCTCTCTTCTCCACCCCCCTGCTCTGCCTCATATCTTGAGAGGCATCGCACAGGCAAGCAGTATGCACACTGCCCCACAAATTGCTGTCCTCAGCCACCCCTTGCACCCGTTGGCTACCCTTTGGACTTTGGGGTGTACAAATTGTGATCATTGCCTGGCCTTGAAGGATAGACCCAGGGATGAGGTCCACAGAGATCTGGAAACTGACTAGGGGACTTTGGGGTTGGGACTTCTGAGGTCCCAGTTGCCAGAGAACAGTCTAGAAGGCAGGTGTGGACTCCAGGTGGATAGAGACTCTTCACTTCATGGGGAGAAGAATGGCCAGGGAAGGACCCAGGGGAGGGACCCCTCATGCCTAGGTCTAAGGAAAGTACTACTCTGACTTTACTCTTCTTAGGAGATTTACCCATTAAGGAATCAAGTAAGAGAGGCTGTTTCTATGCTGGTTTATCCTTGGGGTTTGCAAAAACATCATTAGCCCAGAAAAAGCCAGAGCAATGGGTCACCTGGACACCCATGGGTGAGAATGAAGCCTGGTATTCCATGCAGCTATTTCCTCTCAGACAGGGGTGGGAATCCCTCTCAGATCCCAGGTGTGTTTGTCATGGAGATCTAGAAGCTTCTGTTCCCGATTGTGATTTCCACCATTTGGTAGGGCCCCTTGGCCAGATCCAGGTAGGCAGGAAGCCCTAAGGGTGATGGGGACTACAGTTCTCCGAGCTGAACAAACCCAGGGGCTGGCGCTTTAAAGGAAGAAGGAGATTTTCCGCACGAAGACTTTTCAAATGGGCTCCCGCAGACAGCTGTGGCCAAGCTTTTGAAATATTTCTAGCCTCTGTTTTCCTGCTGTGAAGTCTTTCGAGAAACAGCTTAGGAGCAATGAGCTGTTTGCTATTCTGGGGCAGTGGGTGTGCAGATGAAAGGGCAGATGGGTTGGGGGGGAATAATTCCCCAAGCGCCCATAAAATTTTTGATCTTTGGCCCTTGCTGTAACGTGATTCTGGGAATGCCGGTCAGACAGGAGAGTCAAACTCAGTGGCCCTGGGGCTTCCTGTGACCTTCGTCTGGGCACGTGGGACACAGTCCTTGTCCCCAAGGGCACTGAGATGGGGACTCTCATGGCTCCTGGAGGCTCCGGAGGCCTGTTGAGCTCAGAAGAATCTCAGGCCATTTGACAGGACTGCGGAGGTCTTACCAGATAGATATAGCCGGGGCTAGGTGGTTGATTCAAAGAAGTAAATACTCCACCAAGAAAGTGAAATTTTGCCTGTGAATGTGTTTGGCTGATGATCGAACTCCCTTAAGCTCAGGTGAGTCAAGACTGCGTGGTTTGTTGAGCAGAGCACTTCACGGAGAGTCCGGAGACGGGCCTTTACCCCTGGAATCCATTGCACCCTGGTTGCGGGACTGGTCAAATTAGGTGCCCTTCCTGCCTTTGGATTCTTTTTTTTTTAAAAAGATTTTATTTATTTATTTGACAGAGAGAGAGAGATTACAAGTAGCAGAGAGGCAGGCAGAGAGAGAGGAGGAAGCAGGCTCCCTGCTCAGCCCTGACGTGGGCCTCGATCCCAGGACCCTGAGATCATGACCTGAGCAGAAGGCAGAGGCTTATTAACCCACTGAGCCACCCAGGCGCCCATGCCTTAGGATTCTTCCCAGCCCAAACTCTGAGGTTATTTTTCAGGAGTGGCAGAGTCCAAGCGGCAGGCGTGGGAATGGCCTCCATTGAGCTGATGTCCTGAGCTCCACCCTTCTTTGGGTGACAGTGTCATTTAATTTGGGTGGGAAATTTGAGCTCTAGAGTCAGAGCAGATCTAAATTCAGTCCCAGCTTAGCTACAGATCACTATGCAACCTTGGGTGTCGTTGAGCCTCAGTTTCTTTATCTGTAACATGGGATGATACCACTTACTTCTCCGGCTGTTGGGAGAATGAAATGAGACAATGTCCTTGGATGCTCGGGCATAATGTCTTCCAGCACTCCAAAGTGGCTTTGCTCCTGGGGCTGGTTCCCGAGGGCCCCAGAAAAGTGAGTTTATTGAGTCCTGACTGGGCCTTACAGGGGCCATTGCAGAAGTGCCCACAGACTTTGTCCAGATTGGTCTACTTTTCTGGTGGGAACTCTATGGTCAGCACTGTGTGAAGGAAAGGCACATGGTCTACAGGCAGGGTTCCTGAAACAGGCTCCACTGTGCTCCCAGTGAAGGCTTGGGTCCAGGAGGTGTGGTCGGGTAATAGGAGTCAAAAGGCTTATCCAGAATGGTTCAGTGGAAAGGTGCTGGATTTGCAGTTAACTGGGCTGGGATCCTGTTTCATCCCTAGTACTTAGTAACATGAATTGTCATTTAGCTGAGGCAAAATAAATGCATGCTTAATGAATAGAAGAAGGAAGGAGAGAGAGAAGGGAGAGAGAGAGGTGGGGGAGAGAGAGGGAGGAAGAGAAGGAAGGAGGGAAGGAAGAAAGGAAGAAAGGAAGGAAGGAAAGAAGGAAGGAAGGAAGGAAGGGAAGAAGGAAGGAAGGAAGGAAGGGAAGAAGGAAGGAAGGACAGGGAGAAGGAGAAGGGCTAATGTGCTTCCTCCCCCTGCCACATGAGACCTGGAGCGGATCTCCTCATTGGCCAAATGTGGATAATATTATTTGGCAAATGAGGTGGTTCTGAGGATTCATTATGACATGGGCATTTCAACCTGTAAAGCGCTATCTATCTTTGATAATGACAATAACAACAAAATTAGAGCTGAAACACATAGGAAACCATAAGAGGAAGTGAACACAGAGATGGAGAAGGTTATCAGTCAGGCTGAGGTGTGATTAATATTGTATTGAAAGCGAGGCTGTCTTCAGGACGACTAACCAGCCAGGAAAAGGACTCCCGACCATATCTCAACATAACATGGGCATCTGTTTTATTTTTATTTATTTTCTTGCCCTCAATTTTTTGGAAACAAGAGGCAAATCCTAACAAAACCAACTCACTTAGCAAATATTTCTTTATCGGCTGGGTTTTATCTAGAATATGGTAACTCCGTGCAAAGATTCTTATTTTCGTTCTGGACAATAAGATGTTGAGATGCTCTCATTAGCATAGCAACATACTAAATCAGGAAGGACATAGTCAAGCTTACCTCACATATGTGACGTTCTGAGGTAAGACCCTGAGCTGTTGGTGCTCAGGGAGATATGTGCAAATCCGTGTTCTTCCAGGCATGGCCCTACTTTATTTTGCCACCCCACATCCCTGCCTTGCACAGTGGTGACGATGCGGCAGCTGTGTGCCAAGGCCCCGGCCAGGGGCTGACAGAACATCAGGAACAAGCCTCAGGCCTTGCGCTCCTCAGGAAGGGTAGAGCCTGGTTAAGGTAGATGCATAAAATGGTAATTACAATAGTAGCAATTCCTCACATACTGATTGTTTCACTGCTTTTCAAGGGATGCTTTGTCCCTACTTCATTGCTTTTCAATAATCATTAAAAGGAAGTCACTGGAACTCTGCACGCACCTTTGGGAGTTCTAGGGTGCTGGCAGGCCATCCCTAGGTTTTCCTAGTTTGTACTGCATAGTGTTCAGCAGAATAGTAAGGTGCTACTAGTAACGGACTGGTAAAGAGCTGGTAGCTCTAACAAAGCACCTTATTGGAAGAAAGCCACATCACCCTCCAATATCACAGCTTATTAGCAGTTGCGTTTCTGCAGTATTTTATGACACTGCCAGGAGGGTGGTTGGCTAGGGATCTGAGCAGCTGTCCCCCAAGTATGAAGTGAGTTCTCCGTTTGCAGCAGACTCTCAGCAGATGCCAATATCCTGACTCCAAAAGGATCCTTGCCCAACTCTTCTGGTCAGTTCTGGCCTCTGTGGCTCTTCCATTCCAGCCAAGCATGAACTGGGAAGGGACCTCTATCCACCTCACCAGTTGGGAGACATCTGGGGTGCCTGTAGGCAGCCAATTAATTAAAAGCATGCCTCAGACACAAATATGTCTGATCTGTTGTTCTGCACTCAAAGAAGTAAACAAAGTAGGTTTTGGTAAAATTAAGTTTTTGATCTTATTTTCCCTAATCTTTTGGCTCCTCCTCCATTGACGTGTATATACTTGATTGTTTTTAGAAGGTAGCATGTTGAAAGGGAAATTATATCACTTTGAGTGCGTCGGATGAATAGAGAACTGTAATGTCATACTGGCTTGAACAAGCCGGAAATTTCCTGCCTCCCAGAACAAGCAGCTCAGAAGTGGGGTGGGCTCGGGGTGATTCAGCAGCTCGGCCATGTCACCGTGGAGCCCAGTTCGCAGGGCCCCTGAGCTCCCCCTTGTCTGTGTCAGCTTTGCTCGCACGTTGGTGCCCCTCGTGCAACAACCAATGTTCACAGGAAGAAAACGATGATGTCTTTCTTGTGTTTGTATTTTGAGACTTCAACGGCTGGCAGGCTTCCCCTCACATTTCATTGAGCGGGATTTGGTCCCACACCCATTCCCAAACAAACCCCGAGCAAGGGCAAGGGGATGACCGTAACGGGCCCAAATGACTCCTTTGGGGGTGGGGTGGGTGTTGGGGCAGGAAGTCATAGGCACTATTTTAAACCTGCAGTTTCAGCTCGGTGCCCAGTCCACTGCTGCGAAGGCAACAGCTCTTATTAGCACACAGGGGACAGGGATGGGTCCTAGGGTTGGGTTTTACCGCTCCAGCTGGTTTACCCTTGCTATTGCTTTGAGGTTCCTCACGTGAGTCTAGCTAAGCACAGGTACGGACAGACTGCAAGGACTCCATGCTGTCTGTAAACTCCTGATGTCTATCGGTGCTGTAGCACGCAGGCGGGAACTCGCCAGGGCCGAAAGCCCCACTCTCTGGTTTGGCAGGGCCACTGAGGCTCTGGTCCACATCCCTCCCTGAAGGCAGGACATGTGATCAGCGTGGAGCCGGCTTCCTCCATCCGGCTCCTGCGGAGAGCGGGGAATTCCCAAGATGCACTGCTCTGAGCAGGCCTTTCTGGTTTCCGTGGCTTCACCTGCCCACTGATTAGCTGTGAGTTTCAGATGAGGCCTACACAACATCGCCACGGTCATTTGAATAATACAAGCAAGTTATTCCCTCATTTCACTTTTCCTTCGAGGGGGAAAACGTTTGGAACACAGGGCCCATCAAGACCTTTCCTGTTTCTGATGTCTCTATCACAGACTTGGCTCCAAAGGTTAAATGTTTTGGATTACAAAAATGTACATTATATGGGGGTCTTCCTATAAATCAACAAGGCAGGTATGTTAAACACAGAAAAATATCTACAGCTGTTCTCTTACTCATCCTGCTTGTTATTTAACTCAGCCTGGGCCCTAAGGAACATTTTTAGTTGTACTGTCAACAGTTTCAAAACAAAGAAGAAAATGCGACTGGCAAATGAGGAACCCAGCTGGCCCTCTGTTTAGGCTCCCACTGCATATACTTTAATCCTGACACCTGCAAGCTATTTAATCAGGATTTACAATTGAACATGAAGGATGAGGGGTCCGCAGGGCTGTGTTCTTAGTGTTTGGATTGCAAATGATGGAGAAAAACTTTGTTATCGGATGTTGTAGTTATTTGAAGTTGGGTGCCCTCTAACCCACAGGGAACCGAGCGTCATTTATCACTCCCCAGAAAAAACTCAGCTCAGGCAGACGCTGCCCCTCACCGCCTAACATTCTATTTTTGCTTCTCCTGTATTCTAGAGTAAACAAACTTGAAATTTATGAACAATGGGAAAAATAATTTCCAGAGAGCCTATGGCCAGAGAAAGTTCTAAGTGGAATAATAAAACACAATCTTGACTTAGAACACAAAGCAAAATGCAGTTAAGAGCATTTGCCTGCAATCTGGCCGTGGCCTGCCGTCTACAGAAGGGTTTCTACTTACAAACTTGCCGACCCTCATGGAAAAGAGCATAGCCTTGAGTGAAAGTATGACTGTTTTGCCCAACACAACAGATAGAATTTAATGCTGCTTGTAAATGTGCAAATTTCCCAAAGGAATAAAAAAAAATGCCCTCATTCTAGACTTGCAAAAATCACCTGAGGAATAGCCCTTTAGATGGGAAATTTCCTCTGAGTTGAGGAGATTCTATAATAAGGTGACTGGATGGAGCCTAGAGAAATGGCGATTGATGGCTATTTATTGAGTCCCCATTCAGCTGTGTGCTTTGGAAGAGATGAAGAAGCAGAAAACAGGGTCTCGCTCTCAAGAAGCTTCCAGTCTACACGAGGGAAGAGAAGACCTTCACTGAGACAATAAGAAAACAGGACAGAACAGTGCAATACAAAGAATTTCAGAGAAGCCTCAGCCCTGTCAACTGAGTAGCCAAAGAAAACTTTCTGAAGAGCTTGGAGCTTGAGTTGGAAACAGAAATGGTTGAGGCAGTGGTTCTCGAGATATTTTACGGTGAAGAGTGCCAAATGATAGTCACTGGGCTTTACAGTTAGGATCCATTAATTGAGAAGTACTTAAAAAACTGCCATGAATTCATTACCATTGAAAAAGGTGTTTTATTTTTCACCATAACGCTATTATGTGCATTGGAAAACAGTACAAATCAGTGGAAGGTCTAGTATTCACCCAGTCAGTGTACAAGTTACAGTTGCCATATGGCTTTCTATCTCTTCCTTGTAAAGGCTCTGCTACTTCATCCCAGGGTTTGAAGTCCACAGGAAGTAACACTGGCTTAGAATAATATCTTTGGGTGCTTTTGAAACTGTCTTAATGGGTATTAGGGAAAATGCTCAACAAATTGGGCAGATGATCCTGCCGATGCCTTCAGATATACTTAAGGGGCAGTGGCCAAAGAGACTCGAGGTTAGTTGTGGCTTTAACGGCAACCTTCAAGCAACGTCTCTACCAGCAACAGTGCACCTTGAGTGATTCCTTTCTCTCCATCCACCTGTTTCAATGTGTCCAGGTTGCTGAGTGGTATAAGTTTGAGGGAATCTAGTGTCAAGATTAAGAGCAATGACCATCTCATTGGCAGCCTTCCACTGGACCTGGGCCAGCTCACACTGAAATCCTTAACTGTCAAGAATGTCTGTGACTTTTAAAGAGCAGCAGAAAACTGGATTTAATGGTGTCTCTCAGAAATTGCTTATCCAAATGAATAAAGAACCAGGGTGATAAGACATGGAGGGTGGGTGATAAGGAATTTGATCAGACCAAGAGCAGGGAGTTTTCACTACTGACTCGGCCAGATTCTTGCTGAAACTGGAATAAGCTGGCCAAGGACAGAGCTCCAGGTGGGGCCTAGTGAGAAAGAGGACTCAGAGGAGCCTCCCCCCCGCCCCCCGAGTTTGGTCACAGAGAAGAGTCTTTGTCCGTATCTCTGTCTTCTGTTCCAATTTTAGTATATGTGCTGCCGAAGCGAGCACGTATCTCTGTCTTCTGAAGTGTCTAGCCTCTTAGCCTGGTGTTTCTTGGTTTAGTTTAGTTTACTCTTCCCCTTAGGGAAATAATAAATGTGAACTCAGCTTTCAGGGAGAAATTTCCATTTGGTGCTTTTCACTTTACATTTCTCTTTGTTTTCCTACTCTGCTCTTCCACTCCCAGCCCCCATCCTTCCACCTCCCAGTCCTGTGCCCTCCTCACCCATACTCCCAGCCCCTCACACCCATTTCCCTCTCCTCACACACCTTGAAGCACAGACTTTGTGGAATCATTCGCTCTAACCATAGTGCTTCTTTTTCCTCTGGCACTTCTGTGGTGAATGGAAGCATTAGCTCCTGATTAATCATGGGTCTCAAAGAATCCGCTATCCTTGTGGGGTCTTTCCTCTTCAACTTAGAGTTTACACACCTGACCTGGTAACTTATTCTCAGCCTCCAATTTAGAAAGGTCTGGTATTCCTACCATGTTGTCTTACCACATCTGACCATATAATTTGTCTTAAAAAAAGGCACTTGGAAAGTAAAAGAAGATACTACTATTAATCATGCCAGGCCAACAACATAAATAGGGACCACCCCCTCCCCCAGTAAATCTGGATATATGATCATGGATCTTAATTTTGCCCTTCCTTTCATTCCCAGTCTCTCTGCAAATGCTCTGTCAAATAGAATCAAAAACAGATCACAACCCTAAGAATATGAAGTACATCATTTTGGAATTTTTATAAATTAGTCAGAGGTTGGGCTCAATCACTCTGGCATTGTGCTATCAATAAAGAAGTTTGGCCAAATGAACAGTATAATACAGAGACTAGTAGGGAAAAAAATCCAGGCACTATTTTTTTTTTTCTTTCAGGCACCATGTTTATATAGTGATTTAAGCAGCCGGTCAAATGACTTTGAGACATCAACACTGTATTATTGTCATGTAAGTTTATTAATTTGGTTTCTTTTCTATTTCCATTCTGGATTTTTTTTTCTTTCTTTGATTGGTCTTTCTGTCCATCAAACATATATGATTTTTTTTTAAGATTTTACTTATTTATTTGACAGAGAGATCACAAGTAGGCTGAGAGGCAGGCAGAGAGAGAAGAGGAAGCAGGCTCCCTGCTGAGCATGGAGCCCGATGCGGGCCTCGATCCCAGGACCCTGAGATCATGACCTGAGCCGAAGGCAGAGGCTTTAACCCACTGAGCCACCCAGGCGCCCAAACAGATATGATTTTTTAATAACTCACCTCAACTACTATGGCTATTGAGGCATATTTATGGAAACTAGCCATCGATGGAAGGAATTATTTAGGGCCGTTTAAAACAAAAGGGACTATGGTAGCCCGGATGTGAGACAAACAAAATTAAGGAAACAGAATTATTTTCAAGATGATACTAGCCTCTTTTATCTTGTATTCATAAAAAGCTCCCCATATTTCAAGTGTCTTCTAAAACATTTGTTATTTGACTTTTTCCTCAGCTTGACATTTGTATGCCAGTACCTCTCTTCCAAAATATTGACCCAGCCTATAAGTAGGAAACCTAAATACATCAAAAACTGTAGAAGGGAAAAAAAACCAAAACAAAACTGTAGAAGAAATGGAAAAATATTGCTAAATAATTACCTTCCCAAAGCATACTAGTCTGACAATTTATCAGCTTTTTAAGAATTAAAAAAAAAAATCCCCATGTAATAACATCTTTCCACATGAAAGGAAATAGGAAGATATTTAAAAATTCACTTAAAAATCAGCATGATTGTAATACAAAAATTTGACAAATATTTAAAAATCTATCATAAAATAAATCTGTCGTCCAGTCTCATGTGTTAATAAACATGCAAAAATTTTACCTAGCTATATTAAAAGAACAATATACAGAATGTTTATTGTGGTACCTAGGAATTCATGGATGATTTGCTATAGGGAAATATAGGAATGTAAATTATACATGAATAGGTCAAAGGACAAAAGTCACATTATTATATGATCAAAAGGCATAAGACTCAATATCCTTCCTGTTTAAAACTTTCAATAAACTTGGTATAGAATGATATAGAATACAACTATAAAAGAACACACACACCTCTTTTCCAAATCAATAGCCATGTAACATCATTCTTAACCATGAAACACTGGAGGCAATCTCATTAAAGGAAGAAATACATAGGATACTATCACCACTACTTTCATATTTACAATAGAGTATAAAAGTTCTAGACAACACTATAAGTCTTAAAAGGGAAAAAGTAGGTACTGTTATTTGCAAATAATATGATTATTTATTTAGATGGCCTAAAAGCCAAATCCAGCCAGGGGACTGCTTTTGTAAATAAAGTTTCATTGGAACACAGCCATAAACTTTTGTTTCCATATTATCTAAAGGCTGCTTTTGAACTGTAACAGCAGAGTTGAATAGTTGTGGCAGGTGTTATACTTGATCTTAGCCAAAAGGCTGAGAAGTAATGAATAACTGGACAGAGACTGCATGTCTCACAAAGTCTAAAATATTTACTATTTGGTCCTTACTGAAAAAACAATGCCAGTCCTTCATCTAGGTTATTCGTACAGCCACAAGCAAGAGACAACCAAAAAATTAGTTAAGAAGTCATTAAGGTGGACAGATATAAGATTCACCAGAGACAGTTATATAAAACACCAATAATAATAAGTTGTATAATATAAAAGAAAAAATCCTACAAAAATAACATATTTAAATGTACTAGCAGGGTCCATATGAAGAAAATCACCTAATTTAATAAAGAATATAAAACAATATATACGTAAATGTAGAACACAGAATGTTTATGAATTAGAAGACTGGAGATCAAATAAGTGACAATTCTTCCCATATTATTTTACAAATTTAATGCAATTTCAATAAAAATTGGAATTTGGAAGGGGAATAACGAAAATGATTCTTAAATTAATTGTTTAAGAATTGTAAAAAATAAATGGTTAATAGATAAATGGACCCTCAAATATATAATGCCAGACAAAATAAAAGTTTATTTCTCATTCAAAGAAGGTCCATAATTGGCATTTCAGATGGGCAAGCAGCTCTCTTCCAGAGAGACTCAGGGGCCTAGGCTCCTTCTACCTTGACAATCCTCCATCTCAACACAAAGCTTCCAAGCATATCTTGGGGGATCCTGTCAATCCAAGGTAGCTTAGAAGGGAAAAGATGGTGGAGAATTGCTTATGTGAGGTTTTATTTTTATTGGCGATTCTGGAGATGCCACATATTGCTTTCCCCTCACATTCCTTTCCCAAGTCCCTTTGACATCAGTCCTGTGACTGCCATTAATTGCGAGGGAGCCTGGGAAATGTAGTCCGGTTACATAACCAGAAAGGGGAAAAAAAAAAGTCTGGGCGAATAGTCTACAAAGTTTGCCATAGCACCAGATGGGGAAGTCCAGAAACAGACCACAGCATATGTCAGAATTTATAATGTGATAAATATGGCATTTCAAATCAGTGAGGAAATTACAGTCAATTAACAGGACTTGAACAATTATTGGTTATATCTTTACCCTTACACTACACAACAAAATAAATTCCAGATGTACTACATTTAAGTAGATATTAAAAAAATGAAACCCTTGAAAAAAACTAGAGTAAATATGGTTTGATATTTTGTTGGGAAAGGCCCTTCTAAGCTTAGAAAGGGAAGAAACCATAAAGGAAAATTGATAGTTTGAGTACCTAAAAATTAAGAACTTCTGTATGCTGAAATTAGAAAAAAAACTAAAAAGGCAAATGACAAAAGGAAGAAAATGTTGTCTATTTGACAGCAAAAGGGTTAATACCATAAATATAAAAAAGTTCTTAATAGCAATGAGGAAGAGATTCATTCATCAGCTGAGAAATAGGAAATGAAATGAGATGTAGATGATTAACAAACATAGAAAATAAACCTCAGTAACAGTCAAGGATTCCTGAGAAAACCTATGACCTTACCAGCCCTCTCTGAGCCCTGGTTTTTCCATCAGTGAGACAGAGTAATCACAAAAACTCTTCTTGGGATTCTGTTTATTTAAATGAGATAATTCATGGACAGCATGAAGTAAACACTCAACAAATATGAGCTATTGCCATGTTTTATCATTCTAAGTGTTCACGGTATATTTTTAGGTGAAAAAATAAAGATTCAAAATGTATTCGGTGTGATATCATTTATGATTCACACATACCCCCATACACTCGAGAAAGGAGCACGCCAGGATTTTAGCATGGTCATATGAATGTGGCCATACGAATAATTGTACTTTTCTCCTTCAGACATTTTGGTGTTTTCCAAATTTTTCACAATAAACATGTGTTGTTATGTTTACAATTCTAAAAAATTTAAGCTCTCGTCTTTGAATCATTGTTGAATGACCCTAAATGGTTTCTTAAATTTGTCTGGGACTGATTAGTTTCTGAAACCAGACTCTGTTTTCAAAACTGCTGTCCAGAGCCCTGAGCCAGGGAAAAATCACCAAATAAGCTTTGCCTCAGTTTCAGCTCCACAACAGAGTCTCTTTTTTGGTCGTCCAAATTAAGTGTGAGATCATTACCCCTGAAGAATTCAGAATGTGAATTGAAGCCCTCTGGGGAAAAAAAACACAAAACAACTAGACTGTAGCAGATTGAACTCCAAGGAGGGCAAAATGATACAAATGGGGATATGGCTGTAGTGGGGCACAGGGTGCCTGGCTCCTCTCAAGCCTGGTGCTCCTTTGCTGTGGTTCTGCTCCTTCAGCCACTTCCTTCCTGATCTCCCATCTTCCTTTGTGGGCTTCCCCTTGTCCCCAGCTGCTTTTTCTTGGGAAAGTTACTCAACCTGAGTCTCAGCTTCCTCATCAGCAAAATGAGGTGGATAATACCTTCCCAATGGAAATGTTTTCTATAAAGCACTTAGGATACTGCCTGGCACATAGTAGGTGCTCCGTAAAAGGATGTTGTTATTATTCTTCAATTGGGTGTTGTGTTCATTCTTTAAATGTCAACATGTAGAGTTATATATTCACTTTTTTTTTGGTCTTGTTTCTGGGTCGGGAAGTGGAGAAGGGGCTCAGGGTTTGGGTGAAGCTCACCTTTGCTTACCCTTGGGTAGGTAATTTTTGAATAGCTTCAACTGAACAAACTTTCATTGCATCTTCCTTATAGCTTGTTCCTGAAATGAACAAATCAGGAGCATAACATTAAGAAGTCGGCTTGTGGCTGACTCCTTGGTCACAGCCCTTCTAAGAGAAAGCACCTCACCCAAAGTCACTGCTGGAGGCATGGATAGTCCTATCTTGTCTCTGGAGAGCTGCTTCCTTCCCTGACCACTCCTGATTCGACCAGCATGGTCTCCTGACACAAGGGACACCAAATGAATGACAGCTGATGAATAGCCTATGGCCATGTTAAGGGGAAAATTTTTACTCCACTTCTGTTATCGTAGAAATATGTTCCTGGCTTTCTTCTGCCCCAGGAGTGACCGATCAGATCCTCTTGGGCATAGGCTGCTTCCAGAAGGCTTCTAGGATTGTGATGCTCCTCTAGGTGGTCGGGAGGACAAGTGTGAGTGGATCCTGCCCCAGTACCCAGCTGTCTGTGATAGGTGGCACTCTGCTCGCCTATGGGCTCTCCTTACCAGGCCCATGTGGCTCTCCACTGTCTCATCCTCCAACATGGCTCAGTCAGCGATAATGGTGATGTACTGGCTTCTACTGGCTCTGTGGGTTTTTTTTTCTGCTTATTTGGAACAAGAGTAGAGAAGAGGAATGTTCTTTATTGGAAGGCTTCACTATGATCCCAACAGCAAAAGCAGCTGCACTCATCAAATCATTCCTCGGACATATAAAGACTGAACCTGGCAGTAATTTTTGTTAAATATCCAACAGAAAACTCTCCTACGTGTGCAGAAGGGGACTTGGTAATCATATTCATGGCAGAGTTGAAAAATGGAAACTGTCTATGTTTTTATCAATAGCGGATGGATAAGCGAAATGTGTTTTTATTATCTTTTATTTTATTCAATTTATTTACTTGGCAAAATATATATAGTGGTTGAAAGGAATGAAATAGGTTTATATGTTTCAATGTAGATATAGATCAAAATCATTACGTTGAATGAAAAAAGTTAAGTCACAGCATGTGATTACATTTATGTAAATGAGAAAACACACACAAGAAACAGAACCATATATTGTTTGTTGACATGCGTGTGCACGAGACAATGCGAGACAACAGAAAGACTATATCAACACCGTGGTGGTGTGTCATGGAAGTTGGTTTAGGGGAAAGAGGGAAGGAGCCTTTGGGTACCTCAGTCAGTTAAGTGTCTGACTCTTGATCTCAGCTCAGTTCTTGAGCTCAGGGTCCTGAGTTCAAGCCCCATGTTGGGTTCCACACTGGGCATAGAGCCTACTTTAAAAAAAAAAGAATGTAGCAGCGAGCACATTTGATCCTCGTTGGAACTATGTAGGCTATAGGAGAAAGAGGGAAGAGGAAAAAGGCTCAGGTTGGCTCAAGAGAATTTGATCTGTAATATTTTACTTTCTGTTTTTATTTTTTTAAAGATTTTATTTTTAAGTAATCTCTATACCCAGTGTGGGGCACAAACTCACAACTCTGAGATCAAGAGTCACATGCTCTATGGACTGGGCCAGGCAGGCATCCCAATATTTTGCTTTTCAAAAGAGAATTTAAGCATCTATTGTGTATAATTTTAAAAGGCATACACAGAGGGGAAGATTCAGGAAGCAAACATGACAACATGACAACAGTTGGGAATCCTGTTTAATGGGAAAATGGGGATGTTAGATTATATGTTGGACTTTTCTGTGAATAAACCTTTCCTAAACAAAAAGAAATCAAATAAAGCATGGTTTGCTCTTGAAGGAATCTTCCAGTGTTAGGAAGCACTGGGGCTGGAAAGTCAGTGTCAGGGTAATTGCCAGAATGCTGTCCTGTGGTTGGGGACGGAAGGCCAGGGTCGGGGAGGCCACACTGGAGCTGGACAGGAGAAAGCAGGGCTGAATGAGCAGAGGGAGCCAGCACCCAAGAGAGGGAAATGGCAGAGGGATGGAGCCGAGAGAAAGAGAGAGGCCGTGTGCCCCACAGGAGAGGATGGGTGTGGTCAGGCCCAGAAGGTTCTCCAGTTCTGACGTAGCTCTCATTTCAGTCTGTATTCTTAAAATAAACCTCCCTCTGTGTGGTGCTAGTTTAGGTGCGACCAAGTGAGCTGTACCCATGCTTCCAGTTCTGCTAAGAGAACAGCCAAGTTCCCACGTTGGCTCACATCTTCAGATATTTCTGTGCCCTGACTGTTTCCAGCCCTGAGGATGCTGAACTGATGTGACATGAATCCTTCCCCAGGATTCGATAAGCTCTCCCTTCTCCCAGTCCACTTTTTAAAAAAAAGAAAAAAAAAGCTTTTGAAGACCATTTTAAATTTACAGAAAAATTGCGCCTGGTATAGAGATTCTCATACCCCTCACACCAAGTTTTCTTCTTATTAACACCTCGTGTATGGATGGCACATTTGTGACAGTTAACGAACCAATCCTGATGCATTATTATGGACTTAAGGTCCATAGTGTAGTCAGATTTCCTGAGTTTTCTGGGTCCTATTTCTGTCCCAGGGTCCCACCAATGCCCATCACATTCAGTGGTCAGATCTCCTCAGGCTCCTCTTGGCGGTGACAGTTTCTCACTTTCCTTGTTCCTGTTGACCTTGATGGTTTGGGGGAGCACCCATCGCCCATTTCGCAGGAGGCTCCTCTACGGGGATGTGTCTGATGTTTTCCTCATGATTAGCCAGAGTTAGACATTCTTTCATGAGAAGACCATCACAGACAGAAAATGCCCTTCTCATGTCCTCACATCAAAGGAACTTCCTATCATTATGACTTGTCACTGTGGACCTGGGACTTGATCACTTGGCAGATTACATTGTAAGAGAGGTTTTTCTAGTTGTTCTCTGGACCCAAGTAGTGACTGCAATGGAGAGTAAGAGTCGTTTCCAGTGGGGGCAGCTCTGCCTCACAGAGCCCCGTGGGCAGGTGGCACCCCCCCACCCCACAGCCCCCCCACCTGGCCCAGCTTGCTTCCTCCGATAAGACTGAGGCAGCCCGGCCGGAGTGCCCCTGGGCTCTGAGCAGAGACCGACTGGGAAACTTCCCCGGACACAGAGGAAAACTACAGTGGAAACCAGATTCTTCTTTCCCAGGCAGTGGGGAGGGGGATCTCGAGAGTACTAGCATTTATATTGATAAATATTTAGAGAAAAGACCAAACTTCATTTCCTGTCGCTGATAAATTTTTGGGCCTTGCTACTTTGCAGCAAGCCTTTAATGCCTCCTAGCTGACACCCTGTCACAGACCCTGCAGCTGCTATTTCAAAACTCCTTTTACCCACCCTCCACTCCCCGTCTGAGGGATCCTCTTCACCTCAGGGACCAGTTGGCTTCCTAGCCTACTGGGAGGGTGAGAGTCTATTCTCACTCAGCTGCCGTCACTGCACCTTGGCCACCCCGTCCGTGTGGCCTCCAGCTTCTCCCCTGCTCCCTGCTGCCAGGTCGGAGGCCGAGCCCCTGTCTTCCCACAGCCCTGTGCATGTGCTCATCTTCTTTTAACCTGCCCATTCCCCCAGCCTCTCCTGGTTCAGCTCGTGCATTCCAGCTTAGTTACTTCCCCCTTGAGCTGCTCTCTCCTTCCTCTCCTTTCCTCAAATGCCTGTCATGACCCTACCCTGACAACTCACCTCATCTCTGCATTTCCTACCACTGAGCTCCAGCCAGGACCAAACCATCTGTAGTTCCTGCAAAGTGTCAGCTTCTCTCTTTTTTTCCGGACTGCTGAGCCTGCTGTGGTCAGGGTCTGAAATACCATCTCTGCCTTTCCCCTCTACCTGTGTCAATGGCTGGCCAACACCCACTTCCTGTCTCACACCCTGACAGACACAACTTTCAAAGCACATCCTCCAGGAAGCGTTCCCTGTCTCCCAGAAACCAATACGGGGCCCCTCTAGCTACACTTGGAGCACTTTGGGTGCGCCATCTTAGCACTGCTTCACGGTACTGAAACTGCCCGTGTATGTCTGTTTTCTACCCCACTGGTTTACAAGCTCCTTGAGGGAGCAAGCTCTTCTGGTTCGTCATTCTATTCCTCAGGTCCTGGACATCACAAATATCTGTTGAATTAAAAGAGCAGTCTAGCCAGCTGCTTCTGTCTTGAACGTGAACCTTGTGTTCTTACCATTCATTACACTCCCATCTCCCACACCCCAACTCCTTTATTTGCCTTCTGTATCAGCCACCTTGTGGAATGATCTTCCAAAGAACGTCCTCAGTGTAGCAGCCAATGGTTCCTGCTCCCTCCTTGGCCCACTCGACTCTCCGCTGGCTATGATGCTCCTGTCCAACTTTTCCTTTCTTGTAATTCTCTCCTCTTGATTTTTGGAATGTTGCACTCTTCCGGTTCTCCCCCACCCTCCCCCATTTTGCAACTTTTCTTTCTCAGCATCCTTCACTGACAAATTACTTTTGTCACATTTTTTCTGAGACTTGTTGCTTGTCCTTGCTTCCCTGTTTCTGTGAACAGCATCAGCAAGTGGAAACCTCAGCCTCATCTTCAACTTCTCTCTCCCTTTATGAGACCTTCTAATTAGGAGCCACAAAGTCTAACAATTTCTGCCTCCCCGGGGTCGCTATGATCCTTGCTCTGGGTCAGCTCTTCATCCCTTCCTATCTGGACTACTGATGGTTATCATCACCTACAAGCTGGTTTCAGGCCTGGCCCCACTCCAGTGTCCCCCCACCTAACCTTTCCTTTGCACTATTGCGGTCATGACACATCACCACTTGGAGTGTCCAGTTGTTGTCTGCTGCCCCTGGAATAAAGCTCACACTTCTGGGGAAGAGTTCAAGGCCTTCTTCAAATGTCACAACCAACCTTTCCAGTCTTATCTCACAGCACAGGACCCCTCCTTGCACTTGAACTACTTCCTGGCCTGCTCTGGCTACCTGCCCTGGCTTCTGCCTGGACTGGCCCTGCCCACTATTCACGTGGAAATCCTACCGAGTTTTCACACTTTGTACAGACGTCGCTTCTCCTTTAAACTCTTTCCTGATCTCTCACCTTTGCTCTTTGTTTTAGTCAGGGTATCCTCAAGCTCTGATGCCTTAACAAATCAAACCTGAAATCTCAGAGGCTCCAACCAGTTACTTCCCACTCACGCCACACTGTGATGTGGGGCCATGGGAGCTCTTCCCCAGTCATGACTCAGGGGTCCCCGCTGCTCCCATCTGTCAACTCTACTGTGTCAGAAGTGTCTGCTTCCAGTGGTGAGGAGGTGAAAGGGGAGGCCTAGAGAATGCTTGCCCACTCTTAGCTGTCGCCCCCCAGAAGCAGCTCATTGCTTCCATTCACATTCACATCAGCAGAAGTTCAATCACAGGGCCTGGAATGACCTATACAGGAGGCTGAGACATGTAGGGAAGCACACAGACATTTGGTCAGCCCTGCTGTGCCATATGGTCCTGCAGCAAGGGTGACCAACCTGTTTGCCTGAAACTGTCTGGGTTCTAGCACTGAAAAGCCTTGGCATCCCAGAAAACCCTCGATCCTAGGCAAACTGAGAAGGCTGGCCAGTCACCCCACCTCCAGCTCTTGGCTCATACCCCTGTATGATTATGTCATCCTTGCCTGTTTCCACTTCATCCAGATGTAGCTTACAGACATCCTTAGAGCAGGGACTGGACCACGTGGATCTTTTTCATCCCACAAGGTCAAAAACATTGTCTGCTCTGAGTAGAGAACTATAAATTTGCATAGAGGTTTAAGATATCTTTTTGGCTTTTGGTTATGTGAATAATATATATTCAATGTAAAAAACAAAACGAAACCAGGTGAGCAAACAAGGAGAAAACAATTTTTAACATTACTTTAATTGCTAGCCCTCCTTAGAGATGACCACTTAGTTTTCAGGCAGTCTCACGCGCATGCAGGCACACACACATATTTGAGTTTGTGTGTGAATTGTAAAGAAAAACTAGGTCATATTTCACAGGCTGTTCTGTAAGTTCTTTTTCTCATTGAACAATATATCTCGTGAATGTCTATGGAATTAAATTGAAGATGATATAATTAAATGACTTGCATTTATTGGGCTCAAATTGTAATATCCCTGGGAATGCTGGTATGATTTGTGGCTGTATCATGTTCTATAACTTGGCACGCTAACCATTTTATATAATTGACTGGTTGTATTTCCTTTTTTTGAAGTAAATGTAAGTGATAGAAATTGTTCCAGAACATTGCAAAAGATGGGCAGCTACCCAGTTCATTACATAAAGCAAACATAACCTTGGTACTTCAAACTGATCAAGATATCGTTTAAAAAAAAGAAGAAGAAAGAAAACATACAGGCTAAGCTCACTTCAGAATATGGATCTTAAATGAAAAGCAAGCAAATGGACTGTAAGAAGATATTACATAAATTAATAATAAGAAGAAAACGACAGTAACACAAGCTAACTCTCATAGATCTTTCGATATGCCAGCCACTGGTCTGAATGCTTTATGTATACCGACTAGTTAGTCCTCATAACACTCTATGACGGAGCACTCTATGGATGAAGAAACAGGTAGAGAGTGAGACCAACTTGTCCACGGTCCACGACTAGTGACTTCCCTCCAGGATTACATTGGGCTTTTATTCCAGCAATGTAGGGATGGAGCTCTATCGTGCAATAGAGTACAACAATAGGTTTAACAAGGAAAACAAGATCATCTTAATACTAAAAAAGGCATTCAAGAAACAGTGATATCTCTCTTAATAAAAATCTTACAAAAAATAGAAGCAGAAGGGTATTTGTTTATACTAAAAAGATATATTTCAAACCAATGCATTTCTGTTAAAATTCAGGTTCAGAGTATGGATTCTTCAATTCTACCTATTAGCAACCAAAATTTAAATCACCTAGGAATACTTTATAGGACATCTGAAAGCTTTCTCTTTTCTACAAAAAGAGTATTTGTCTCTGTTTGAAAATGTTGATGAAATAATCTCTTTTGCCATAAGTTCTCTCATACATAATAAATTTTAATGGCTGCACAATATTCCATCAAAAGTATGTACCATAATTTAACCTCTGTTTTGGACACATAAGGGACACTTGAGGGACATTTTTTTCCTTTTTACCTTCCTTCTCTTTCCTCCCTCCCTCCCTTCCTTCCTTCCCTCCCTCCCCTCCCTTTCTTTTTTTTCTGGCTATTATAAATAGCCATGTAATTATTATCTTTGTCCCTAAACCCTCTTACACAACCCTGAAGGTGAATTTAGTTCAAATTCCTAGAAAACAGCTCCAAATTTTTTTATGTTTCCTGCCAAACTACCTGCCTAGAATATTTGCACTAATTTATACTTCTTCCAGTAATGTAGGAGCCTGCCATTATCTCCACACTCACATTTTCCAATAATTCAAATGAGACATGTGTGTGACTCTATAAAGATGTTATGAAAACTGATAGTTGACATGCATCGTGCTCCTGAAAAAGAGAGAATACGTGCCACGGAGCTGTCAGTTCCTCCCAAAATAGTTTACACGTTTAATCCAATGCCAACAGGAATTTTCTTAGAATTTGCCTCAGTGATCCTAAAAGGAGCAGGGAGAGCATCAGCAAATGTTGTAAAAGAGAAGAGTGAGGACAGGGGCCAATTCTCATCAGATTTTTAAAAAAAGCAGTAATAGGGGTGCCTCGGTGGCTCAGTCAGTCTCCCACTCTTCCTGCTTGTGTTCCCTCTCTCGCTGTGTCTCTCTCTGTGTCAAATAAATAAAATCTTTAAAAAATATACGAAAATACAAATAAAAAATAAAAAGCAGTAATAGTCAAAGCACTAGCCGTGAGAACACGAGCACATCCCCTGTCCTCTGTGCCAAGCTATGCCTGCCACACAGATCAGCTGCGGGGGAAAAAGGTCTCCTCAGCAGCTGATAAAGCCTTGTGGAACTCAAGGTTGCAGCAGCCACTTCACTCCCAAATGTGAATTAATTAAGAGTAGAGAGAAACCCAAATGTAAGCTTGTTATTTTCCACAAGGCCTTGCTTTCCACCGGGAGAGGCCCCCCACAGAAACAGGGTATACTGTCAGTGCGCCTAATTGCCTCTCTCCTATCTCAGAGCTGATTGAAGAGGATAAAATCAGCTATCTTTATATCGTACTGTGAATTTTGTAAAGAATTTCCTAGGATGAAGCTGAAGGCACAGGCGGGACTAGGAGGCACAGCGGTAGCTCCTAATGAAACTCAGAATTCCCATGATTCTAGAGGATGTGTGGCACTTTGGCTGGTGTTGGCTGTGGTGGAGACTGCTGACATACAGACAGGAAAATGGAGCTGTTTATGCCCCCCAAACTCAACATCTTTCAATATCAGAGGTTAGACTCCTTCCTCGTCTGCTCTTGTTTAAAACACGAGGTCACTCTCCTATAGAAGCACAAGTTCATTTGCTTAAACCCATCGGTGGGAAACTTTCCTATAGAATGTGGTTCCACAGGCTTTTCCATTTAAATTATTTGAAAGAAGGACACCAACAACACAGAAGGAATTTGAGAGAGAGACACCCACTCACCCAGCCACACAGATGCTCCCATACAACAAAACCAAACCAGTTGGCATTGACGCCCAGGCCCTCCGAGTTCAAAGCAAGAGCCACCTCAGAGTTCCCACCATCCAAAGAGGACCTTGCCTTTTTTCCTTTGAAGTGTTTCCTTTGAAGGTCAAGGTAAAGGGGCCATGTTGACTCAAGAAATTGCTAATCTATAGAAGGATGTGGCCTCTGCTCCATCACACATTTGTAATGTTCACATGAGGTTAACAAAACAAATGGTTTTGCCTGTAACGCGTGAGCTGGGGCCAGCCTTTCTTCTCCACTTGCCTCCATCACGGGAACATTCCTCCAGGACAAGGTGAGACCCAGGCTAAGAAGGCACTCACAAGGTTCAAAAGCCAGTTACAGGGCTAATTCCAAGCCCCCTAGATCTCCATGGCATGCAGTCAGCCCTGGAGTCCTGCTGTTGGCTGCTGTGTGCCTCGCCATGAAGACTGTCCTTGGAGATAGAAGATCTGGATCAAATCCCGACTCCATTATCTCTGATGACAGTGTCATTCCTGACAGGTCTCTCCCCAGTTTCTCCTCTTGACCTCCTCATACAAATTCCTACTGAAGAATTTCTTAAAACAAGCTGAAAATGTAAAAAAACAAAAACCAAAAAAATCCAAAAGATACCTTTTGAGCATAGAACCCAGAAGTGAGTAGAACTTAACAAGCTGGATGCTGAGAAGTAAAAACCTTGGCATCCAAGAGAAACACCATCACCAAGAAGGGCTGAGCCTGGGCAGAATTTTGCCAGGGTAGCAATTAGTAAAGTGTTCAGCAGGCTCGGTTATACTCCAAAAACCCTCCCAACCATGCAACAGCATCACTAGAATGTTTGCACTGGATGTATCATTTATTTTGGTATCTCTAGAACCCAGCACAGGCCTTGGCATACGTCAGTCAAATTCATTTAATCGGGAAATGCAGCACGTTCTCTCCACACTTGTCACTACCCTCATCCACAAAAATATTTGGTCTAATTTGTGGGTATACTAAGAATGATGTGTATCGCAAATTGAATCTGAAAGCGTTTCTCCATCTGGAGAGAGTGGGTTGTCTGGCAGCATCAAGAAACTGGAAATACCAGATAATTACAAAAAACTTTGACCAAATATTTTGTTTTGAGGTTGATGCAGGTGACACACCTCCCCCAACTCCACCCCCTTGCTAATAAGGTCACCCGTGGGATTTGGAATGGATGTTGCATATGCCAGTCACCAAATGGCCTGCTTCAGAGCCCCAAAGGGTCACATGTTTGGATAAAGTCCCTCCAGCCTCTCTGTTGTTGTTTATCTCGAGTCCTAATTCAAGGGGATTCTTCCATCACTTTTTTTTCCTCCCAAGAAAATACCACCCAGAGAGTTAGGAGATCAACAACACAGTGTGTAAGGTAGGTGGGGATGGAGTCTGTTAGGTAAAAGAACAGGCATGCTTGGGGCTTAAAAGAGAGACTTGGCCTACCACAAGTTAGGATTTTACATATGGATATGAATATAAATATATATATACACACACATGCATGTAAAGCCATATATAAATCTATCCATCTATCTGTCTATCTATCATATACCCATGCAGGGACTTCTAAATCTGGAGTTACTCATACAAGGTATAAATTACATTTCAACATCTACATCAGTGGTGGACCAAAAAGGAGCCAGTTTTCTCCATATTCATAGAATTTTGTATTGTTTCAAAGTACTATGTTCACGGAATCTTAACTAAAACTCTGTAAGGTAGGGAGAATGAAAATCATTATTTCCATGGGAGGTAAGGTGCATGTCCGGATCCCTCAGGAGGACTGAATCTCTCCTCACCCAGGAATGGGACAGGCCTCAAGCCACATTGAAACTCTCCCTAGCCCCTCGGTGGTCTGGATCATCGAGAAGTGTCAAGAATGCCCTTTATTCCATTCCCCCAGATGTCCTCCTAGGTGGGTGGTGGGATTGTCACCCTCCAGCCCTCCAGGCCATCCTGTGAATGAAGGCCCCTATGCGGAGGTTCTGAAGAAATCTGTCAGGAGAAGATTGCTGAATCCGAACGTGGACACTGCATGGGCCAGTGATGTGACCACCATTTGGTCGCCTCCAAAGATGTTGGTTCAGCTGCTTTGGGAGGGATGGGAATGATATCTGGAGATGCAGGGCCAGAGGCCCACACAGTTTCGGAGGCATGGCTTGATGGTTGTGATTAATTGGGGAGATTGAGGCGGAACAGTTTTGTAGGAGTTAAAGGGGCTGATCTCCTCAAGACCTTGGAAGTCCGACCCGTGAACGCAGTAGATAATAAGCAGTTGCTCCAACTTTCAGCACACACAGAAAAGAAGTGTTTGCAACAATTGTTGTGGGCTCAATTCCCCTTCAGTCTATTCTCTACATTGGTATCAGAAGCAAACCAGACAGAGTCTTTCAACAGGGTAGAATCTTAATAGGAGTTTTCTTTATGTAGAAGACTAGATGATTTTCCCCTTTTTCACTTCCTGGTTTTTTTTTTTGTTGTTGTTGTTGTTCATATTGTCCACAAAAACAAGTATTCCTTTAGAGCACTTAAAATGTGTTTTTAAAGAAATGCTTACTTATGTTCTTTTGCCCTTAGGATAAAGTATATATTTGTCCCTGAGGCAAGACCTTTCATCTCCATTCCCCCTTCCCCCATAAGCATGTGTCCACCACCGAGCCACTTATGCACCCTACCCTCCAGCTGGATGAAACTGCTCCCATCTTCCTCTCCCAAGCCATCCTCCCCTTTGTGCCCCTGTGCCCGTGTTGTTTGGCATGGAGGCCTTCTTGCTCCTTTGTCTCCCTGGCAAACACCCAAGTATTTTCTCCTAGATGGCATCCATTCTGTCCCTAATCACACCCCTGGCTGGTGTCCCATAGTCAACAAACACACAGTTCTGAGAAGTCACTCGTACCTAGAGCAAAAAGGAAAAGGCAAGCACTGGAAAGATTCAGAGTGTCTCTGGGAATACACAATGATAATCTAAGTTTGATTTCCTGCTTAAGTCTGGGATTGGCTCACACTACAGTTTCCGGGAGGGAAAGGCAGAAAAAGTAAATTTAGTGTTTATAGCATAGATATTATCATTCTTTATACTTATGTAGGGATGAGAGCTTACAAAATGCTCTTGAACTAGGTGTTGTTTGCTTCACTGCCAACGCTCTGAGATGTGCCTGGTATAAACTCTACTATTCACGCTGCAGGGATAAGGAGGCTAGAGTCACAGAGGTAAGGTAACTTGTCCACGGTGCACTTCTAATTAGTATAGGAGCCAGCATGAGTCCTCTGCTCTTTCATATCAAAGAGAGAAGCCACCATGTTGGTGTTGGAAGGTACCTTCACATACAGAGAGTTAAGAGTCCATATAGGAGGGGAGGCCCCTCCACTTCTCTCCCATGCTGTCCCTACTCCGACACACACCTCTCTTCACCCAGCTCCTGAGGAGCACGCGCACAAACAGGGAGCTCAACACATCCTTCCCCAACTTTTAGCAACTTTGAGAAGCCACAGCTCTCACTGTTGGATTCTTCATGCCAAGTATCATGCTCAGTGTTTTACAAATAAAAAACAACCCTATTTAATAGTTATTATTATTTCCATTTTACAGAGCAAGAGTCTGAGATACAGAAAAGGTGAATTATCTCATTTATGCTCATACAGCTGCTACTCACAATATTGGGATTCAAGCCCATTTTGTCTGACCATATAATATTTAGCCAAAATCAGACTTCCCACAGTTTGTAGTTATTCACTTTACTTCTTGATACTCCTCAAAAATAGTATCAACTCTCTTTATGTAAGAATGCCTTAAATATATAGAGGTAGCTACTTTGTTTACTCAGAACCTCCTCTTCTCAGACCAAATATTACCAGCTCTTGAAATGACAGTTCCAGGTTCTCTCTCCAAAACTCCAGTTGTTTTCCTTTGCATTTTGCCAGTTTGTTTATGTTTTTGTTTAAAAAAAAAACAGCCACACAGGGGCACCTGGGAGGCTCAGCCAGTTGAGCATCTGACTCTTGATTTCGTCTCAGGTCCTGGAATCAAGCCCCGTGTCAGGCCCTGCACTCTGTGGGGAGTCTGCTTGAGGATTTCTTTCCCTGTCCCTTTCCCTGCTCTCTGTCTCTCAATTTTTTTAAAAAATTGGCACACAAAAGGAAACAGAATACTTTAGATGTGGTTTGACCAGCATTGTAAATAACATGACTGAATTTGAGTTAAGTTAAAAAGAAAGCTCCCATCTATTTTACATATGATGATATTAAGCTATGGTTCCTTCATCCTGACCATACAAAACTAATTTTTTTGGACCCAAATACAGACTTGTACACTTAACTCTAGAAAGTTCATTTTAAATTTTGCCCCTTCTTGTGGCCTGTCAAGATCTCCTTGTCAAGAGCCTGTTGCTACTATCTACCATATTTGTTTGCTTCCTTGATTTTGTGTAATCTTCAAATTTATTTCTTCTGAATCTTTAGCTAACCATTGTTTAAAACAACAAAAACAAAACTTCCCCCAGCTTGACTTCTATCCATTCGATAGATGTATTCAACCCTTTATGAGTTCTCCTAATTGCTCTTGAATCCACTTCATTGTTTCTCCTTTTGGTCCACATAGATATTGAGAGATGTTTTACCAATCTTGCTGAAACTTAGATATGTTGATAGATTTGTCTTGCAGCCCTATACCAAATGAAATGTATTCATGGTACAACCCTTGGCATTGACTTATTGTCTGAGTACCAAACACAGTTGGGAGGTATAATAATACATGTGCCACAGTTGAAGCCCACGAGAAGCTTATGTGGTAGACTAAGTGAACAGACACATACAGGATGTGAACGCCCAAAGGAAGAATGATCCATCAATGAGAGAATTACCATGCAAGGTCCTGCAGCTCTGACTAGTGCAGAGACTAGATTAGATCAATAGAGCAAGGGAGGTCTTCGAGTCACGTGACTCTTGAGCTACAAGAGACATTAGGAAACATGTAGGTCTGACTTTATTTTCTAAGGAGGAAATAAATCCATAGCTATTAAGGAACCTGCTCAAAATCACCCATCTTGTGTGATAGAGCTGGGTCTATTGGACCCAAATTCAATGTACTTTTACTGTACCCTCCTGCCCTGGGTTCCATTTCCAATTTACCTCTCAAAAGGATTGTATCTTACAACAGGATTAAAATTACACGTAAAAGTAAGTTTCAGATCTTAACTCCATGGAAAAATTTTTTATGACTATAGACTAATAGATGCTTAATGTTCAATTAACTGATGTTAATGTTCAATTAACCAAACATTTTCATTGAATTTGGGCTCCAATTTTCTCCTGTAAGAAACCTGGAAAGATTTGCCAACTAATATCTGGAAAAGACATATCTGATAAAGGACTGCTATCCAAAAGAGACACAGATCCCTAAAAACTCAACAATAAGAAAACAAATGACCCGATTAAGAAGTGGGCCAAAGATCTGAACAGACACCTCACCAGAAAAGATAGGCAGATGGCAAATAAGCACATGAAAACATGTTCCACATCATAAGTCACCAGGGAAAAGATATGCCAACCAAGGAAGCTAATCAGTTAACAATAAATAGTACTGTACATGCATCCCATCATGCTCTCTGCTTTCTTGGTACTGTTTAAAGGGAAGCTCTGTATATGCAGCACCCCACTCTCCACTCTTCCCCATTCTCTCGGGAGGCTCGACCAAATCGTCTACTACTTTCTTTTTTTTTCTTTTTCTTTTTTTAAAAGATTTTATTTTTAAGTAACCTCTACACTCAATATGGGGCTTGAACTCACAACTCCAAGATCAAGAATGCTCCATCAACTGAGTTAGCCAGGTGCCCCTGTCCATTACTTTCCTCCCTCCCTCCCTCCCTTCCTTCCTTCCTTCCTTTCCTTCCCACCACTTTTCAATTTTAATTCATGACTTGGACTGTAATCAGGTTAACAACAGATGAAAACCATACTATTTCATTCTACTCCTTTTGGAGAAATATAGAAATGAAGTTGATATTTAAGACATAAAGGGACATGTTCAATTTAGGGGAAAAAAATAAACATCCTGAAGGAAAAAAAAAGAAGAGGTCCTGGTGTGATGTTAAATGTAAAAATAAACTAGATATATGGGAAAACAAAGTACTCAACAGCTAAATACTAGATTTGCTTATTTGCAAACTCTAACAAAACGAATCTTTTAAGAAATCTAAGAAACACACTCCTCCCCCACAATTTTAGAAAGGGAAAAATTCACCTAAAGAATATAAACAAATTAAATGACATATTAATAAATATAAAGTCCTCCATGAAATTATTTTTCCAAAAAGCATTAACTAAAAGTAGAAATCTTGAAAAAATTAATACTTGTGGAAGTAATGGAGGATGTTACAGAACCATCCCCAGAAGGGACCCTGACAAAGGGTTCATTACCAACTACACCCAGTGATAATTCCTGTGGTGTGTAAAATTTTCCAGAGCATAGAAACATGAGGAAATTCCTAATTTCTAGGCCCTCATTCCAAATCTGATCAAGATAGTGAAAAGAATTTAAAAATTAGAGAACAATAAAAGCAGAGAAAAAGACTAACCTCTTTTTAAAAAATTATTTATTGAGAGAGAGCAGTAGTGAATTTTCTCTACTCTACTCTTTCTCTACTCTAACTCAAAATGAATGTTTAATAAACTGAGTTGAATAAAAAATAAGGTAAAAAAAGAATATATAGGTAAATAATTTTTGATATATGGTTAGGAAAAGCCCAAAAGTAATAGGAAAAACTCATTTAAAAAATTAGAAATAACTTATTACATAAAAATTCAAAAACCACCATGTAGAAAGAAAAAACTAAAAGGCAAACAAACTGGGAGAAAACCTTTCCAACAAATGACAAAGGATTAATATCCTTAGTTCATAAAACATTCTCAAAAGAAAAAGTAGAAGTCACAAAATGAAAATGATCAAAAGTCATAAACAAACAACACTCCCCGAGCAGGGAGCCCAATGAGGGGCTCGATCCCAGGACCTGGAGATCACGACCTGAGCCGAAGGCAGACGCTTAACCATCTGAGCCACCCAGGTGCCCCAACAAACAACACTCTTAAAAATATATACAAATCATTAGAATTTTTTCAGCCTCACTAATAACTAACAAACACAGATTCAAGCAATGAGGCACCATCTTTTATTAAATGGGCAAGATTAGAAAAAAAATGTATGCACCACAGGGGAAGGTTTTATGGGACAGCCAGACAAACCCTAATGAGACTATAGATTGACGCTTATCTTTCTGGAGAGTAAATTGGCAATAATATACCCAGAATCTTAAAATGTTTCTTTTCTCTGACACATAATCCTACTTGTAAAACTCTATCCTTTGCAAATAGGAAAAAAGGATTTTCTTCCAAGAATAGTCTGAAAGACAGTAATAGAAAAGAAACTGGATCAGCCTAAATGTCCTACACCAGAGAAGCAATCATATATCCCTATGGTGTCATAGTGTGCAACACACACATTACTTTTGCTATCTGATAAAAATACTTTCTAACACAAATATCAACTTTGCTAAAACTAAAGTAGTGATAGGTACTGGAGTTTTTGCCTATTTTAAATTATTTTTGATACAAATACTTGTTTTTATGACCAACAGGTGTTAGATTTATTTATTTATTTATTTGAAGATTTATTTATTTATTTATTTATTTGAGAGACTTAAGTGGAGGGGGATGGGCAAAGGGTGAGAATCTCAAGTAGACTTTGCACTGAGTGTGGAGCCCCACATGGGACTTGGACTTACAACCGTGAGATCATGACCTGAGCCAAAATCAAGAGTCCAACACTTAACTGAGCTATCCAGGTGTCCTAAGTGTTACTTTTATAATCAGAAATAAAAAGTAGAAAAGGGAAAAAGATTAAAAAGAGGACCAGTGAACACTACCAGGGGAAAGCCGTATTTATCAAAGCATCAGAATCAATAGATTATTAGGAAAAGGACAAAATAATTTACATAAAAGGAGTTAGCATGGTACATATTAAAAGTTGTTCATATTCAAGTTCATTGTTAAAAAAAATGCAAGTTAAGTTAAGGCACCAATTCATGACGAAGGTTAAATTAAAAGCATAAAATAATTTCCAATGTTGAACAGGTTAGAGTGAAATTAATTCCCCTCTGAAAAGTCTGGGGCAGTGTCAATTCCAGGTCTATGAAAACAATTTGGTTCCATACATCAAGGGTAGTAATAATGTTTATATCTTTTGAAAACTCAACTTCCATACTGGGATATGCTACTAAGGAAATTATTCCAAAGGAAAAAGGAAGATAAAGCCATCCACATCAATTTTACTTAGAATATTAAATTAGAATACATAGTAAAGAACAGGAGATATCATGACACATCAACCCAAAGGATTGCTGAGATGCTATAAAAATAAAGGAAAATATATGATTACTATCCTTGAGTGGGGACTAGATGCAGAAGGCAAACCTATATGCAGACTTACTATGACATTTAAANGATGACACATCAACCCAAAGGATTGTTGAGATGCTATAAAAATAAAGGAAAATATATGATTACTATTCCTTGAGTGGGGACTAGATGCAGAAGGCAAACCTATATGCAGACTTACTATGACATTTAAAAATAGTCAAAAAAAAATAGAAATGAGAAATGAGAAGAAGAATGTGTTAGGGTGGTAAAATTATATGGAAATTTTTTTTGTAATTTAATTTAATTTCAATATGACCTTGTTTTTTCAAAAATGCACAAAAATCAGAGGGAAAAGGTATTGGGGGGATGAAGGGGAAAACAATATTTATATACTAATTACCTGAGCATTTAAACACCAACTGATGATGGGGACTTTCTTTTATATACACCTGTAGAGGAGATATTACCCTCATTTCCTTGAAGGGAGTAAAACCAGAAGGCTTAAGAGGCAAATAACTTGTTTGAAGTTACACACTCAAATTCTGGAATGAAGATTTAATTCTGCCCCTGACTCTACTATGCCACCTGCCTCAAAATGTGTGTACACTACTGGCAATTAAGTTTAATGTGTCACAGACCTCTTTGAGTATGATGAAAATAATGAACCCTCTTCCTCAGAAAAAACTCAAATGAATGCACACAAATTTGCATATTCAGCAGGGGGGTACATCAGAAGGTGGGTAAGGTCATTGAACACCATGGCTTACGGTTATTCTGGAAAAACCGTTAAGAGAGCCACCTTGTATTCTCAAAATTGTTCCAGTTTGGGTTATAAAGTATATGGTTGTCTTTAATTATAGGTCAGACGTATTCCTTCTTTTTTTCTCCTTTCCCCAATCTCATTGGTTTGCCCTTAAATGTCACTGCTGGTGTAACTTCTTTAATTAAAGCAACCAAAACAGGGAGTTCTCTCCACCTACACAGTGTGGCTAGGGAACTGGTACACTTGGGCCTGACCAACTACCATTAAGTCACATCTCATCTTGCACCATGTAAGTAGGCTTTACCTTGGGAAGTTGAAAGCACACATTTGAAAAAAATTGGACAGCAGGCATTGGGTAGGTTATGGTTGGGTAGGAAGAAGAACTGGGCCTCTTTCTGTACAGCCTCTGGTAGGACTCACTAGCTGCCCACAGTTGACACCCTGAATACCTGGGTGGAGGTTAGGAGAAGGTGAGTTCTAGATTGACAGGGTAAGCAATATGGCACCAGGACTAGGTCAGCCACCATAAGATAACATTTTTACAGATATCCCAATCATGGTCCATGGCCACATTTGGCCCGCCTTTAAAGTTGTCTCTTTAAGATAAAGATATTTAAGCAAACACCAAAGCTATGGCCACAGTCCATTGAAGGCAGAAGGGGACTGTAGCATCAAACAGAGAGAGCTGGTCCCCAGAGAGCCAGCACTGAGCATCCTCAGGCTTTCTGGGTGGGAGGCAGACAGGCCCAACATTTCCCCTCAGCAAGGAGTCCCTCAGGATGTGTGGCTGCTGAGATTCCCACAAAGGATCAAGGCAGATAAGCATCTTGTGCCCCATAACTCCCTTCTCAGATAGAGGGATATGCTAAATCCCAGTGGCAGCAGCAGAGAACAAGGGCTTCAGGAGATCTGTTGGGCCAGACCAACACACCATTTGTCCACCTCAGACAGAGCTGGAGAAATGGATTAGATACTGACTCCAGAGGAACTATGCTCATTGCTGGGAGGCTGGTCTCAGAGGCATGTTGCTGACAAGGGCTTGTCCTCAGAGCCCAAAGGAAATTGGGGTAAATCATGAAAGATATTACTAAGAAGCACTGTCCCCAGTGTGGGTAGAGGATATCTTAATGGACAGGGACATGGCGAGGAAAGTTTCCTACTTCTCTCTGACTTAATTTAGCCAAAGCAAGTGTTCTTAACCAGGAGACCTTGGGCTCAGATGAGAAAAAAAAATACATTCTTATTTTCTTTAACTTCTCTTAAAAGTTATCTTTTTCTTTTGTTATGAAGACGAGTCCCACAGTAGTCGGAGCAGCACCTGTGACTGTCACCAACTGACATCATAGATATTCCCATACCACAGTACAGTAGCAAATATTTCTTAATCTCATTTATGTTCATTAATTTTTGGAAATTACAGTAGTTGTAAGGTCTGCCACTAGATCTTGTCTGTTTGTTTTCAACACATTAAGTAAGTGCATATAATACTATATCATGAATCTGCTTTTTCAGATTTAAAACATTTTAATAATTATATTTCAGTATATTGGATTTCCTTTGTCATGTTACATAGCTTATTTTATATATTTAAGAATGCTTTTCTGAGATGGAGTCTATGGGCTCCACCACACTGCCAGGGGGTTCATGGCATAATAAATAGTTAGGACCCACTGGAAAAAAAAACCATCAGCCTACTTAGCTTTTATCTTAAGTTGCTCTTGTAGCTATTACAAAATATTTCTATCGTGAATTGGTAAATAATTGTGGGAAAAAGGCTGAGCCATTTCCTGTAGGACAGTGTTCAATAGATGTTCTCCAGAGAACCTATTTGACAATATTCTATCTTCACTTGAAGAGCTGTTCTTACCTTGAGAACTCCTTTCCTTGTTACAATGTGACTTCTTCTATTTTCAACATATGTCTCATGTTTCATATCTGTGCAATGGCTGTAGATCTTATAGCCTCAAGAAATATGATTCTCCCACTTCCACCATGGGCTTAATAAACATCTTAGATTTTGCAGTGATGATTTTTTCCCAGTTTACTGTCTATACCACCTCTCCAGATAGAAATAGGTGCTGCATGAGTATTGCTTATATTTTGGAAATGTTTGCTCAAGATGATAGGCAAATAGATTGAAGAGGAACAAGATGGCAGAAGAGTAGGAGACCTAAATTTTGTTGGATCCCAGGAATTCAGGTAGATAGTTATCAAACCATTCTGAAAACCTACAAACTCAACAGGAGATCGAAGAGAAGAATAGCAGCAATTCTAGGAACAGAAAAGCGACCACTTTCTGGAAGGTAGGACATGCGGAGAAGTGAATCTGAGATGATATATGTGAAGATAGATCTGGGGGAGGGGCCAGCTCCCCCCAAGCCATGGAACAGCAGAGCACAAAATTGGAACTTTTAGAAGTTGACTCCACTGAGGGACATCACGCCAGAGGCTAAGTGGGGGGTGGAGCCCTCGTGGGGACAGTGTGATCTCAGGACCCTCAGGGTCACAGAAAGACGGGAGGTGCTTGAGTGCAGCAGAGCTCCCAGGTATTGGAGCAGGGAATGGAGCCAAGGAGTGGGTTCTTATCTCAGGGTAACCTTAAACCATGATCCCTCACACAGCTGGGCTACTCCTCTTCAAGTAGGGAGCCCACAAGTGGCAGATCTGGGGACACTCACCTTCCTCCTCCAGGTGGAGTGGCGCATGAGCAAGCTCCAGGAATCTGCTGGGTTTGGAGACTCCAAACGGGGCTGTGTGCCAGAGGTAGAAATGCTCAGTCACAGGCTGGGTGCGCTTGGAGTGCAGCTGGATACCAGGGAGATGGGAGGGATTGACTGCTTTTCTCTGAGGGTGCACTGAGTAGTGAGGCTCTGAGCTCTCGCTCCTATAGCCAGAGATTGGGAGGCTGCCATCTTTATTCCCATCCTCCAAAGCTGTATAGAAAGCGCTCAGGGAACAAAAGCTCTGAGCGCAAACCCAAGCAGATTACTTAGCCTGGACCCTGGCAAGGGTGGTGCAATTCTGCCTCCAGCAAAGACATTTGAGAATCATTGCAACCAGCCCCACCCCCAGAAGGTCAGCAAGAACATCCAGCCAAGACCAAGTTCACCAATCAAAGAGAACTGCAAAACTTCAGAAGTAGGGGAATATAGCACATAGAATTCATTGCTTTCCCCCCATGATTCTTCAGCCTTTCAAAGTTAAGTTTTTTTAATTTTATTTTTTCTTGTTCCATTTTTTAAATTTTCTTCTTTCCTATTTTAACTTTTTTAAACTTTTTTATCTTATCAATTCCTTCTTTAAAATCTTTTTAAGTTTTCATTGTTATAGTCATATTTTATCCCTTCATTGTATTCAACCTTATTTTTTGTATACTTATAAGTTTTTCTTTCTTTAAAATTTTGAGAAGCAGTTTCTTCTAACAGACCAAAATACACCCAAAATCAAGTGTGTGGTTCTGTTCTATTCACCAGTCCAAATATATATATATATATATAATATATACACACACATATATATATTTAATATATATAGATATAGATATAGATATAGATATAGATATATAGATATATTTTCTCCCCTTTCTTCCCCTAGTTTTGGGTCTCTTCTGATTCAGTTAGTGTATATTTTTCTGGGGATGTTGCTACCCTTTTAGTATTTTGTTCTCTCACTCATCTAGTCCTCTCTGGATAAAATGACAAGGAGGAAAAACTCACCTCAAAAAAAAAAAAAAAGAAAAAAAGAACAAGAGGCAGTACTGACAGCTAGGGACCTAATCAATACAGATATTAGTAAGATGTCAGAACTAGAGTTCAGGATGACGATTATAAAGATGCTAGCTAGGCTTGAAAAAACCATAGAAGATACTAGAGAATCCCTTTCTGGAGAAATAAAAGAACTAAAATCTGATCAAGTTGAAATCAAAGAAGCTATTAATGATGTGCAATTAAAAATTGGAGGGTCTTATTGCTAGTATAAATGAGGCAGAAGAGAGAATTAGTGATATAGAAAACAAATGATAGAGAATAAAGAAGTTGAGAAAGAGAGACATAAACAACTACTGGACCACGAGGGGAGAATTCAAGAGATTAGTGATACCATAAGATGAAACAATATTAGAATAATTGGGATCCCAGAAGAAGAAGAAAGAGAGAGGGGGCAGAAGGCATTTTGGAGCAAATTATAGCAGAGAACTTCCCTAATTTGGGGATGGGAACAAGCATCAAAATCCAGAAGACACAGAGAACCCCCATTGAAATCAACAAAAATAGGTCAACACCCCATCATCTAATAGGAAAACTTACAAGTCTCAGTGACAAAGAGAAAATCCTGAAAGCAGCTCGGGACAAGTGGTCTGTAACATACAATGGTAGAAATATTAGATTGGCAGCAGATCTCTCCACAGAGACCTGGCAGGCCAGAAAGGCCTGACATGATATATTCAGAGCACTAATTGAGAAAAATATGCACCCAAGAATACTATATCCAGCTAGGCTGTCATTGAAAATAGGAGAGATAAAAAGCTTCCAGGACAAACAAAAACTAAAAGAATTTGCAAACACCAAACCAGCCCTACAGGAAATATTGAAAGGGGTCCTCAAAGTGAAGAGAAAACCTAAAAGTAACAGACCAGAAAGGAACAGAGACAATATACAGGAACAGTCATCTTATAGGCAATACAGTGCAACTAAATTCGTATCTTTCAATAGTTACCCTGAATGTAAATGGGCTAAACGCCCCAATCAAAAGACACAGGGTATCAGAATGGATATATATATATATATATATATATATATATATATATATATATATATATATATA
>LNAC01000291.1:223921-388357 GCA_002007465.1 Ailurus styani
TATATATATATATATATATATATATATATATATAAAGACCCATCGATATGCTGTCTGCAAGAAACTCATTTTAGACCCAAAGACACCTCCAGGTTTAAAGTGACGGGGTGGAAAACAACTTACCATGCTAATGGACATCAAAAGAAAGCTGGGATGGCAATCCTTATAGCAGATAAATTAGATTTTAAGCCAAAGACTATAATAAGAGATGAGGAAGGACACTATATTATACTTAGAGGGTCTGCTCAACAAGAAGATCTAACAATTTTAAATATCTATGCCCCTAACATGGGAGCAGCCAATTATATAAACCAACAAATCACAAAATGAAAGAAACACATCAACAATAATACAATAATAGTAGGGGAATTTAACACCCTCCCTCACTGAAATGGACAGATAATCTAAGCAAAAGATCAACAAGGAAATAAAGGCTTTAAATGACACATTGGACTAGATGGACATCACAGATATATTCAGAACATTCCATCCCAGAGCAAGAGAATACACATTCTTCTCTAGTGAACATGGAACATACTCCAAAATAGATCACATCCTGGGTCATGAATCAGGTCTCAACAGGTACCAAAAGATTGGGATCATCCCCTGCATATTTTCAGACCACAATGCTTTGAAACTAGAACTCAATCACAAGAGGAAAGTAGAAAAGAACTCAAATACATGGAGACTAAGGAGCATCCTACTAAAGAATGAATGGGTCAACCAGGAAATTAAAGAAGAATTTTTAAAAATTCATGGAAACAAATGAAAATGAAAGCACAACTGTTCAAAATCTTTGGGATACAGCAAAGACTGTCCTGAGAGGAAAGTATATAGAAATACAAGCCTTTTCTCAAGAAACAAGAAAGTTTTCAAATACACAACCTAACCTTACACCTAAAGAAGCTGGAGAAAGGGCGCCTGGGTGGCTCAGTGGTTAAAGCCGCTGCCTTCGGCTCAGGTCATGATCCCAGGGTCCTGGGATCGAGGCCCACATCGGGCTCNAAGAACAGTAAAGAAAGCCTAAACCCAGCAGAAGAGAAATAATAAAGATCAGAGCAGAAGTCAATGAAACAGAAACCATAAGAACCATAAAACAGATAAACAAAACTCGGAGCTGGTTATTTGAAAGAATTAATAAGATTGACAAACCCCTGGCCAGACTTATCAAAAAGAAAAGAGAAAGGACCCAAATTAATAAAATCATGAGTGAAAGAGGAGAGATCAAAATCAATACCAAAGAAAGAAATACAAACAATTATAAGAACATATTATGAGCAATCATACTCCAGCAAATTTGACAATCTGGAAGAAATTGATGCATTCTGGGTGCCTGGGTGGCTCAGTGGGTTAAAGCCTCTGCTTTCGGCTCAGGTCATGATCCCAGCGTCCTGGGATCGAGGCCCGCATCGGGCTCCCTGCTCAGCGGGGAGCCTGCTTCCTCCTCTCTCTCTGCCTGCCTCTCTGCCTACTTGTAATCTCTCTCTCGCTCTGTGTCAAATAAATAAATAAAATTTTTAAAAAAAAAAAAGAAAGAAATTGATGCATTCCTAGAGATGTATAAACTACCAAAACTGAACCAGGAAGAAATAGAAAACCTGAATAGACCCATAACCAGTAAGGAGATTGAAACGGTCATCAAAAATCTTCCAACAAACAAGAGCCCAGGGCCAGATGGCTTCCCAGGGGAATTCTACCCAACAATTAAAGTACAATTAATACCTATTCTCCTGAAACTGTTCCAAAAAATAGAAATGGATGGAAAACTTCTGAACTCATTTTATGAAGCCAGCATCACCTCAATCCCAAAACCAGACAAAGACCCCATCAAAAAGGAGAATTACAGGCCAATATCCTTGATGAACATGGATGCAAAAATTCTCACCAAAATATTAGCCAATAGGATCCAACAGTACATTAAAAGGTTTATTCACCACGACCAAATGGGATTTATTCCTGGGCTGCAAGGTTGGTTCAACATCTGCAAATCAATGAATGTGATACAATACATTAATAAAAGAAAGAACAAGAACCATATGATACTCTAAATAGATGATGAAAAAACATTTGACAAAGTACAGCATCCTTTCTCCATCAAAACTCTTCACAGTGTAGGCATAGAGGGTACATACCTCAATATCATCAAAGCCATCTATGAAAAACCCCCAGCCAATATCAGTCTCAATGGGGAAAAATGGAGCTTTTCCCCCTAAGGTCAGGAACATGACAGGGATGTTCACTATCACCACTGCTATTCAACATAGTATTGGAAGTCCTAGCCTCAGCAATCAGACAACAAAAAGAAATAAAAGGCATCTGAATCAGCAAAGAAGTCAAACCCTCATTCTTTGCAAATAATATGATACTTTATGTGGAAAACCCAAAAGACTCTACCCCAAAACTGCTAGAACTCATACAGGAATTCAGTAAAGTGTCTGGATATAAAATCAATGCNCCTCATTCTTTGCAAATAATATGATACTTTATGTGGAAAACCCAAAAGACTCTACTCCAAAACTGCTAGAACTCATACAGGAATTCAGTAAAGTGTCTGGATATAAAATCAATGCACAGAAATCAGTTGCATTTCTATACACCAACAACAAGACAGAAAACAGAGAAATTAAGGAGTCAATCCCATTTACAATTGCATCCAAAACCATAAGATATTTAGGAATAAATTTAACCAAAGAGGCAAAGAATCTGTGCTTAGAAAACCATAAAGTACTCATGAAAGAAATTGAGGAAGACACAAAGAAATGGAAAAATGTCCCATACCCATGGATTGGAAGAATGAATATTGTGAAAATGTCCACGTTACCTAAAGCAATNCAGAAAACCATAAAGTACTCATGAAAGAAATTGAGGAAGACACAAAGAAATGGAAAAACGTCCCATACCCATGGATTGGAAGAATGAATATTGTGAAAATGTCCACGTTACCTAAAGCAATCTACACATTTAACGTAATTCTTATCAAAATACCATCGATTTTTTTTCAACGAAATGGAACAAATAATCCTAAAATTTATATGGAACCAGAAAAGACCTTGAAATAGCCAGAGGAATGTTGAAAAAGAAAACCAAAGTTGGCGGCATCACAATTTCAAACTTCAAGCTCTATTACAAAGCTGTAATCATCAAGACAGTACAGTACTGGCACAAAAACAGACACATAGATCAATGGAACACAACAGAGAGCCCAGAAATGGACTCTCAACTCTATGGTCACCTAATCTTTGATAAAGCAGGAAGGAATGTCCAATGGAAAAAAGACAGTCTCTTCAACAAATTGTGTTAGGAAAATTGGATAGCCACATTCAGAGGAATGAAACTGGACCATTTCTATACACCACATACAAAAGTAGACTCAAAATGTATTAAAAACCTGTGTGAGGCAGGAATCCATCAAAATCCCAGAGGAGAACACAGGCAGCAACCTCTTTGACCTCAACTGCAACAACTTCTTCCTAGAAACATCACCAAGGCAAGGGAAGCAAGGGCAAAAATGAACTATTGGGACTTCATCAAGATCAAAAGCTTTTGCACAGCAAAGGAAACAGGCAACAAAACCAAAAGACAACTGACAGAATGGGAGAAGATATTTGCACATGAAAAATCAGATAAAGGACTAGTATCCAAAATCTATAAAGAACTTATCAAACTCAACACCCAAAGAACAAATAATCCCATCAAGAAATGGGCAGAAGACATGAAAAGTCATTTCTGCAAAGAAGACATCCAAATGGCCAACAGACACACGAGAAAGTGCTCAACATCACTCAGCATCAGGGAAATACAAATCAAAACCACAGTGAGATACCACCTCACACCAGTCAGAATGACTAAAATTAACAAGTCAGGAAACGACAGATGTTGGCGAGGATGCGGAGAAAGGGGAACCCTCCTACACTGTTGGTGGGAATGCAAGCTGGTGCAGCCACTCTGGAAAACAGTATGGAGGTTCCTCAGAAAGTTGAAAATAGAGCTACCCTATGACCCAACAATCGCACTACTTGGTTTTTACCCTAAATATACAAATGTAGTGATCCGAAGGGGCACGTGCACATGAATGTATATAGCAGCAATGTCCACAATGGCGAAACTATGGAAAGAACCTAGATGTCCATCAACAGATGAATGGTTAAAGAAGATGTGGTATAGATATACAATGGAATACTATGCAGCCATCAAAAACCCCTGAAATCTTGCCATTTACAATGACATGGATGGAACTAGATGGTATTATGCTAAGTGAAATAAGTCAATCAGAGAAAGAGAACTATCATATGATCTCTCTGATATGAGGAATTTAAGAGGCAGGACAGGGGGTCATGGGGGGAAGAGAGGGAGAAATGAAACAAGGTGGGGGAGGGGGACAAACCATAGGAGACTCTTAATCTCAAGAAACAAACTGAGGGTTCCTGGAAGGGAGGAGGGGTGAGAGGGATAGGGTGGCTGGGTGATGGACACTGGGGAAGGTATGTACTATGGTGAGTGCTGTGAATTGTGTAAGAGTGATGATTCACAGACCTGTATTTCTGAAACAAATACTACATTATGTTAATCAAAAAAATCCACTTGAAAAAAAAGATGATAGGCAAATAAACTAGAATCAGACTTTCTGAATTATAAGGAATATGGAAGGAAGATGGAGAGTAGGTGATAACACCAATGGAAATAATAATGGATAGCATGTTGACAGCTACTGTATTTTATATAAATTATTATTTAACTCTCTCTATAGAGCAGTTGACATGTATCTTCTGATTTAATTTACAGAAAAAGGCAGATAGTAATATGCACATTTTACCAGTGAGGAAATTAAGGCATGAGGAGGTTAAGTAAGGACATGTAGCTAATAATGACAAAGCCAAAGTCTAAATCCATGCTGTTTTCACACCACATGCCCTTAACCATTATGCTAATTTGCCTTTCTAGATTTGGAAATCTTTCTATATATAGAAAACCTGAAAGTCTCCATCAAAAAACTACTAGAACTGATAAAATCAATAAGCAGGATATAAAATCAATGTACAGAAATCTTTTGCATTTCTATACACTAATAATGAAGCAACAGAAAGAGAATTTAAGAAAATAATCCCATTTACAATTGCACCAAAAGAAAAAAATACCTAGGAATAAACCTAACCAAAGAGGTGAAGTACCTGTACTCTGGAAATTATAAAACACTAATGAAAGAAATTAAAGATAACACAAAGAAATGGAAAGACATTCTATGTTCATGGATTGGAAGAACAAATATTGTTAAAATGTCTATACTACCCAAAGCAATCTACAGATTTAATGCAATCCCTATCAAATTACCACCAGCATTTTTTGCAGAACTTAGAACAAACAATCCTAAAATTTGTATGAAATCACAGAAGACCCTGAATAGCCAAAGCAGCCCAGAAAAAGAAAAACAAAACTGGAGGTGTCATAATTCCAGACTTCAAGTTATATAACAAAGTCTAGTAATCAAAAGAGTATGGTACGGACAAAAATAGACACCTAGATCAATGGAATAGAACAGAAAACCCAGAAATAAAACCCCAATTATAGGGTCAATTAACCTTGACAAAGCAGGAAAGAATATCTAATGGGAAAAAGACAGTCTCTTCACAATTGGTGGTGGGAAAACTGGACAGCTACATGCAGAAGAATGAAATTGGACCTCTTTCTTACACCATACACAAAAATAAACACAAAAGCGATTAAAGACATAAATGTGAGGCCTGAAACCATAAAAATCCTAGAAGAGATCACAGGCAGTAATTTCTCTGACATCAGCCATAGCAACATTTTTCTAGATATGTCTCATGAGGCAAGGGTAAAAAAAAGCAAAAATAAACTATTGGGACTACATCGAAATAAAAATGCTTCTGCACAGTGAAGGAAAAAATCAACAAAATTAAAAAGCGATATACAGAATGGGAGAAGATATTTGCAAATGACATATCTGCTAAATGTTTAGACTTGGGAAACTTTCCAAATCTCTCAAATGTACAAAGCAATATAGAAATGAAAGATATTGTCTATGTGATATTAAGATTAAACAGGTTTCTAAAATTAAGAGCTGAAAACTCATACTTAGAAAATTGTAATGTGATTATTACCCATTTCAAAAGACTGGACTACAGGTACACCTTAAATGCTGAAGCTTTTGCTCAAATAAACTTGGCAAAGGAAGAGAGAGTCTCGGAGACAGAAATTAGATTAAGATTAAAGTTAGAAGTGTCTATTATTCGGGCGCCTGGATGGCTCAGTCGTTAAGTGTCTGCCTCGTGAAGCGCCAGGTCATGATCCCAGGGTCCTGGTATAGAGCCCTGCCTTGGGTTCCCTACTCAGCAGGGAATCTCCTTCTCCCTCTGCCTCTGCCTGTTGTTCCCCCAGCTTGTACTCTCTCTCTGTCAAATAAATAAATAAAATATTTTTTTTAAAAAAAGAAGTGTCTGTTATCTTAAAGACCTTCCAAAAAAAAAAAAAAGATCACAGGTCACCAATTCAACAAAAACTAATAGCTATTAAGTTTATCTCCTTCCCACTCCACCTTCAGGCAAACATCTACTGCATAAAACAGTTGTTTAGAACATTCCTGTTCCACTAGAGATCACACTTACCAAATAAATTTAATCAAATTGTGGGGTATATGTAAAGTAGATGAAGAAGACTTTATAGTCTCAACGAGTGGAATCTTTGTTGTTTCCCCCCCAAATCTATAGTGATATTCAAATATGAGAAACTGTTTAAGGTGGGTCAGCTATTACATTCGGTTTAAGAGTAACTCTTCCAGAGGGTTTTAAAATTGGTGGTTTCTGAGCCCTGGGTTACCCTGCAGAGATGAAGGATGGTGCTCATTGACCTCTCCTCCCCCAAGACCTTGCCTTGCATTTGGTGATTCTCAGCACACGTAGGTCTTCATTAAACAGTGACAGGTGGATATAAATGGTCCGTGTTTGAGGGTCACTGGAGCTGTATATATACCACAGTGGACATCGAGTGGAAATAGCCTTCTCCTTGGGTGTGCCAATCTTTCCATTCTATTTCCTCTCCCTCTGTTCCAGAAGCAGTATTTTCTAGAACTCGCTGTGGTGCACACTGGCAGTAATAAGCCCATGAAGCAATTTGGCTTTCATTTCTGGTAAAATAATAAAATAAAATAAAATAAAATAAATAGAATAGAATAAAAATGAGAATGTATAAAGTCACGTGACTCAGCATGTACCATTTACTAGTCAATTATGCATCTTATAGAGCAGTGAATTCAGGCCTGGCTACAGTGTGATTCTGGTGGTATCTCGGCTCTCTCCTACTGAGTTATTGCTTAAACTGTATCAAGGAGTGACCGGGAGGATGTGTTTCCACATTCTGTCCCCACTCTTCACTTCCTTGGTTGCTGATGGGCATCCTACATTGGTTTGCATGGCAATTGCCACCAGCATCAGAGTTACTTCATTACAGAGAAGTCATGACCTCGACCTTTTTATATCCAGGGTCTTCCTCACTGGAATTTCTGTCCATGGCTCTGACTCAGAGCTTTGTACATTAGGGTGTGTGTGTGTGTGTGTGTGTGTGTGTGTGTGTGTGTGTGTGTGTGCTCAAAGTGAAGATGTGGGGGCCCTACTTCCAGAAATCTAATATGTAGTTTAGATTTAGTATATTCGTGTAGAAGGTCTATGATTTACACTTGGGGAAACCCTGGTGGAGCTATGGGTCTTTCCAATTGACAACTGTGGTTTTCTATGCAATAACAGCATGTGAAGTTTTCTCTCCTCCCACATGTCTCTTGAGGACATTTCTGGCTGTAGCTGCTTTTACCTGGAAAAAGCTTTTTCTGTGTCAATCAGCTTCTATTATAAGCTGTAGGAAGAGTGGTAGAGGTATGAGTCTGCTCGGGCTGCCAAGCGAAATTCCACAGACTGGGGTCTTTGACACAAGACATGTATTTCACACTGTTCTGGAGGCTGGAAAGTCTAAGATCAAGGTGCGAGCTGATCTGGTTGCTGGGGAGAACTCTCCCGCAGGCTTGCAGACAGCTGCTTCTTGCTACGTTTTCTCTGGTGTCTCCTCTTCTAAGGAGACACTAATCCTTTTGGGTCAGGGCTCCACTTTAATGACCTCATCTAACTTCGTTACTTCCTTTTAAGTTTATGGAGGGTTAGAACTTCAACATGTGACCTTGTGGGGAGGGACCAATTCAGTTCATAGCAGTGGACCATCTTGGATTTTGGTGGAAATAGAACCTTCCTGTCTTGGGAGTTACCTGGCAAGGGTTTCTCCTAGTACTGAAAAACAAAACCAAAATTAGATTGTTGGAGGAATCTGAGAGTCAAGGGACACCCACCAGTTTGGGTGGGTGGCCAGACAATAAATCGAGACAAACTCTTGGGTCCACCTTGTTTCTATGTGCATAAGCAAGAACAGCTTTGACCCTGTGACTGCCTTCTCAACTCAAACACTTCTTGAGGACCATTAAGGACAAGCCATGTAGAAAGCTATAAAGAAACAAAGAAGAATCTGACCATCGCTGACCCCCAAGATAGCTCAGTTGGGATCAGTTAGGAACAAGGGAGTATACACCGAATTACTCTGCTATGCAACTTCACAGTTGCCCAATGCTGTGGAAGCAGTCCTTTCTGGAAGGATCAGGAGCAGCTTTAGAAGATGATGCCTTTGAGTAATTTTGAAGAATAAAGGTTGGGTTTTGACAGGCAGAGACTGAGGAGTGACAGAGAGGAAAGGGAAAAGGGGAGAGATTTTCTAAAGAGGAGGTAAGTTTGAGCATAGGCCAAGGATGCCTATAAAATTTGTGGGGTCCAGTGCAAAATGAAAATGAGGATTCTTTTGTTGAAAAATAAAATAGGAAAAAAATGCCATTGAAGATAACAAAATACAAAATTTCTTCCTTTCTTCCACAGTTTCTTAACTTGTCATGGTGGTTTCTTTGTTAGCTATTTATTGTTGTTCTAAGTGAAAAAAATATATAATTTAATGTATTAGCATGGATTTTATGGTTCCTTTTTATATTGTGCAATGCCAATTTAAAATATCAGTGTACAAGCATTTTACTACTCTGCAGAAGCATCAAAATTACGGAAGGTTTACTTCAAGGTTTGCATGTATATATGTATCTTCTCACCAGAACACTGGAAACACGGCAATAAACCGGCTCAGCTGCTTTTATTTCACTTCTTGGTTAGCACACATCCCACTGCGACTCTCAACATTCATCTCGCCAATGAGTAAGGAGAGACTAGAAGACCAGGAATCATGGGCTCCTTTCCTTCCATGTCCTCATTCCAGCCTAAGCAGTGGGCTATGACAGGGAGGTAACGCGAACAAGGAGGGATACGATAGGGCTCCTGGATCATTTGTGTTTCTTAGAACACTATCGTCCTTTTTCCATGTTGGAAGCCAACTTCTGATGCAAACAAAAGGCCTGGCTTTGGGGCTGCCAGTGCACCCCGATCTCAGTGTCAGAGGTCACACACTTACCCCTACATTGGCTTTGGGTCCCTGTGAAATTCCACTCCCCATGCATTCAGGGCCATCAGAATTTCATGCTCAAGGGTGCATCACAAACCCTACATGCAGATGGTTGGGGAAGCAGCAGTGGAGATGCCAGTGTTTGGCCATAGCTCCTCTGCTCGTGTATGCGCTCCTTTGACCTACTGGGCTTCACTTAATAAGCAGAACTCAGAGATAAAGTAGTTATGAGTTTAAACATGGCAACAGTAGAGCATTAAAGCAAGCTCAAGTTCCTTCTGAGCACAGAGTCTTGTGTGACTGCACAGGTCACGCACGCAGGACTCTAGCCTGGGGAAAGGCATAGAAATAGAGAGGTAGGTTTCTGGTAAGGGGAAGGTGATGAAACCTGTTTGTCAGGACCACAAGGCGTAAGACACAAAAGCCTAGAAGAAGAAGTTGGACCAGATCCTAGAAAGCCTTGAATGCTATAGCCCCATGTTTGGGCTCTATTTGAATACAGGAGTGAGGGTGCAAGTTTTGAGTAGGAGCCTGGCATTATCTGAAGAGGGCTTTAGGAGGAGGACAGCTTACAAAGTGACAAGGGGGAAGAGACCCGCCACGAAGTCATTACAGCAGCGAAAATGAGGTCCAGAATCAGGGCTGTGGCAGGGAGTAAGGAGAGGGGCTCCAGACACAAAGACACACTTTGAAATTCAATTTAGAACAGTCCTTTCTGCACTACTTGTCTGGTTTTGTTTTCAAACTTAAAAGTTTATTTTAAAAATAAAACTTTCTTTTCCCTTTGGAATTCTGAAGTTTCACATGTCTGCAAAAAAATTACTCGGGTTTTAGAAATTTACTTTGGAAGCTTAAGGCTGTCAATCAACTCAAAAGCTATGCCCCAGGTACTTGCAACTCTCAATGCTGCCCTCCCCAAAAGCAGTACTAGTCATATCCCAATGCCTGGTGATATGTTAGAAAACCATACTTTATGCACGTAAGGTTTGAATGTTTTCCATCCTAAATCAACTCCTTTTGTCTATTTCGGACCATACGAAATTGATGTAGTAAGAGTAAAAGAAAACTCTAACTGAAAACATCCTTTTGGGGAATTAGCGGATTAAACTCTACCTTCAACTAGTCTTATCCAACCTCTGGAGGTGAGCCTGTGAAAAGGCAACCCACAGGGACAGGCAATCCTCAGGGACAAAGTTATGTCCTGGCGAGCTGCGTGTCAAGTAGTTAGATGAAATTTAGCTTGACCCTGATCGAACTCCCAGTCCTAGATTGGGTCAAGCCACATCTGTGTTTATTTAATGCGTCAAAAAGGCACATACAAAGGAGGAGGTAGGCAGGGTTTTCTAGTTCACACGTTGTTGGGAATATTCTTTGACAGCGAGTGGGTATAAACAGGCGGTGTAGAGTCATCAAATGCTTTGCTGGGTTCTGCTCTATAAAGTCAAAATGTTTGCTAAGCCCAAGTACCAGATACTCTTCAAAATAGGAAAGATTTATTATTTTGACAGAAGCAACATTTCACCGTGGCTTTGAAAAAGGAAGTTTTTTTTTTTGTTTTTTTTTTTTAAAGATTTTATTTATTTATTTCACAGAGGGAGAGAGATCACAAGGAGGCAGAGAGGCAGGCAGAGAGAGAGGGGGAAGCAGGCTCCCCGCTGAGCAGAGAGCCCGATGTGGGCCTCGATCCCAGGACCCTGAGATCATGACCTGGGCCGAAGGCAGAGGCTTTAACCCACTGAGCCACCCAAGCGCCCGAAAAAGGAAGTTTTTATTTTTTTATTTATTTATTTTTTTAAATTTATTTATTTGACAGAGAGAGATTACAAGTAGGCAGAGAGAGAGGAGGAAGCAGGCTCCCTGCTNCAGAGAGCCCGATGTGGGCCTCGATCCCAGGACCCTGAGATCATGACCTGGGCCGAAGGCAGAGGCTTTAACCCACTGAGCCACCCAGGCGCCCGAAAAAGGAAGTTTTTAAATACTCATTCCACCACTTGAAACAAGGGCGATAAGCCTCATGCAGTGGTTTTTTGTTTTTGTTTTTTTAAGATTTTGTTTATTTGAGAGAGAGAGAGAACTAGCAGTGGGGAGGGGCAGAGGGAGAGAGAGAGGGAAGCAGACTCCCTGCTGAGCAGGAGCCCAGCACAGCGCTTGATCCCAGGACCCAGATATCATGACCCGAGCCAAAGGCAGACCCTTAGCCAACTGAGCCACTTAGGCATCACTCATGCAGAGTTTTAAAACACTCCTTAACACAAATTCTGACTCTAAAGATATTGTAAATGTCTTGCTCACCTTTGTTGCTCTGCAGCCCTTGGTTACATTGTATTATTTCTTGTCTCTTGTGTTCAAGGATGAGCCAGGCGGTTTGGATTTCTCCATCCACCACAGCTTGGCTGCAAGCGCCTGCTGGGCCACCAGCACTGCCTACAGAAGTGAACTTCTTTCCTGTAGTTGGATTGCTTAGTGCTCTAGCAGACAGACATCGAAGCTTCGCTAGGACACATCAATGCCTAGAAATGAGGACTATCCAGAAGGAATGATATAGCAACTTCGTGGCAGTCATCTTGCTGTCCTTGGGCCAGCAGTGAGTGACAGAGAGTGCATTTATCTTGGTGAAACAGTAATTCTCAAAAAGAGCCAATTTTGTCTCGGGGGGTGGGGGGCATTTGACAGCACCTGGGGGTATTTTGGATTGCCAAGGTTTGGAGAGGGGGTGTCACTGGCTTCTTGTGAGTAGAAGCTGGGAAATCTGCTATACATCCCACAATGCATAAGACAGCCAAGCATCTAGACCAAAATGTTAATAGTGCACTGTCGAGAAACCCTAGTATAATTAACTATTGATTCAAGGGATACCCTGACCACTGCATCAAACCCTGAAGGACACCCTATGTGAAGAAGCTGATGGTCCAGCTGGGAAAAAGAGAACTGGCATCCAGAGGGCTGATCCAGAGTCTTCCAGGAATTCCCTCCCACCCCGGCTTCCCCTGGCAGGGGAATGCGTCTTGAACTGACGACGTGTGTCTAGAGCAGACATCTGTTATTTCCACCTGTCTGATGCCCGTTCCTTTCTCCACCCAGGGAGAGCACCTTGATTTTCCTTTGAGTCACCCTTCCCTTAGCCAGACAGTGAACACTGCACCGAGGTCAGGCCTCTCGGGGTCCCTCTCCCAGAAGGAATGACACAAGGATGGCAAACAGAGCTGCACTGAGATTCACAGAGCAGCTCCTTTTCTTCCGCCCTTTCCAAAGTCTGGTAGCTCTCTTTTACTTTTCCTGGATCTTTCCAATACATCCCTTGGGTTGTGTGTGTGTTTATTTGTTTCAGCTCCCAAGAGTAGGCTGTAAATCAGGAACCCTAATGCCTTCAGTTCCCTGTTCTGAGCGCCCTGGGGGTGTCATGCATCTGAAGGATAACAGATCTGCGAGCTGCTCCATTGCAGGTGTCTGGGTTCAGGAGCTTGAGAGAGACAGATGGCACACCTCCAGCCCAGCGCCTACCCCTGATGCTGAGCGCTCTAGGTCACCAGGAAGAGTGGTTGGTGCTCCATGCTAGCTCCATGCCGGCTCGGGCGCCAGGAGAAAGGAGACCCTCTAAAAAAAACGCTGGCTGGGGCACCTGGGTGGCTCAGTGGGTTAAAGCCTCTGCTTTCGGCTCAGGTCATGATCTCAGGGTCCTGGGATCGAGGCCCGCATTGGGCTCCCTGCTCAGCGGGGAGCCTGCTTCCCCCTCTCTCTCTCTGCCTGCCTCTCTGCCTCCTTGTGATCTCTCTCCCTCTGTGAAATAAATAAATAAAATCTTTAAATAAATAAATAAATAAATAAATAAATAACGCTGGCTGGGTGATGGACATGGGGGAGGGTATGTGCTATGGTGAGCGTTGTGAATTGTGTGAGACTGATGAATCACAGATCTGTACCCCTGAAACAAATAATACATTAGATGTAAATAAATAAATAAATCTTTAAAAATTTTTTAAAAATGCTGACTGATGAGCTCCCCAGCTCAGAACAGCAAACCTGGAAAATTGTGAAAGGAACCGAGAAGTATAGCCCGACACACCTCAGATCTCTTTCTACTCATTTGGATGTGGGCGATGCTACAGGTGTGGGGATAATGCTGTGAGGTGTACGTCTGGTACTTAGAGATAACTCCTAGACAGTCCCTCAAAACTGAATGAAAATAGTTTATTTTTTAAAACAATTTTGTCCTCTATCCTATTTTCTTTTTTATTTTTAACTACAAAAAGAATACTTCTTAGTGTACTAAATGTACATCCCTGCTCGCTCCTTCCTCCCCCCTCTCTCTCTTCTTCATTCCCTTCATTCATTCCTTCATTCCCTTCATTCCCTAGAACAACCACAGGGAAGAGGTTGGCGTCTCATACACTGTGTATCATTCCAGATATCTTTTCCTGCCTCCCCAAGCACACTGCTTGTTGTTTCCCTTGTGAATCATAAAATCAGGACCACACTCTCTGTGTTCTCCAGCACTTTGCCTTTTTTTCCCCAGTGTATCTCGGACCTCCGTCTGTGTCAATACATAGACATCTTATTTCATTACTTCTTTTATTTGTATTTTATACGCAACATCAGCACATGACTGGTTAATTTCTGAATCACTCATAGAAGCTGATTAAAAAATAATGGTGATTCTGGGACCACCTCTGGCTAATCTGGGTTTCTGGGCTAAGTCCGGATCTCCTGGCCTGCTGCCCACGATATATTATTGTCGCTGTTATGAAAGAGCAGAAATATGCCTCGAGTATTTCCTCCAACCATCAAACCTTCAGGGTGAGGGGAAAGACCTGAATGAACCGCTCAGGAGAGAAAGGGAGAAGGTCCTAGAAACACATTCCTCAACGGAATGAGACCCAATGAAATAGAGCAGCCAATTTCTCCCACACATCCCCTCCCCCAACTGCAATCAGCAATAATTTTGGAGAAATAAAGCAAATGGATCGCCGCATTCCTACACGTCTATTGCACTTGACTATTCTTTGCAGGAGCTACTCAGGACCAAATGTTTGGAAAGGAAGTTGGCTGGCCACAGTGTCTTTTTTTTTTTCTTCCCTTTTTTCCTTTTAACTTATTCTGCTGCAGCTGCAAAATGGGAAAAGAAGAAGAGAGGAAGAAAAATCCAACCTTCCTCAACCAAAGACCTTTCTGGGAAAATTCTTCCAACTCCTTTTTTTTTTTTTTTTGGAAAACACTTGCATATTATACATTTGTGCTTACATATGCTGAACCTCTTGATAATCCACTGAGACCTTTTAATTATTTTTTTTTAGGTTAAGACTTTAGAGACATATTTTCTTGCAAATGAGTGGGTCCTCTGGGTCAGGATTAACTGTTGAATTCCTTGGCTTCTATGTAGCCCTAAATGAGCTCTAAAGACAGCTTATTTTCTTAGGGGTTATTCCCAAGTGGGTCAAGAGGCAACATGAATATTGATAATGACTAAATTTCCACAGTCTGCCTCGGTGGTTGTGTGCAGCAGAGTAAACCCTGGACTTCCCCTCAATCCGTATCATTGCTAGTCTCTGTTCTAGCAACTAGTAACAAGCGTCATATTACAGAGTGATTTATTCTGGTATCTTCTTAACATGGCACTGCAAACCGTTGGGTCCTTCCCCATCTGCCCCGCCCTGCCCTCATCTACCTCAGCGGAAGAACACCAGACCTGCCCCAAATCACTTCCATTGTCACAGCACTGGGTCTGCAGTGCCCTTACCTTCTCCCCTCCACCCCCACCAACTGCCAAAGTTCTCCCCATCCTCCCAGGCCCAGATGGAGGGCCACTTTCTTTCGGACATTTTTCTTACCGGCTTCTCCCTCTTCCTCTCTGTAGGCCGAATTACAACCTCCACACTATGTGGCATTTTGTGTATGCTCTTAAGTGTATAGTGCAATTTTAGTTTTCAGTGATCCTACTAGGACTATAATAAAACCAGCCATCTTCAAGTACTCAGTAGGGGCAAGAAACTGAGGCAGAGGGCTTATAGGGGGGCATTTAAAGCTCCTTTGATTTTGCCCCATTTTACAAAGGAGGGAATTAATGTTCGGAGGCATTAGATTGCCCAAATGCACACACCTAGCAGAGCCAAGCCACAGCTGGCCTGATCTCAGAGCCTGTGATCTGCACCCCAAGCCTGGGTGGCTCAGTGGGTTGAGCATCTGCCTTCAGCTCAGGTCATGATCCTGGCGAAGCACGCTTGCACCAGTCCCCTTCTCTTTGTTGGGGTGGGAGAGTTCAGGGAAAATGCTCTGTCTCAGCCTCGTTTGCCTTCGTCCTTCCAGGTATAGCAAGCACTCAGCACCACAGCCCTCTTCTTTTCAAGTGGGGTTTCATCCAGGTGCTGGAGGCTGATGAGCAGATGCGGCCAGCCTGCTGTCTGACAGTGCGGGCTGAGCCCCCTGACACGGCCTGTAGTCCTAGGGCCAGTCGTGCAGAGGGGGGTGTGTGGAGCGTGGCAGAGCGGAGGGGGGCCTGCTGCACTGGGGGGCGGCCAGGTAGGGAGAGACTGAGTATGAGGACACACCCATCAGCGGGGGGCATGAGGTATGGAAAGGCCATTCCAACCTTTTTTTTTTTTTTAAGATTTTATTATTTGAGAGAGAGGGAGAGTACACACAAACAGGGGGAGGGGCAGAGGGAGAAGGAGAAGCAGACTCCCCACTAAGCAGGGAGCCCAATGTGAGGCTCAACACCAGGACCCTGGGATCATGACCTGAGCTGAAGGCAGATGCTCAACCGACTGAGCCATCCAGGCACTCCGCTGATCCAGGCTTTGAGCTGAGCGTCTACCAGAAGGCAAGCTCTTGATTCTTGCTTTACGTTCCTTCCCATTCAGTCTCCTAGTTCCATTTTCAGATGGAAAACAGAGACTCAGAGGGGGCTAAGTAACTCGTTCAAAGTCACAAGGCCAGTAAGTGGCCAAGAGTCCTATCCAGTCATGGGCCAAAGGGCCCCTGGGAGACAGTGTGTCTGTTTTAGTCTCAGGTCTCACATCACTGTACTGCCATGTCCCGAGGCCTTAAGTATAATGTGTCTTATGGAAAAGGAACACATCAGCTTCATCTGGTACAGAAATACTTAATGCACTGCTAATTAATGGGTAGGGAGGGAAAGTGTTTCTCTGGCATGGGGAGGGGTGGGGGTAGGGCAGTGCCACTGAACTTTGACCTGGCACACTTAACCCGCATGCGAGCAAAATGGGCCACAAAGTGTAGCCAGCCGCCTCCACCAAACCTGGGAGTCTAGTGGGATACCGCAGCTATCCTCTGTAAAAGGTGTCCGGGGGGGGGGGGGGGGNCTATAGAACACAAGCATTCTTTGAAATGCAGCCAATCCACAATGGCCCTTTGATGGGGCCAGAAGAGTGGAGATGTCACCCCTCAGCCTCACCTCCCACTGCTTCAAAGATCTAGCCCATCCTTCACATTTGCAGGGCTCACCTATCACATGTCTAAATATTTAAAAGTTATAAATCAAACCAACAACCTGTTAAATCAAATATGTTCTATCCTCCTACCTTGACAAAGCAAATGATATGGAAGGCCAGGCTGGAATGTACAGTTTTCGGGCTCTTGGAGGTCTTAGTGGGAGCACGGTGGTACCAGGAGAGGTGGCCCCTGGACGAAGTCCCACTCACCTTCATTTTCTACCCTGACCCCCCAGAAGGTCTCAAATGTACACGTGTGGCTATCCAGCTCACGCACTCAAATCTGTCCATACCCCAAGCTTAGAGCTGCCTGGTGGCCACTCAGAGCTTAGGATCTTATCATTGAGCAGGGAATTCTGGGGTACCGGGTACCTGGAAGGAGGCTTAGGTGGAAGTTGTGGACTCCTCACCCTGTGTGCAGTGGTGAGGCTGGAGGGGAACCAGAGCCAGCCCACATTAAGTAATGGGCCCGGGCAAGGTCTCTCTTGCCAGCGTCTACTCTAAAGTAATGAATGCTGCTGATAAAGAAGTTGCATTTGTTAATCCAGTCAAGAAATGGGCAGAAGACATGAACAGACACATGAAATGGCCAACAGACACATGAAAAAGTGCTCAACATCACTCAGCATCAGGGAAATACAAATTAAAACCACAGTGAGGTACCACCTCACACCAGTCAGAATGGCTGAAATTAACAAATCAGGAAACGACAGATGTTGGCGAGGATGCCAAGAAAGGGAAATCCTCCTACGCTGTTGGTGGGAATGCAAGCTGGTGCAGCCACTCTGGAAAACAGTACGGAGGTTCCTCAAAAAGTTGAAAATAGAGCTACCCTACAACCCAACAATCGCACTACTGGATATTCACCCAAAAGATACAAATGTAGTGATCTGAAGGGGCACATGCACCTGAATGTTTATAGCAGCAATGTCCACAATAGCCAAACTATGGAAAGAACCTAGATGTCCATCAACAGATGAATGGATAAAGAAGATGTGGTATATATATATACAATGGAATACTATGCAGCTATCGAAAGAAATGAAATCTTGCCATTTGCAATGATGTGGATGGAACTAGAGGCTATTATGCTGAGCGAAATAAGTCAATCAGAGAAAGACAATTATCGTATGATCTCACTGATATGAGGAATTTGAGAAATAGGGTGGGGGTCATGGGGGTAGGTAGGGAAAAAAATGAAACAAGATGGGATCGGGAGGGAGACAAACCATAAGAGACTCTTAATCTCACAAAACAAACTGAGGGTCGTTGGGGAGTGGGGGGGTAGGGGTAGAGTGGATGGGTTATGGACATTGGGGAGGGTATGTGCTGCGGTGAGTGCTGTGAAATGTGTAAGCCTGATGATGCACAGACTTGTATCCCTAGAGCAAATAATACATTATATGTTGATTAAATAAAAAAAGAAGAAGTTGTATTTGTGAAAAAAAGCCCAGGGCAGAGACCTGACCCATCTTAATTATCACTGAAGCCCTTGCACCCAAGCACAGTGCCTTGCACACAGTAGGTGCTTGATAAATGGTGACTGAATGAACTACAATCATAGCAGCCAAGATGGATTTTAAGTCACTGGTTGTTAGGATACTGAAGTCACTAAACGCTTTGAAGGCTTCTGAAGTAAGTAAAGTGGGATTTGAGTAGCTACTGATTCTCATTCTCTGGTCAGCAGGTCAATCCTTCTTTCTTCCCACACCTGGGCAACTCAAAATACCAAAGATAAATAATTTTATATTAAAATGCCTGTATTTTATTGAATACCTGTGTTGGAAATGTTGGAAACAAGATGCCTTCATTAGGAAATGTAGTTTTATGCCACCTTTCAGCCAAGAGACTTTAGATTTGATCACTAATCCTTCCTCTGCTTAATCCTCCCCCAGTTGCAAGGGAGAAGAGGAGGCACACCAGGATATCTTCAGGCCTGCACAACTCTCATCACCTCATTATTTCCTTTTAATACTAGGTCCAGCGTTTCATTTGGGGTGGTTCTTTGTGCCCTGATTTTGGGGAGTGCAGTTGCCCAATTCTGCACGGGGACAAAGAAAGTGGAGCCCATGTTGGTTCTTCTCCAGTTTATGACAGCATTCTTGCTCAAGTCGTGTAGGGGGGCTAAGATTATCTGATCGAAGTCCCCATGACCCATCCTTCGTGCCTCAATTGCATTCCCTTAGATAATTAATTACAAGTTAGATTAGATTTCAACAAGGCTCACGGCTGAAACTATGCTTCAGCTTCATGGTGGGGGATGCCATACCAATGAATTTGGTTGTCCAGTTTCTATTCATTTTTCAGGCCAAGCTTCTCTGGTCTTTTCCATTTCCTAGACTTTCTTTGCCAAAATTCATGTAAAATAATTGAAGTTTTGGCAAATGAGAGCATGGTAATGCCAACCACAAGCTATGAGATATCTTAGGAATCTTAGGAAGGATGGGTCAAACATGGTTAAGTGGTGAACAAGAGGGAGTCCCTTTTCTTGATATCAGTTCTAAATGTTCAAGGAACTTGAACCTTGGTGCACTCAAGTCTTTTTCCACTGCTTGTCTGAAGGACATCGCTGTCAGGGAGGAAGGCTTTGAAATGTTAAATAAGATGCTTGTGGTTTAAAAAAGTTTTCTCCTTCGCTGGTTGGTCTTTCCATAGCTGTCTTCACTGCCCTCTCCTTCTTCCTACCCAAGAGGTTCTGCCAAATCTCAGCCTGCCCCAATTGACCACTGCCCTCCAACCAAACAGAAATGGCCATGCCACCAAGAGATTATACAGCTCTTAACCCCCAACAGGTCCCTAGGCTTTTAGAGTCCTCTGTCCAAAAGCCTCAGGACAACCTCCCACAGCTTAGACAATTGTCCACATCAGTGACAACTATTAACAATTTGTCCTGAGATAATCAACTAAGATCCAAGGTAAGGAACATGTTTCATGCTTCTCCTACTTGGCCAAGTTCAGGTTCCTGCCTTCAGGGCCACCATCCAAGGTTGAGGTGGCCTTGGTATTTCTTATTCATCCAGGGGAGAAATTTTATTGATGTATATCAATCCATCCCAGTATTTTTTCCCCAAAATTTCATTATCATTTCTACCCTGGCATCTGCTACAGGTTCTCATTTAGTTGTAGGCGTGGCGTTCATTTGTGATGTAGGCTTTTAGAGGATTTTACTTTGAAACATGCTCTAGATGTCCATAATGTTCTTCAAGGAACAAATACTGTATATTTTGCACGTTTTCTTGTGATTTATTAACAGGAACTGTATGCTTGGTTATAGCCGTCTCTTTGAGCTTAGCAAGGTGCCTATCACACAGGTCTTCAATAAGTGTTTCCAGGAAGAGTCAACTATGAAGTTCAACAGCCAAAGGAATAGCTGGCACAAGTGAGAATCTATTTCCTCACTAATACACTAGAATAGTAATAAAGAAGAAGGAGACATAAGGGCAAAATTCTTTGAATGACATAAATGCTTTGAATGGGATAGAAAGTAAAGAAAAAGCAGAGGTACAGGTAGGTGGGGAGAGTTCATATAGAAACTTTGACTCAGACTTTAAATTCAAGATGATAGACTGAGTTCAAAGTCTCTTCCAAAATCCCTTTGAAATCACAGAAAAAAATAGAGTTTAAATAGTATTGGAAGACAGAAATGAGTACTGCCGGAAACTGAATTTCTACACAATAATGAAGATGGAATAATGTCAATGGCTGGGGAAAAACCCAGTGTCCTGAAAGAGTTAGTGTAGAAAACTGTTGTACAAGTAAGAGTGTCTTTTCCCAAGCCTGGCCAAACCCCAAACACAGAGTCAACGGTTACCCAGATCACACAGGGACAGAGGGAGCCGCTAGTAACACCAGTAACAGGTTCCTCAAACTCTGCCTTCACTCTGACACTCCCCACACGCCTATGTTCCCAGTGCTTGGCTGGGCTAACCAGAGAAAACCATTCTCTAACCAAGAACATGTATGTATGTCCTTAGTGTGGAGAGAAGGTGTGGTTTCTGGTACGGACACTGAATTGAGAAGCAGAGCAGGGAGCCTGATGCAGGGCTCAATCCCAGGACCATGGGATCATGACCTGAGTTGAAAGCAGATGCTTAACTGACTGAGCCACCCAGGCACCCCTATAACCAAGAAGATTTTATCACTGAAATGTAGCAATGATCCAACTAGTGTCCATTACATTAATAGTTTAAAGTAGCAACCACTAATGCTTTCAAGAGATGCTGACAAGGGTTTTGATAAAATTCAACAACCACTGCCAATTAAGAAAAGAAATTAGGCAAGAAAACTTGGACCTAGCCCAACATTTTTGTTGTATGAGAGGAGTGAGCCATGATCTTTCCTATAACTAGCTACTTGGAAATCATAAAAAGGCTAGATTTTTTTTTCCTTTTTTAAATTTCGCAAGAAGTACTTGCCTAGGAAATGTGATTTCTAGGGAAAAAATGAAGACAAGTTTTCATGTGACTGAACTCAAGTAATATTCTGGCCCAATTAAGAACCTGTTTGCAGACATCATGGCCTTCAGAAATGTTAGGTTAATTGAAAAGTCATAGATTTTTAAACAGTTTTCATCACATGGGAATTTCTAGTTATACTTCAAAAGTACCCATTTCTGGTATCCCGGTCAAAATAACATTAGAAGAAGCATTCAGTGGTTCAAGATCTACACATGATTGAAAGTACATTTCACAGCCATCTCACTTGCAGGAATTATTACAGAGCCCAGCCAGTCATTCCATTTTTAATTTAGAGATAGGCAATTCTGTGTAATTGGTAATTCTGCTTCTGCCTCTTACTTCTGGGAGTACCTGTGGGTCTCATGTCACCCATCAATTAATATTACAAGATTTGGAGAGATGACTTAAGTATTAATGCAATATCTCTCTGGTGTAATACAGTTGCTATATTCTATTAGATAAACCCAGGGATGGTATCTCAACTATGTAACAATCACCTTGGCAAAGGCCCAGAACAGCCACAACAGATGCCTACCCTATCAGAATGGGTCCTCCATAATCTGTACCAGTGTAAGCCAGCTGAGGGGTACACCTGCTGACATAAAGCCTAGATTGGTCCCCACAAGCCGTGGTTCCATGTTGTCTGTGGAACAATTGAGCACTTGGTTTGAGCTACAGTGTCTTAGAAGATTCAATAAAAAGTTTCACACTTCAAACTCCATTTCTCATCGCCCTCTCTGGTTTACTGTATCTAACAGTTGTTCCTTTCCATCATGTTTAACACATATCCTCACCTCTTCTTCTTCTGACTTCATTGTTCATATCAACATGGAGAACCATTGTTCTCAGTTATTCAAGCTTGGAAATTATGAGGCAGCATCTACTGGGGACAGATTGGATATGGCCAATATCAGATTGGATATCTGATATCCAACCTGAGTGGTCCCCAGGAAACTGGAGAGTCAGATGGATGGGACATCTGTAGCAATTCAGTCTAACAATAGTCAGCAGGGCAAAGGACAAGGCAGAACATGGTGTCAGACAGCAAGGAGCCAACAGTCGATGAGCAAGGGCCAAGGAGGAAAGGTGACAAAACATCTAGTCCCAGAAGTCCTGAGTAGGGGCTCGAGGCAGGGAATCAGGCCCTGAGTGTAGTGTAGACTCAGATGCAGAGGTCCAAGAGAACAGACTGTTTGCACTTGAAAAAAAGTTTTAAAGGAGAAACATGAATGCTATGGTCTAGTGTACTTTGGAGGCAAGGCCAAAGGATGGGTCTTTACACAAGGACCAAAGGGCTGGATTTTGTTCTTCCCATTTTCTGATTGGCCAAGACCAAGCCCAAGGCTCAGGGAAGCCACCTTGAATCTGTGTGTTTACATCGTCCACAGGATGCAGTGGGTTGGAGGGGTGAACCAGGCACTTGGTGACAAAAACCCATTATTGGAACTAGGAGGAAGGGGATTAGACTCCTTTGGAATAAGCACCAGTCTGTGGCTCTAGGGAGCAGGAATCCTCGCCTGGGAGTGCTGCATGGCTGCCATCGAGCTGTATTATAGGGAAGAAACTGTGTGTCCACTCATTCCTATAGAAGCCCCTGATATCAGAAAGCCAAGTTGGTGAGAAAGGGTGTGTGGATGGGTGGGGGCTATGTACTAAGAAGTTGAGGGTTGGGTTTAAACTGTAAGATGCTAGTTATGCAGGATTTGGGGCCTCCGTCTCTGCTGCATTCCACCACAGAACACACTACCTAGCACACGGCCATGCTCCATAAATACACATCAACGAATACAGACCTGCATTTAATCTCGGCTCTGCCACTTATTAGGTTATCACTGAAAATGGAATATTGTACACACAAGGTACAAAATAGGTGTTTAGTAAAGGGTTGTTGCTCTTGTCGATGATCATGCCCTACTCCTTTCCAACCAGAAGCTTCTTAAGAAGAACTTGTTCTACATGTCTTTGCAGACTGTGGATTCAGCAACCCAGTTCTGCCTTCATCCATGCTCACCAGATACTCTTTGCTGAATAGCTAAGCTATTAGGGCAGCCCAGTGTTGTGCTAACGGCAGGGATTCCAGAACCAGATGCTAACGGCTAGAGCCTGGCTCCACCACGTGTGAGGTATGTGACCTTGGGCCATTGACTTAACCTTTCTGCCTCAATTTCCTCATTTAAAAATAGAAGTATTAGAGCACCTTTCTCACCCAGTTATAGCCAGGGTTCAATGAGATAATATCTGCATGGTGCTCAGAACAGCACCAGGCCTATGGTCAGTACTGTGTAAGTATTTCCTAATGCTTCATTTTCATCTAGTTTTTCATTTTTTATTTTGAAGTAAGAGTTCACTCATACCCTTTGCTCTGTTTCCTCTAATATCAGCATCCTTCATAACCACAATACAATAATCAAAACAAGGAAATTCTGACTTGTTACTAGTTACATACTACTTACTGTTCAATATAAAACTATTAAGTAATTGACAGACCTTCTTTGAACTTCACCAGTTTTCCACTAATGTCCCATTTTGGGGCTAATCGGAGAGCTGACATTGCAGGGAGCGTGTCTTCTCAGTCTCCTCTAACGAGTAATTATTCCTCAGGCTTCATGTCACTTTGAAGAAGATTAGCCAATTGTTTTTCACAAAGTCCTTCAATTTGGGTTAGTCTGATGAATTCTCAAGATTTAGGCTGGGGTTGTGTATATTTGGCAAAAATACCATAGAAGTGACCTTGGGTCTTTCTCAGTGCCTCATATCAGGAGGCATAGAATGTTGATACGTCTCACAACTCGTGATTTTACCTCTGATTCCTAGGAAAAGGTGGTAACCAGATTTCTTCACTATAAAGCTACACTTTCCCTTTTATAATTTGCTAGTGTCTTATAGGAAGATACTTCAAGGTTGTGCAAATATCCTGTTCCTCATTAAACTTTTCCCCACTAATTTTAGCATCATTGATGATTCATGCCAGTAGTAACTATTATGGTGGTGTTTGCCTAATGGTGATTTTAAAATTTTTATTCAATTGTTTATCTGGGTTGTATTCATGATAATTTATTTTATTTTATTGTCATTATTAAACATATATTGTTCAGTTGGTTCCAGATTTGGCCACTAGGAGTTATTTCAAGTTGACTCTGTGTTCTTTGGACACGCAGTCATAGCTTTTTGAAATGCTTCCATCCTTTATGTTACCATAAGATGTTCTAAGCTCATCTTATATTTGTTCTGCCCTAGCCTTGTAATCAACCATTTCTCCAAGGAGTCTTGCCCTTTTCTTATTGGAGAACGGTGTTTAGAAACCAAGATCTGGGTGCTAGGTGTGCTTGCTGCTATTGAGATGTCATTGCTTCCAGATCTTCTCAGGGGACACAATTAGGAAATACAGGCATATATATACTCACGTACAGATATACAAATTTCTGTTGATTTAGTTTTAATTAGTTAAGAAAAAAATACATTTTGTTCTCTTCTGAGATATTTTCCAAAGAGACACAGACCATGACCCCTCAGCTGACTTGCAATTCTACATATTTACTTATTGTCTCAGTAGGTGCCGTAATACAAGAGTGCAGTCTAGTGACTCAACAGAATGAACGCTCTTGACTTGTGAAAAGGGAAATGAAAATGCTCTGCTCCCTCTAGCGGTCAAACTGAGTAACTGGTATTTTATGGCCTTGGAACATAAAGAGACAAGAATTGAATATATAAATGAGATAATGGAGGGATGAGCTATTTGTTAAAGATATTGAGCAATAGGAGAACATATGTGGTCAGATAGAATTAGTATGTGACTCTGCTATGGCATGAATGAACCTAAAGGGAGTAATTTATAGCTAATGCTTTGCTGGGTCGCTTGAGAACATAACATAACCAACGTTTCACTAAAGCCATTTTTGTGATCATCTCATTGGAGTCTCACAACAATCTTGTGAGGCAGGTAAAGCAAATTTTCATTATCCTCACTTTTCAAATAAGAAACCAGTCTCAAAGAGGTTAAATAGCAAACTTAAATCAATTATAACTTATTTGTGACTGAGCTGGAACTTGGTTTAAACCTGTACAGTAAGGAAGTGTTGGTCTGTGTTGTCATTGCTAGCCCTCTGCTCTTTCTGTTAAGCATTTTAAAATATATTAAACATTTTGTTGCAATCAAAAAAAAATACAAAACATGAACTTGAAATTCTGGCCCCATGATTTAAAAAGAGAAAAAAGGAAGGAAGAGAGGAAGGAAGCAAAGAAAGAAAAAAACATCTTCCACATTTTGACTCTTGCCAACATTTTTAGCAGTTCATAAAAGTGAGAAAAAGACAATCCTAACTATCAGTGAAGTTCTTTATCAAGTTAACACCTAGTTAAAACAGGTAATGGAAGCTTTATAAATACAAAATCCAGACTCTCAATAAACTTCCTACCACCAGATGTGGACTGAGATATGCACCAGTCTGGGAAGCTGGCCACCATAAACCCTCTGAGAGCCATCGGGAGGGGGGCATATAACCATCTCGCTCCATGTGATCACTGATCTTTGTAGTGTTACCCTTGCTTTGGCTGAAGAGAGATATCACCATAAATCTACCCCTAACTAAAAGGATGCCTTTCCTCATTTTCATCTACACAGATTTGAAAATAGGGAAGAGATTGATCAATACACTCATCTTTCTGCAATCATCTGAGAGGCCAAAATGGCCTTGGGGATGATGTATTGCACACACAATGTGAATCCCTAAAAGCTTCTGGTGTCTGAAGGTTATTATGGAGCCAGGGATGGGAAGTAATAAAGTCATGTCGTTTATTTAAAGTGAGGGCCTTCATCTTGTCTCTCCCGGTACTTCCTCTCACGTGCCTATTCCTAAAAAATGCTGACTGGACAAGAGGAAAGAGAAGGAAAGGTACCGATTTCAAACCTTCAGGAAGGCCATTTGGTCAATTGATTCTAGAAAAGTAAACTCTCTCAAATAATCCACCCATAAAAGTTGGTTTCAGGTTAACTTTCAAACTGATGCTGGACTTAAGACTTGGGATGTGTCATTTTTATCCAAGTAACAATACAGGAATGACACAAAAACACCCCCTCCCTCTCCACTGGGACCAACAGAATTCCAAGCAGAGCTGCATTATTATTGGACTAAGAGAGCTGGCCACGTGCATGGAGTCCAATAGAGCTGTTTATATCATTGATGTGCTATGAAATGTAATTGCTAAATCTGGTTTGGAAAATCAAAATGGGCAAAATGTGCCGTGAAACAGAATTCCCAAGTCTAGTTGGGAAAATAAACAAGAAAAAAAAACCTGTGAAAACATATGCATCGGATACTCTTTGAGGTCAAGTCTGTAAAGGGAACTCACAGGTTCTATAAAATTCTCATTGTCCTTTTCCCCCTTGTCCTCAGCTAGCCAGAGAGGAGACAAAGAGCAGGCTCACATCCGCATCTGGCTGGTGTCTCGGCACGGGCCGTAATGCTCTCCTCCCACACCCAGGTGCTGCCGCCTGATGTCTGGCTGCCACATGGCACAGCCTGAGGAAGGGCATGCAGGGAAGAAAGTCGGTATGCCCTGTTTTCTGGTCCCTCACACCCATGGGCACCATCCCCACTGTAACACATGGAATGGAGGAGTCCTCATTTCTAGCCAGTTCTATGCAGCAGGGAACACAAAGACTGTGATGGTCATCCCTGCCTGCCTGTCCCCTGGACGCTGAGGGGAAGCGGTCAGAGAAGGGAGTCTTCAGTATGTGGCCGTTTGAAGCCTGCAGACCAGTCATGGAGAAGTTATCTTCTGGGACTGGACCATCTAAAAATCAACAGAAATGGGATAATGTGAGCCCCCCACGGGAGTGTGAACTTGTTGAGGTGCCTGCCACACAGCAGTTCAGCCCTTTACCATGTAGACTGCGCTCACTCCAGCAGCCATCTTGCTGGCATGTGCGGTTGCTACTGTGCTAAGACTCTGCTCAAGTGCTCCCCTTCCAGGAAGTCTCTGAATTTCCCATGCCCTGCACCCCTCTTTGCCCAGCAGAGCATGCTTTTTCTTCCCTGTTCCCAGGGCTCAGGCAATTGCTGGGATGACATAGGGCACATCATGGTAACTCCATCCACCTCATTCATCCTTGTAACCCAGTGCCAACCCCCAAACGGGAACTCAGTAAGATAAAATCTGTGCCGATTGTATGAAAGAATTAATGAGGAAGCAAGAGAATCATCATGTTTATCAGGACACACTTGGGTGTGAAGTGCAACTGAAGGAATTTCTAGTCTAGTTTCACATTCCCGGAAGTGTGGCCAATGGAGCATAAGCCCCAGAGGCGTGCTCTGCTCCCCTTCCCCCACCAAAAAGAGTAGAAATTTAAAGGGGTATTCTCTGGTCAAGTAAGTTTGGGAAATGCTACATTTCTCTTCCGAAAGAACTATGTACATATGAGGGTTATAAAGGCCCTAGGAAGACTACAGTTAAGAATCCTTTCAAAACTTGGTTTCATCTGGTGTTGAGCAAACGAATTCTTTTATAAGCCAAGTCTGGCAATTATGCAGTTTTATGAGCTAACCCTGATGTGTTGATGGTCTACTGGAAGAAAATTTTAAAGAGCGGAGCTTCCATTACAGCAGCGGTTCTCAAAGTGTGGTCCCCAGACCAGCAGCATCTGGGAACTTGCTAGGAATGCAAAGTTCAGGCCCCACCCCAGACCCACTGATTCAGATATTGTGGGCAGGGGTGCAGCAGACGGTGTTTTAACAAACCCTCCAGGTGAGTCTGATGCACACTGTGCAGTGTAAGGACCATTGCACTGGAGAATGACTGCTGGTTTTGGGGGTCCCCTTACTCATTCAGAGAGAAGGGGTGCTCAGCCTCTTCTCACTTTCTGTCATCAGATCTGCTGTTTGCAATGTGGGTGCATTCTGGTCTGCTTTACTGGTAGGTAGGCTGTAAACTCAGTGGGCCAGAATCTTCTGTGGGGAAGGCCTGTGGTTTTCCAACGTTGCCTGCGACTGGGTAGGTAAATAACCCAGAGATGGAGTATGAACAGGGCTTTTGCCCACAAATCAAAAGCCTCGCCTTCCAAAAAAACAAAAACAAAAAAAGATTATTCTTAATTAGAAGATACCATTTTGATCATTGTTTGCCTGCCTTTAAGTCTTATTTCTTAACTGGCTCTGAGCTTGCGTGGGAAGGAAGGGAGGTTTTTACAGGGCTCCATGTGGCACGGCATAGAAATCAATGTGGATAGCGCTCCTAGGGTTAGATATTTTAACAGTCCTGGTTATTTTTTAGTCCCATAAAACCCCAGTTTTGTTGGCTGTTTAGAGTGCTGTGTTGAGAAGGATTCTGAGACCAGGGTTGGGCTCAGAGGGAAGGACCAGTTACAGGTGGGTCCTTCTCCCGTAGAAAAGCAATACATTGACCTTTGGGTTTATTTCTAAGTCTCTTGTGTTTTCAGTTAGTCACGGGTCCAGCAAGATCCCGACCACCTCCAGGAAGCTGAGACTTCATGTGCTGGGAAGCTGAACTGTGTTCTGGCCACTGGGAGCCTTGCTCTGGGGTAGCCAGAGGCCCCCATGGGCATCTTCCATCACAATGGGGGATTGGGCAGAATAGACCTTTTCTCAACTCACACTTTCCATTTCAAAAGGCACAGTATTCAGGCAAAGGGGAATGACCTAGGGAATTTGATCCTTGTGGTTGGTTCAGACTAAAATGTTCAATCCATCCCTTTTCTCAAGAGCAGGAATTTGGTACCCTTATTATCGAAATCATTACATGACTTCTCTTGGCATTGGAAAAAAAAATCTGCTTTGTGTGTCTGTGAGAAAGAGATTTAATGTATTCACCTTCCTTTGATGCCCGCTTCCTCTCTGAGTTTTATTACTGCGACCAGTGATGCTCCTTGCAGGTAATTTTATAATGTGAAGCCCACACAAAAAGCATTTTTTTTGTGTGAAATTACTTTTCTAAAATTACTTTAGAGCTGCCAGTTCTGAAAGGCAGGCTTTATTGAATTAATTTGGAAAACAACAACCCCCAACTAGTTGAAGGGGGAAGAAAATTGAGAGGTAACAGCACTGAGAGTTTCAAGAGTTTTCACATCTAATCTCCACCATATCCCCGCAACCAGAGTTAATCCAGAGACTATTGTTGCCTAGAAGACTAAATGTTTAGGAGGAAATGAGCAAAACTTCTGTGAAATTGACAAAGCTCTTATAAAAATGAAGGTCAGGACATGTCAAAGTTTTCTTAGAACTGAGAGTAAAAATGTGGACCTTTCCTGCCATTTTCTACATCTTGCTATGAGACCTCGGTGCTCATGTGTTAGAAAATGTGCTCAAAGTGACCCCTTCCAGATTTCTAGTGACTTCCAATGTGGCATCACATTTGAGAGCAGAGGCTGTGGAGCCAGACTGGGAGTCTTCATCTGTGTGTGCGGCATGGTCTCCTAGCCAGATGACGCTGGGCGCGTTGTTTCTCCTCTTGGAGACTCAGGGAGCTCTTAGGTAAAAATGGGGGCCAAAAGAGCTCCAGTTCACAGCCCTGCAACGAGGAATGAGCTTATTCATGTCAAGGATATTATATTGTCAGCATTTGCCTACATCATTAAAGTTCTTCAAACGTGCATTCCTTGTTGGTCATATAATATTCCATTGATTGGAAGATCTCTATTTCATTCAACCAGATTCTTTGATCTTTCAAGCCTGCCTCTCTGTGTTCAGAAAGACATCGTCGCAGATTTATGCCAGCTGCCCGACACAATGTCAGGGTTTTCCACATGCTTGCCCGAGGCCCTCCATTCTCGGAGAGGCAGAACTGGGGCATGGCTGGAGGCAGCAAGTCCTGCTGCCGTGCCTGGGAGCTGAGCGCTTGGGAGCCTGAGGTCCACACCTGCTGCAGGAGGGAGAAGTCTCTCACTTGGGTTGAATGAATGCATCTTTCTCAGTCCAATGCAGCAGCCCGGTGGAGGTAGAGACCCCAGGAAAGACAGGATCCAGGAAAGGTGAGGAAGGTGAATGGCAGAGGGAGAGGGAGGAACGCGGTGCCAGGGTGGCATCCCCACAGGACTTCTTGGCTTTTACCTTCTGTTTTCCTAGAGCATCCCTGCCTGCTTTCAGCTCCTACATATGTCCTTGGACATGGCTGGCACAGGGCCATCCCTGGGAAAAAGAACAATAAAAACAAAGTCTTCGGCAGGTGCCGCAGCCCAAAGAGGCTCTTATATCCAAGACCACAGACCATGGCCCCAACTCAGCAAGTGCGGTAGACTGGGCACGGACGTTTAGGGAGACCATAGCCCAATGCAGAGAAAATGCTGCAGAAATTGTTTGCTTCAGATGCACTTTCTGGGCTCTCACAGGATCAATTGTCTGGTTTTCTTTAGGATAAAGATCACCAGTGTTATGTGATAGAGAAACTGAAATGTTTATTTTAAAAAATTTGCATACCTACTTCTGGCACTGATAGACCTTGTGATTGTATTCATAGTTTTTGTCTTTTAAAAAATGTTTTAGGGCGCCTGGGTGGCTCCGTCATTAAGCGTCTGCCTTTGGCTCAGATCATGATCCCAGGGTCCTGGGATAGTGCCCTGCATCGGGCTCCCTGCTTGGGCGGGAAGCCTGCTTCTTCCTCTCCCTCTCCCTCTGCTTGTGTTCCCTCTCTGGTTGTCTGTCTATCTGTCTGTCTGTCTCCCTCTCTCTCTCTCTCTCTGTCAAATAAATAAATAAATAAATAATCTTTAAAAAATGTTTTATCTTTCTGGGAAAAAACTGTTTTAAGAATCTAATGTGCCCAAATCTTGGCATAAATCAGAAAGAAGCAACCGTTGGGTTTTGCGGACAGTCTTTCATTTTGATTTGGTTTATCTCTGGTTGGGGTTGGGGCAGAAAGTTGGACCGAGTCATCTTTCCCAGTCCTAAGTTTGGCACTCACTAAGAGCGTGATTCTGAACAAATTATGCGTGTGATTTTTAAAAAATGGTTTAACGCTTCTGGATCTGAGTTTCCTCGAATATAACATGACAGGGTTGAATTATTGCTGATTTCTGAAATTTTGGCACTGAGGACCCCAAAGGCTGATATTTAAAATCGTTACCACCCAGGAGTGCTAGGACCCCTCCAGTCAGTACACGTGTTGACCATAATCCTGTGACAGAGACCTGGGAGCTCCCTGCCCTGCCTGACAGGAATCCTTTCATTCTGTGATCAGAAGGCACTGGGGGGGGGTGGATGTCAGGGAATAAGCCAGTAGGATGCACTCCGAGAGCTCAGGACAGCTATTGTTTACCCACAGTTCTGTGCATAGAAGTATGAGTCACAATAGTCAGAAGTGGAAACAAACCAAGTGTCCATCAGATGAGGAAGGGATAAAGAAAATGTGGTATATCCATATGATGGAACATCACACAACCGTATAAGGGAGTGAAGTCGCGATAAATGCTAGTCACGATAAATGCTACAGCATGGATGAAACTTAACGCTTCATGGAAAGGTAAAAAAAGTCCAACACAGGGGGCCACATACTGTATGACTCTGCTTCTGTGAAATCTCTAGAGCAGGAAAATCCGTAGAGACAGAATGTCTGTTCACCATTACCAGGGACTGGGGCCGGGGAAGGGTAGGTGGAGGAGAATGAGAAGTAACTGCTAATGAGCATGAGGTTTCTTTCTGGGATGATAAAAATGTTGTGGATTAGATACTTGGTGGCACAAGTCCATGAATCATCGCTGAATCATACATATTACAAAGGGTGAGGACCATGGTATATGACTTTGATCTCAATAAATCTGTTACTTAAAAAGGTATTATGAGAAGCTATATGCTCACATGTTTAGTAAGATACACAAGCACCCAAGAAAACACAAAATGGCAAAATCAGCCCCAGGAAAAATAGAGACTCTGACCTGACTAGTAAGTATTAAAGACATTAAAATAGGACTTAAATATCTCTTCCCCAGAAATCCAGGCCCCGGTGGTTCTACAGGTAAGTTCGACCGTAATCTCAAGAAACAGTTAATTCTCATCCTAAATAGATTGGACCAGAAAGCAGAAACAAACAAAAAGAGTGTCCCATCCATTTAACAAGATCAGTATATTTTCACTCAAAGTCAGATAAAAACAATATCAGAAGGAAATGATAGGTCCATTTCACTTATGAACATAAATATGAAAATCAAAACAATATTAGCTTACCAAATAAGATACTGAATTATTTTTTTAAAAATGCATCATGATTAAGTAGTTTAATGCAAAACTTGTGGAAATGGTTTGATGTCAGAAATTTGATCAATGTAACTGACTAAGCAACAGAAAACACATGCTATCTTAAGCTACCAGGAAAAGCATGGACCCATGTGCAATTTTTAAACAATTGCTTAGAACCTAGAGTAGAAAGAGAGCTGCTGTGATTTAATAAAGGTTAGATACAAAAACGTATAGCACGTGTTACACTTGACTTCAGACGCTTTTCCCAGTTTGGGGACAGAGGGAGGGGTTGTTTCTGAAGAACCCATAGGTTGTTCTCCCAGAACCCCTGAGACCAGAGAACCTGTGTCCAGGTCCCCACAGTGTCAAACAACTCAGAGCTTTGCTGCTGCCTTCCTCCACTCTCTCCTACTCTTTGATCCCATAGGAGTGAGATACCAAGATTGACAAGGTTGGGCAGCCTAGAGGGGGTTAGGATCAGAGCTTGAGAACTCCAACTCCTAACCTTGGCTGCCTTCTGGTTCCTAGCCTGAGCTGGAACATGCAGAAGCCCTAAGCTGTGGAAGATGTGGAGAGTTTAATTTGTCACTGGAAACCAAAAACATGAATTATTGAGCTGAGACTACTTTTATTACCTGAAAGGGACCACAAAACTCATGAGACTCATCCTTAATTTCATCCAAGAGCAGAAAAGAACTAGTTCCACAGAATGAACTTCAAGAGTTGAAGGGAACCATTTGTGGGAAGGTTTTGTGATTACAACGTATGTACAGTGATTATTGGAGGTAATCATTATATTATTTGTCACCAATCCCGGTGTGTAGATATTGGTGTGAGAATAACATCAAACCCACAGATGGGAAAACTCTCACTTGTAGAGATTAAGGGATTTGAGCAGATTCACAGAGCAGAGAAGTGGCAGAGCCTGGATTACATCCTGAATTTCTGGTTCTACGGTCTTCCCTGTGAACAGGACATTTAAACTCCTTGAAAGTTTGACACCTGAAATACGCGTACGATTTCCTCCTGTCCCACATCAGGACCTACTCCACACAGAACTTTCTATGTAAAATACCTCTCTGTTTCCCGTGGTCGTCTTGGGTTGAGTTTCTTTTTAAATGACCCTAAGCAAAATATTTCCAGCCTGATTTGCCCCTCGTCCCCCCACCATTCTGTGCCTGTTGATGGCACAAGACCTGCCACCACAGGGAAGACAGGTATCTCCCAAATCAGCCTTCTGCTCCCACTTGGTCCTGCAGTCACAGACACTAAGCCTCTTGTCTGGGGATCTGTCAGACCTGTGGCAGACCCAGTGTAATGATGCCCCAAACTCCAGGGGATACATAGCATGCTTTCCAAGAAATGCACTAAAGTCCTCTCTAGGCAAGGGATGCAAAGGGGCTAGAGAGCACCCCTCCACTCCCACATCCTGTAACAAGATGGGAGCCGCTCTAACAGACCACACTTAGAAGTTCATGCTCCTGTTCTACTTCCTCCACTCATTTATGTTCTTCTTGTGATCTTGTATCCGGTCAACTTGTTGAACTATCTCATTAGTTCTAATAGTTTTATTCTCCAATTGATAATATTGGTTTTTCCAGGAACTTCATAGTACCTGTAAATGATGATGATGTCTTTAATTCCAACCTTCTTACTTTTGTTTGTTTGTTTGTTAGACATTGACCAGGCTCTCTATTATTGTGTAAACTACCAACAGTTTGGACTCGTTCCAACCTTGAAGGAACATCCACATAGTCTTTCCGCACCCAGGACCTGTCTCGAGCTCTGGACTCAGTTTAATGTTTTGTTGGTGCCATCTTGAAATCACAATAATTTTTTAACAAGGGGTCACCTGTCTAGAGGACAGTAAGTGATGGTTATATAACAAAATCTACAACAGTCAAGAGTTAGCAAAGTGTAATTTTGACTCAAGGGCCTTGTCTTACCTGGCTAGCAAAGTGTCCCTTTGCTGACATGCCAGAGCTATATTATCATTCTTCTTGCTAGATAAATTTCTGTGTAAATAAGCTGTCTTATCTTTTAAATGAAGAAAAGTGGTCGGCTTAAGGGTGTTGTAAGTGACTTGTGGTGCCACCTAACACAGAGTGGGGACACGAGAAATGTGTTGTCCTTATTATGTCAGAAATCAAGTCATTCCAGTTTGGATAATCAGAAGAGGACAACTAGAATGGTGACCATAAAAATCATTTCAGGAAACTATTGGTTAGATTCCCTTCTTGATCCTGAAGACCTTGTTGACATTCACTAGGGAATTCATCATTTTTCCTTTTTCTGGGAAACACATGGGCTTAAGCAGGTGTGGGTGGTGGCCCAGTCCTCTGGGCCACCACCACACTAGGCTCTGTGCTTTCCCCCATATCATATTTATAATAGTCTGTGAGAAGTCACTTACGGTGCAGGAATTATGCTTGCTTTCTTCCTGGAGAGGCACTGGACCCTAATTCAATGAGTCAAGACAGTGTGAAACCCAGGGTAAGGACCTAGAGTGTCAGAACACCCACGGTCACCACCACCACCACCACCACTCATGGTGAACTGATTTCCAGGCCCAGCCTGGGAGCTTGGCTAGAGAGGCTATGGGCCAGCTGCTCTGGGCCCCAACTTAGTCCTAAGGAACCGAGGCGGCTCTGGGTCCATGACTTCTTGATTGATGAAGCGTTCCCCCTCTTGGTGGAGAGCTGGAAGCTGGAGCATGGTCTCCAGGGGGTGGTGAGGAAGACCAAAAGCAAATGTAAAACTCTGACCAGCTGACAAAATCAATTTAAGGCCTCTCCCAAAGAGGGGAGTTATCTCTGTGCCTGGTATTTCTAGAATAAAAACCTTGTCCCATCAAGTTGGATTGAGAAAGGGCATATGCTTAGCCCAGAAACAAAGACTCAGGGGGCCATGAAGGTATTAGAGGACCACACCGGTCTGTGGCTCACCAAGGGCAGGGCCAGGGCAAGGGGTCGCCATGGCCATGAGTCAACTTCAGCTGATTATAGGGAACAACCGTCTCTCTGGAGCCCACCTTAAGTCCAGCTCTTCATGTGGAACAACTGCAGAGGGTCTTTGGAGGCCTTTAAACCTTTTTTATTGGCATATGACAAATATTCAGAAAAATATTCATATAAGTGAACAGCTCTTTGAAACTTTACACTCTCCCCACACCTAGGTAGTGAGTGTGGAGATTGCTACCAGCTCCCCAGAGAGCCCTTCTGGTCAAAGTCAATACCCCGTTCCAAGGGTAATCCATAGGCCAACTTCTAAGGGCATCCACTGTTTCACCTGTTTTGTACTTTATATAAGCCGAATCAGAAATCTGGATCCTTTTTCGGGCCTGGCTTCTTTGGCTTATCATTGTATTTGTGAGATCCAGCCAGGGTTCTGAATGATTCATTCTCTGATGTGGATATAGTATTATTTACATAACAAGTCTGCTTGTTTGATGGGCATTTGGGTGGTTTCCAATTCGGGATGATTAAGAAGGATGCTGAGCATTTTGGTACATGCTTTCTGCTGAGGGTGCACATACTCGGTCCTCTTTGGCAGGCACGGGACGATGGACCTGCAGAGCACGTGTTCTACCAAGTACTGCCACCAGCTTCCAAAACATTCGTATCCATTCACGTTCCCTGCAGTCATGCAAGAGTTTCGAGGCTCCGGCACCCCTGAAATGTGTTCCCCATTGGCAACCTCAGGGACATCTGAAACATCACCCAGGAGGAGCCTCCCTGTGGGGAGAGGGGCGAGCCCGCGCCCTTCCCAGTCACGTACACTGCACGGTAGTGAGCGCTTATTCCAGAGCCCGAGAGATTTTGGTAAGAGTCAAGATCAAGGCAGGAGGACATTGTGCACTTACACGGGCTGGGAAAGGAGACTGGGGACCACAGAAAGGCCTGCGGGTCTGCCTCGTGGCCCCGCGGCTCAGCTGCGGTCCTGAGGTTGTCCCTGCGGCTGCAGGGTCTGTGCCTGGCCTTGGCTGCACCCGGTGAGAACAGGTGTAGCATTTGTGCTGTGGGTTCTGAGCAGAGCAGAGACATAGAGCAGGGACCTGGCCCTCACTTGCCCCAGTGAGGAAGAGAAAGCAGTGTCGGTGTCCCTATAACCCCAAGGAAGAGGGGAGCCCCCCAGCTGGGCAGCCCATCAGTTTTTCCTGCTTCTCTGACCTGCTCCACAGATTCATGACCTGTGCCCCCCACCACCACCCCCAGCCTCCTCTACTTTTCTCCAAAACAGGAATTATTTTGCACATTTTCTTTCCAAGTCCAAAAATAGGAAAGGGAAGGGAACAGCTAATCTGGTCCAGCTGCTGGTTTTGCTACTTAACAAAGTTTTTTTTTTCTTCCAGTCATTCTCTCCCTGGTTTTCCCTCACATCTGCACTACTTCCCCCTCTTTTCCTCCCCCGAGACCCCTTTTTACAAAACCACCCTCTCTAGAATCCAGAGAATGTTTCTTCCTCAGCTTCCCATAACGGATCCATCCAGCTGAAGGGGCTCCTCCTCAGTAGAGCTGAGCCCCCCATGCTGGGATTTTCACCTCTTGCCATGTACACGTTCTGGTTGGACCACTGGCTGGTTTCAGTGAGTTTTGGCTCATCTTGCCCCAGGTGATGTCCTGGCCTTTGGCATCACAATCTTGCTTTTTGAGAAGTTTGGAGGGTAGGCAGAGGTGATAAGGAGAACCCCCAAATACGCAGCCTCAGTAAGCAGACAAGCTGTAGAGTAAATCATGTTGCTTTATGAATTACCATGTACTAAACTCACGCATCCATTCATTTGACCTACCTGCATTTCCTGGGTGCCTAACTTAATGGCAGGCTTGGTGCCAGATGCTGGGGCCACATTGCTCATGCTCAGGAAATTCATGCCGGAGGCTGGTGGTGAGGGCCTTCAAGATTCTTCTAATAGCAGAAGGCACCACTGATAGTAATGGTAGGACAGCAGGCTTGAACTGGAATTATCCTGGACAAACAGGGTAGGCATTTTGACCGTCACTTAGGGCACTGGCTTTGACCAAGGTGATTTCCAGCTCAGTCACAGTGGGAATGGAGGCACTAACTCTCCCAGAATTCCCAGGGACCCCTTTTCCTGTGCAGTTCCCTACCAGCTGCCAAAATGATCAACAGAGTGGAGCAATGCCCCAGCCCAACTCTTTCAGTGGCCAGCACAGCCTTCCCTGCTGTCCCTTCCTCATGCTTCCCTCCATCGTGGATGGGTGGATGTGCGGCCACCCTCGGGTAACGATCTCCACTCCCTGCTTGTTAAGTGATTCCACAGCTCTCTTCTGTGGCATTCCAAGTCAAATACAGACATTCAGAGAGAGTCAAAGGTAGAATCATTGTCCCCAGATCCCACATGGATCTGTGATTTCAAATGTCATATTTTATCTGAAAATGTGGACCTTTTTCCAGTATAATTTCTGAAATTTCACTTAAGAGACAGTTGTATAAGTCATGCTCGGCTAACCAGTCTTGAGAAGGAATCACTATATCCACATCCAGGTTACATTTCCCTAGAAAACTTAGGGGAAAGGATTTTCTTTAACAGCATAGGGGCAGATACTCTCATTTTTGGCTGAAGAGAATCTAGTGGACAGGGTTTTTCACATTCTCACCATAGACATCCCCTATGATGTTCATGATATCTCCCCCTGGGTTTCTGCTCCATGACTGGGAGGAGAGAGAAACTCAGAAAGAAAAGGAAATTGTATCCATGGGGAATTATTAAGGCAGCAAGTATTGAAAGAATGCTGTATACCTTATCTATCTGAGTATCTCTAACTACCAGCATCATGAGCACTCAGTATAAATGTTTATCTAAGAAACTCATGAATGAATGAGTGAATGAACAACAACAACAACAGAGGAAATTAGGTTACTGGGCTTGGAATTGGAGAATCGACAAGAATAAATCCCTAAAAAGTCTATTTTGAATACATTGCCGAAGCAAAAAGGGGACAGAAGTGAGTGCCATGATTCCTTGGGTGAGGCTGGGCAGGATGGAGGCACATAAGTGCTGGAATGGGGGTTTGGGCCACTTTGCAGCATATAAGCTGGTGATTCGGAGCTTTCATAGGAGTAGCTATTGACTTTTCCTGCCCAGCTCCTGTACCCCCTTCTATTGCTAGGAGTTTATCAATCTTCCTTTGGTGGATCCACATCTTATCTCCTCCTAGTCCATGTGGTTTGGGTGGGACTTACCATGCCTCCCACCTCCTTTTTGCACATGACTCTGATATGTGCAATCAAAGTTGTGACTGATTTAGAGATAGAGCCATGACCCAGTCTGGCTCAACAGGGGCCAGTCCCAGTACTTTCACTGGAACTATTGGGAAAGAGGCATCGCTGTTACTCTGTTGTGGTTGCTAACCTGGGAGAGGGCAGCCTGCTGCCTCTGGCTGCCATATTTGGCACTAAGTGGGAAGAGCCTGACATGAGCTAATAAATTCTCTTTCTGGGTTAAGACTAGGTTGATTTTCTGACTCTTGCAGCTGAGAGAGCCACAACTAGGACTTTCTCTCTGTTCTCTGTGGCCCTGAAACCACCCACGGGGTCCTCTGGCTCTTCTTGGTCAAGCATTTTTGCCAACTTCCTGTTGTCCACAGACACCTAGTTCATGAGTTTCGGGCCATAGCATTTTCATCAAGCCTGTCCCCTTGTGCTTGGGCTTCCTGAAAGATTCCAGCTGGATTCTTTCTTGGCCTAGCAGATTGTCCCTGTGGACGGTGCGTCAACATTCTGAGAATGCAGCCCACTTTCCGTGGTGGGGCTGAGTTTCCAGGTCGGTCTCAGCTGCTTCAAGAGTCAGTGCCAGGACCTCATTGCCAAGGGATCCTTCAGGTTGTATCCTCTTGCCTGGGGAGCTGGCCTAGACCAGAGCTGCTCAAAGTGCCCATCCACAAACTAATTGGTACTGGTCCATGATGAGTTAAGGAGTTTGTATCTGAATGTATATCGATGTACTCCTGGCTTCATAAGGAAAGTCTCACTACAAAAAAACAAAACAACAACAACAACAACAACAACAACAACAACAACAAAACAACCCTTGATAATATGATTGTTTCACATGCTTGTATAATCTCCTTAAGGGCCTGTAATGAAAAAGTTCATGGACTGACACGGTCTGCAGACCATATTTTGAGTAGTACCGGCCTAGATAGCCCTCAGGTCCCACAGTCTAATGGGAGAGATGGTCTCGACCGCAGTCACATTCTTAGACATGACCCCGCATGACAGGGAAGCCTTGCCATATTCTGAGAATGATGGATCTATTGCTGTGGTTCTCAATCTTGGTTGCACACTGGAATCATCTGGGTACTTTCAAAAGATGGTTTCCACTTCCCGGATATTTTGTTCTGGTTGGGCCAGGGAGTAGTTGAGCATTTGGGATTTTTAGAAATTCTTCGGATGACTCTCATGTGCAGCCAAGGCTGAGAATTGCAGTCACAGCCCTAGGTTAGTGGTTGTTCAATGTTAATGTGCATAAGAATCATTTGAAGAGCTTGTGTGAAATATATTTCTAAGCACCAATACCAAAGACTGATAAAGTAGGTTCCTGGAAATTGTTCTTTTTAAATAATTAGCCCAGGACATTTTGGTATAGGTGGTCCATGGACCACACTTTGAATAGCACTGCTTTAGATTATTGTCTGGACAGGTTAGATCAAGGTAGACTGGAATAAGCAAAGATTCAAAGAGAGTTTTCCAATGGTTGAAATATTGAAGCCCTGTCAGGTGATCTCTTTTGTTTTCTTTTCTGAGGAGCTCAGCTATGTGGAGCTATCACAGCAGAGAAGTGGGGGGCTATTAATGCCGTCTGGTGATATCCAGGAATAGTGGGAAAATGTAATTGTCTTGGAGCTTGTCAATCATTATATCATCAATGCCATTACGATACTCTGTCAATACTCTGTCCTATTTCATGTGAATGCCCCTTCCTTGATGCTCTTAAACCACCTTACTCTCCTTTACCTTAAAAGGAAATGCTATAACAAGAGGTCCAAGACAGTCTAGACCGGACTTAGGAGTGGCCAGGACCAAAGACTAACTCACAATGGCATTGTGATAGAGCAGGCTTCTTCCATCAGCTTTTGTACTTAGTGGAACTCTTTTACTAGTTGAATAGCTTTATAATGACAACAAAGGGAAAGAGATCTTTTATCAGGATGAGGTTATATATCCATTCAAAGCTTCATATCATGAGCCAGGTTCTGCTCCCATGGTTCAAGAGGTTCAAAATCTGAGGGGAGAGAGCCATCTATCTCAATGGAAACACGCTGAAGTCAAGGTGGTCTTGAAACAGGAAGCACCCACATCTCCCCACCTCCTTTTTACTGATGTAGAGCTGCTAGGTCCTGGAAACCCACCTCCTCAGGTTAGTACTTATGTGGTTGTGGGTGACTCCAAACTCAGGCCCAGAATGAAGATACTGCTAATGTTTAGAAGAACGTGGGTCCTGAGGACCAGTTCTATGGAGCAGTCCCATTATTAAACAGTGAACCATTCCTCTTGGTCTAAAACACCTAAAGTCTGAGTACTCTTTTAGGATTCTTTGAGCAGGGGAAAATGGTAGATACTAATAAATTTCTTTTCAGTGATTTCTGAAATGAGTTTTTAATGATCTGGAGGTCCTAAATCAACTAAAACTTAGTTTAGTTGAGTTGAATTCAATATACAATTTCTCTCTGTGGGGAGACTTCCTCCTGAAAGCTGGATATGTATAGTTTGGCAGATCTAATTATTCTGATTTCCCATGGATATATTCTGATTACCCAGGAAAAACTCAGTTTACATCTATTGTCCACATATAATTACTAAGATTGTCTCCTTCCAATGAAAAGAGTCCCAGTTTGGGTAACAAATTATACAGAGATTTTTTTAAAAAAATAGTAAATCAATGAATATAAGTTTTGTCTTTTTTTTTTAAGTTTGTATTTACTGAAGTGAGGAGTCAGGTTAGGAAATGAAAGTGAGGAAGATATTTGTTTAAAAATAACTATTGCAACATTTGCAAAGTGTTCTAAGATGAATTCAATAGGAATCCAACAATAATTTTTAAAAATCTCTCAGGCAGTTAAGACTTTGATGGAAACTGTTGACTCTTCCCTGCCTCAATGCCCTTTCACTTGAGGAATCCACACTTGCTAAAGGCCATCAGATAAAATTGTAGCTGGATTTAAAAAGAAAAAAAAAACAATTATTTTTGAATCCTACAATAAATATCTAGTCTGCTACCTAAGACAAAAGAGCAGAGAATGAAATCCCTTGTTCTAAGGAGGATCCTCAGGAAATGAGATATAAACAAAATGTTCTGCCATGAAACTATTGCCCCTTGAGCAGACAATAATGAACAGTGCCTCATCCAAAAAGAAAAAAAAGAAAGAAAAAAGAAAAAAGGAAGGAAGGAAGGAAGGAAGGAAGGAAGGAAGGAAGGAAGGAAGGAAGGAAGGAAAATGTGTGTGTCTTTAGCATTAACAGAATTGCCAATACCTGCCACCCAGCCTCTTGTCTGTTTCTGGGTCATCACTGGGCTCAGTTTCCAGCTCACTTCTAGGTCAACACATTCAAGGTAGGGGATAATGACTATGTCAGCAGCTTCTTTATCAGTGGGGCCTTAAAATTCTCTCCTCTGGTGTTCCAGGTGCCCCTAGGGGTGTGGAAGTGACTGGTCCATCCATCATCATCATCAACATAGCTACCACTTACTCAATTCCTGTGGTGTCCACCATATGCCAAGAACAGTTTCAAACACTCTACACAAAGCAACTCACTCTTTACAACCTTACGAGGATGGACTGTGGTAATCTGCACATAGCAGATGAAACTGAAGCACAGGGAAGTGACTTGCCCAAGTTCCCACAAGTACTAAGATGTGGAGCCAAGAATGTTTCCTCAAAATGAGGAAAATTGCTTCCAGAGCCTGTGCTCCTAATCTTTCTTTACCTCCACTCTAATATGAATGACAATCTGTTTGGCACATAGCTATGTCTCCTGACACCATTTCCCTCTCTAGCTACTTCCCTCCTTCTCCTTATAGCAAAATTCCCCAAATTTCTCAAACCACACAACTAGACATATAGCCAACTCTCAGTGAATAGGTGTTAAAAGGATAAATCTCACATGCCACTCTGTGATCAATTGGTCATGGCTACCTAAAACCTCGTGTTCATAGCAAGGACTGCCTGACCTTAGCAGGAAGAGCTTAGCCAGCATCAGTTAGTGCTGCAGCAATGGCATCTGCTTTCCATGCATTTGTCCTCCCTGCTCTACCCCTGCATCCTTTCTGCGGGCACAATTCAGACCCAGTTAGCCTATACCAATGATAACAAAGTTTATGCTTGGTCAAGGGCCCAGATCAAGCAACTCATTCCACCATTTAGCATTCATAACATTAGGAAAAAATATTTCTTTCCTAATTCTTACTACGAATGCCAAGATTCAGTTTGTCTGTTGGCTCTTGGTTATCTTCTGGGGAGGCAAGGAAAAACTGGTTACTGTTATTTTTGAACTAACTACATAAAACACAGAGAATAAACATTAAGAAATGAAAACTATATGACTTCCAATGGGGGGAATTTTAACCTTGAATACCATCCAACAAGAGAATTCAGAGTTTCTGTAGGAGTTTGAAAGCGATTTTCAAAATGGGTAAAATACTTATGCAGCCCATGGGAATACCACAAGCCCTAATCATAGGGTGGAATGCAACATTCATGAAAATCCAGTCTGCACCACTGCCCATGGACCTAGAGATTCCCTTTGAAAACATTACTCTTCTTCATGCACTCACAACATGTCTTCTGATTGTCTACTGTGTTCTTGACATGGTTTTAGGTATTGGGGGTTCAGTAAGGGATTAAATAGAGTCCCTGTCTCAAATGTCTTACTTGTTTTCCTCCAATAGCATGCTTTTCTGGCTGGTTCTGCTCACCCCAGTTACACAGTCAGAACTCAGGTGTCTAAGAGACTTCCATGCTTGGCATCAGCTCTTTGTCCCTTATCACATGGAGTATAAGATAGTAAGCAGGAAAGCCCAATTGGTTTTCCTCAAATCCACAACCTTGTTTTCTTTTATGAAACAAGAGGCAGAATTTTAGTTCCATCTCCCAAGTCCAAGTATTACTTTTGGCAGATTCTGGGTATCTTTAAGGTAGCAATTATCCAGGTTCCTCCTGGGGAGCGTGGAGAAGTCTGGTGTGAAAAAGACCAGGTCTATTCAAGACCCATTGGCTGCATCACAGGCATGTGGAGCAGGTCTGGGTAGGCACGTGGATGATGTAATGGGTTCAGTTTTCAATTTCTTGGCCATAAGAGAACTTCGGAAAACCCAAGAAGCCAGGCCTCTTAGATAGTGGGAAATACAATCAACGAGCCATCCAGCATCCCATCACTGCACTGGTGATCACTGACATGCAGGAACTACAGATCAAGGGAAAGAAGGTTGAGGATGGAGTTCTAGGGCACATCAACATTCCGTGCATTATCTCATCTGACCCTCACCATGACCACTGTGGTAGGTAGGATGGAGATTATTTTAGTCTTATTTTATGGAAGGGAGATGAGAGGTTCTGAGAGATCAGTTTGCTCGAGGTCTTATGGAATAACGTCAATAGGCCTCATGGGGACCCCTTTCTGCAACATCACTACTCTTCAACACAACATTCTAGAAAGACTTCTGGAAAAACAGACAGAATCTGTTGTTTGTTCATTTTTGGTGATCACTCTGACAACTCCTTCCTTATATATGAGAAAGGGAGAAAAGGTTACATCAGCTGGATTTCCTCTAAATGCTGCAGATGGGACCTAAGACCAGAGTTTTAGCCTCTAAGATCTAAGTATCTTAGAAGATTCCCATCACTCTGCCTGCCACTGATTCCCCTTCAGCTCCAAACACACCTCTTTTTTCCTACTAAATTCTGAGCCAAAGAAATGTAGCTGAAACCTTGAAAATTTTTGTATTTTTGTAACACAGAGGTCCAGACAAAGATGAACAGATTTGAGCAAAAAAAATTTTTTAGTAAAACAAGCTCAAAAGTAATTTCTTCTTTGCAAATGCCGAGCTTCACCTTTGTGTGCCTTGAAATTCCTTGGCAATGCACTTAATTTGGGGGAATCTGAGTTTATTAGAGGAATGTTGGGAGGAAGAAGGCTACCTGCCCTCCCAGTTCAGTGTTAGATTTAACCATGAGTGTGTCTGCTTTGATTTGTTTGAGGTGTCATAACTACGAGACACAGTGATGGTCTGAGTCTCTCCCTCGTCTACCTGGAGTGAAGCAGAGGGTATGTGCTTGGCTCTGTTCGAGAGCAGTAAGCAGGGATGGATAAGCAGATCCTGAATTACAGTACCTTTTGAGAAGAGGAGTATGAGCTTATCCCATCCTCTCTATATCTGTGAACAAACTTCCAGAACCTTAAAGGGAACAAAATTAGCCTACAGCACCCCTTAGAAAGTCCAGTGGAGGGCATTGGGACTGGTTTTTCTGGACAAGGCATTATCCCTGGGAGTATGATTTACAAAGGAAGAACAGAGTAATAAGAACTACCCCTACCATTTTATCATGCAATTTATCTGGACACAGTGCTAGGAATGTTACTTCATCATCTCATTTAATATTTGCAAAACACCAGTGAGAAGTATAATTTTCTCCATTTACAGACAAAACAAAACAAAAACCAAGACTCAGAGATCTCTCATAATTTGCTGAGATTCACAAAGCTGCTAGGAGGTGGAGCAATGAGGGTCTGACTCCAGTGTCCAAAGTGTTCTTCCCACCATATGGCACTTGCTTTGCACAGGTGGGGACTCTGTCCCTGGACCTGCAGCCCTTTGGCAGGGAATTCATTTCAAATTCACCTGGCTGCTTTCTGAGTCAGCCTCCTGCCCTGGATGGGGCTCACACAGCTCCCGATCACACTGCAGGGCAGTGAGGTTAGAGGGTTAGTAAAAAAAAAAAGGAGGCCAAGGTTGCCACATTTAGCAAATGGAAATCCGAGATGCCTAAGTAAATTTGAATTTCAGATAAACAACAAATAATTTCTTAACTTTTTTTTTTCCTAAGTAGGCTCCTTGCCCAACATGGGGCTTGAACTCACAACCCTGAGATCAAGAGTCTCATGCTCTACTGATTAAGCCAGCCAGGCACCCCAGCAATAAATGATTTCCTAATGCAAGTATGTCCCAGATATTGCATAGAACATATTTATGCTAAATTTTTTGTGTGGTCTGTCTGAAATCCAGTCTCAACGAGGAGAACTGTATTGAGCCTGGCATCGTGAGATGGCCTTCGACCAGCCCAGTGCTGGGCTCTTCAGGCAGCCCTCCCCTCTCCCAAATTTCTCCAGTCCCCAGAGACGCAGCCTGCTTTCCTCTCCTTTCACGGTGCCACTTCCCAATCCCAGCGGAAAAGGCACCCACAGCCCTCATACTTCCCAGCTTGTTTCTGCCCCCCCCCCGCCCCCAAATAAGCACACACCTTCTCTCTCTTGCCTCCTTTTACGGGTGTTTCACTAACCATAACAAGAACACCAACAGGGGTGGTAACAGGAGTAACAAGCATGGAGAGAGCCTGAAGCTTCCAAGAGGATTACAGTGTTCTCTTGGTATTTATTTCCTGCTTTCTCAGCAATACCCCCTCCCCGCCCAGTCCACCCCCCAGGTCCACCCTGGGTCTCTCTGAACTGGTTCTAGACTTCTCTTCAGGCTGGCGCCAGAGTCCATCAGGCCACAGGCTTCTGGCTGTGTCTTCATTTCCAGAGCTGCTCATTCATCAGTTATCTCCCTCCGCTGCCCCCTGACCTGAACAAGGCCAAATGCTGCCTTTGCCCCGTGCCCGGGCATTGGATGAAGCCGAAGCCAGAGGAGAGTGCCCCCCTCCTTCCCTGACCCACCATCTCAGGAAATGGACTCCCTTCTCTCCCTACCATGTTGAATCCTTGTCGTCAAATCCTAAGTCCCAGGCAACTGCAGCTAGGCTCCTGCCTTAAAAACCCCTGGTCTCCACACCATCACATGAGGCTGGGGCTTGCCGATCAGCCCCCCTGCAACTTGTCCGTTTCTCTCGATTTCTGCCAGTCTGGCTTCTCATGTGGCTGGCCATCTCAGGATGAGCTGTCATCACCTGGCAGGCCTTTGGCTGATTCAGGACCACAGAGGGGTTTTGGGGTGGGGGGGGGACTGTACAATGTGTTAAAAAATTAGCTAACTTTAAACTGTTTTCATGATCACTTCTGCTTCTGGCTTCTCGTTACAAAACAGAAGACCCAGGGCCCAGAGGCCCAAATTCCTGCACATTCTGGGGTGCCTGCACACCCTGGTAACCCACCTCCCTCTTCTGGTCTCCTGCCGGGCCCCTGTCAGGACTGACAGCCAGTCCTTCGCTGGAGAATTACAGGCCTTCCAAACACTAATGGCAGACTATAAATGGACTCCTGATAAACACATTACATAACAGGCTGAGACCCGGGCAAATTATAGTATTTTTTTTTTAAATGGGTGGTTAAAACAGTTCTACAAGAAATCATTTCTTTTCTCTGATGACTAGGTAGGCTAATGTGGGGACTACTAAAATACATGTATATGGTTATTCTGATTGTCCTTTATAGGTTTAGAACCAACTGAATCTAGTGCTATAAAATATACAGACATTATAAAATTACATCTCATTAAATTTAAAGGAAAAGTTTATTGGTAAATCACTGCAAATCTGCTCACTGAATTTACTTCAAAATACTTTTAAGGTGACAAATGGAGCTCCAATCTGCCAAATCCTATGGAATCCGGTGTCTCTTCATTTTTGCCAATATGTGGGTAATTAGACAAAAAAAAATGTGGACAAGTGAACAGAACATGAAAATTCTCTCTCCTTCTGCTAAGACACAGAAGGAAAGAACATGTTTGCTAGCATCTTGATTAAAACACCACAAGCTAAGATGATACTGGGTCTCTTCACTGCTCCCCAAAGCAGAAAAACATCTAGTGTTGACTATTGAGAATGGTGCTATTCGTCTTCAGAATTCAGAGGCTGCAATGGTTGATCATTTCACCTAAAAAGTTATCCTACCAAAGAATTAAGAAACATCTTTTCTGGCAAGCGTTTGAGAACCATTTTGCAAAGTAAAGCTTCCCTGATCAATAGATCAATAAACCTGTGCAAAATATTAATGTGTTCATCATATGATTACTATATTGATCACACAATAAAGTACATCTTAATGGAGAAATATTTTCTTTCTTTCTTTTTAAAGATTTTATTTATTTATTGGAGAGGTAGGGGGAGGAGCAGAGGGAGAGGAACAAACAGACTCTGAGCTGAGCTCAGAGCCTGACACACAGGGCTCGGTCTCACGACCCTGAGATCACGACCTAAGCCGAAATGAAGAGTCGGATGCTTAACCGACTGAGCCACACAGGCGCCCATGTTACCTCCCTTATTTTTGTCAGAAAACCCAGAGAATTTACCCCACTTGTCCAAATTTGGCCCATATTGTTAGAAGAAATCACAAAACTACGGAGTCACAGAATTTAAAACTTCAAGGTGCCTTGCTGCCATGGGGGATGCATTTCACCCCTTTTCTATCATCTGAGTTCACTGGAGGAATGCAGGACATTGTTGGCTCACAGAAAGGGAGCTGGAAGTGGACCCCACCTGAGCAGCGCATATCCAAAGTCTGTCCAAATTTTGCAGATGAAGCTGAGACCGAAAATGAGGAATGATCAGAACAAAGCCTCATGGCTGGTTGGGAGAAGAGGCAGGAGCTGTGGGGCAAGGTCTTTTGGTTTTTACTGTCCCTTCCAACATTATCTCCTTAGAAAGTGCAAAATGACATTGAAGATGCTCTGTGGAAGAAGTCAGGAGCACGTATTGTACTCTTTAAAAGATTTTCTTTGAAACTAATGAAATACACAATGTTTTTACTTAAAGAGAGAAAAAGATGTCCATATATGTGACTAGGAGAATATATATGTACATATATATACATATCCAGTGCGAACCGCGATCAATGTTAACACTAGAATATAGTGTTAACAAGAGCAGAGTTTTTATCTGTTTCCTACTGTCTTCACTGTACCACCACCAATTTTGGGGGGCACAGCAGGTGTTGCATAAATAGGGTGTCCATATGTGCAGGTTTGCCTAAGACAGCCTCATTAATGCCTATTGTCCTGGAGACGGGTCCCTTAGTGCTCCTTTCCATTCTCAAACATGTCACCCTAAATAGTAATAAAGATTCTTGAATGAATAAGTTATGAAGGATGGGATTTTAGATTTTTATTTATCTCTCTCTTTTTTTAAAAGATATTATTTATTTATTTGACACAGAGAGAGAGAGATCACAAGTAGGCAGAGCGGCAGGCAGAGGGAGAGGGGGAAGCAGGCTCCCTGCTGAGCAGAGAGCCTGATGCGGGGATCAATCCCAGGACCCTGAGATCATGACCTGAGCTGAAGGCAGAGGCTTAACCCACTGAGCCACCCAGGCGCCCCTTTCTCTTTTGATTTATCTGCATTTTCTAAATTTCGTATAATGAGCCTGTGTATTTGAGTAATAGGAAAACAATTTTTAATTAAAAATAAAAAATTTGGTTCTTGATCACATCAGCTTCAGTGGTTCAAATACTCAGTCATACAAATCATGGAATTTCCTGACAATAATCTCAATATTTCAATAAACCTCCAAAATGGAATTTTTTTTAAAAAACACAATTTACATAGACAGTGTTAAAATGCTCTAGAACACCAGAACAAAACTGATAATCACAATTTTTTTTTAACTCAGATCACAACACAGTGTGGTTTTCAAATCAAACTACTTCTATGTTAAACTATTTGGCAATTGGGCCTCTGAGACTGATAAGTAAAGAGTCACTTTAAATGTGTTATTTTTTTTTTAGGTTTAAAAAATAATTAACTTTCTGTTAATTTATCCCTAGGACAGTTTTGTGTTAAGAATTTCCATTTGTTGGGGCACCTGGGTTTCTCAGTTGGTTAAGCGTCTGCCTGCAGCTCGGGTCTTGGCCCCAGGGTCCTGGAATCGAGCCCTGCCTCAGGCTCCCTGCTCAGAGGAGAGTCTGCTTCTCCCTCACCCTCTGCCTCTCCCTCCAGCTTGTAGTCTCTCTCAAATAAATAAATAAATAAATAAATAAATAAATAAATAAAAAATAAATAAAAGAATTCCCACTTGTCTTCATTTTCATGAAAGGTGGATATTCATAAAAATGTAATGAAGCCCTGGCCGTCCATAAACATGATGCAACACAACTTATCCTTATTCCACTCAGCTGAGGAAACAGATTTTTTTAAACAATGAATTTAATATTGCAGAAATACCCTTCAAAATTGGGGCGGGGATGTGTAGAGAGAAAAGGATGGTGAATACCAAGAAAAAGAGAGGGAAAGAGGGAAAGGCCACCTACCACCTTCCAACAGGGGAACTGAACGTAAGGGGTCAGTGAGAGCTTCAGGGCTCCCAAGAGCAACAAAGACACCCTTCTCCTCCTGACACTCCCACCTCCTGGCTTCCGAGACGCTGTGCGCTTTGACTTTCCAGCTCTTGGCACTTGGCTTCTGCCCCTTTCCCCATATCTGGGGCTCCATCCTTAACATTCTGCTGCGGTTCCCCCGCAAGGTTTTTCCTTCACTGTGCTGTTGGCCTCCCACTAATCTATTCCAATATCAAGAAATGTCCACCTCACGCAGCATCACCCCGAGAGCAGCACACGTTATGAGGCTCTCAGACCACCTTCCTTGAGAGGCCCTGGCATTACCGGAATAAAAACAAATACATGTGAAGAAGCACCTACTGTGTGCAGGCCACCGCAGGGGATGCATTTTAATCTTTTTACATCATCAGAGTTAATTGGAGGAAATGCAGAACAATATTGGCTCACAGAGAGGGAGCTGGAAGTGGACCCCACCTGGGCAGAGCATATGTGCATGGGACCCATTTACTGCTTTCATCACTCGCCTTCGTGGGACTGAGCCACATCTGGATCCCATTACAATTATGAAAGGTGCAGGCTTCATGCTTGCTCCAAAGCCCAGCTCTGATTTCACAACCAGCCTGGAGAAGCAGGAGGCAAGTAAATACTTCCTGTTCCATTTGTAATCAACATGCACTTGACATCAATAAACCAGGATAATTACATTATCATTATCATTACCATCATTATTATTGGACACAATCGAGGAGACATTAATAGAGGTTTCTGCAGGATCCTCTTGGGACAGATGGGACTCACACTGGAGTGGGAGGGTGGAGGATGCCGCCATTTGTCGCTTTCCTTAGCCAAGGAGATGAGGCAACTCTTTAAATGCTCTCAGAAGACGTAAAGATCCGATCTCTTAGAACAGTGATCAATTGCTTCCATTGTTTCTTCCACGCAAAAGGACAATGTTTCCAGGCCTTGGGCATTTTCTGGAACACTAGAACATTGGAGGAGGGGGGATTTTTAAAAATAGTCAAGTCCAGCTTCTTTTTCTCTTTTTCATTTCATTTTATTTTATTTTATTATTTTTGCTCTTGAGGAAATGTAGGCCAAGGGACTTGTCAGCACGTTCGTTTGTAGATTTCAAACTAGAATTTCAGAACTGCCCTGTCCACTTCCTCCACTGGTTAAGAAGAGCTTAACCAGGCTACCTTCACTCTTGTAGGGTAGCGTCCGCACCGGGAATTAGACTTTCTAACAGCTTGCGACTCTTTGCTTTGGCCCTTAGGACTTCTATTGTCCATTATCTAATGTAATATAAATATTTGGAAAACGGCCACTTGGCTTCTCCCCTGAAAACAGGACTGCAACGAGTGAACTTTACAACAGACTAGTTCTGCTGAAAACCCTTGGGGTTGTTGTTAGACACTGGCAAGAATCATGGAGAGATTTTTTTGCCTTTTGTAAAACCTCTATATTGGAGATATCTATATATCTATATATCTCTATATATCTATATATATATATATCTTACTTGGACATACTCTCTGTTGGATGGTTTCCTGTCATCAAATGAGTCCTGCAGGGACATGAATGGTGGTGGAAAGAGAAACAGATTATTTTGTGTTATCCATTATTTTGTGTGGTATCACACCCACAATCCTGCTGTGTTTTTAGAATTGTTTGTTTGAGCGGTGGATAAGTCACCCAGTCAATGAAACTAGCTGGCAGATGGTAACCAGACTTAGTTGGTGATCACTTTGCCATGTATACAAATGTTGAATCACAATGTCATTTACATAAAAATAACAGAATATCACATGTCAGTTGGGTAGTTCACTCAAAAAGGTGTTTTTAATGAAACTACCTGGGACATCCCTATTCACAAAGTCCGTGCACATACACCCACATGCCACCTTTTTTTAAATCTTCATCTTCATTACTTTTCACTCCATCCTTTGTATAGAAATGTACAAAGAGAAAATGTACAAAAAGAATGTACTCACAGCCGTGTCTGGTGTCCCTGTGCATGGGTGTAACCACTGGATGGAATCGTCCCTGAATGTATCCCTAACCCTTTGAGTCTTTGATTAATCAAAAAAAATACTTTTGATTCTAAAGTTATTTTCATTATGACTGGAAAAAACAAAAGATGAAGAGTAAGCAAGTCTACTTAGAGCCACTTCCTCAGGCCCTTCTTTGGTAAGCATTTTAAAAGAAGTAAATGATGGGACACCTCTTGGCTCCCATGATCAATCATGTCAAAGTGCCCTTTTCCAAAGGCAGCTTTTCCATTGAGGAACAGGACAAAGGAGTCAGTCCAGGATGGCTTCTCGAAAGACCTTGCTGGACAAATGCAGAGAGGTGTCCTTGTCCAAATGTGGGTCTCTGGCTCATTTCCTTCAATTTGCTCACCTTTCTTGTATGAAATGACCTGATTTTCCTCACCATCGTGATGACTTATTGTAAATAAGGGTTATTTATAAGAAATCTTCCTGGAGGAATAGCAGAATTATGTAATGGCTTCCCAAGGGGCCAACTCAGCAGTGTAACTCCCCTTCCTCCAATTCAGGGCTGAAACAAGAAAATAAAACCTCATTTAACTGTTTATTCAACCCAAATAAATCTGGCTCCGGGGCCTGCCAAGATTTTACAGTGCCAGAGGCAAGGCGGTGAGAAACCAGAAAGGGAAAGGAGGAAAGAGATTTGTAAAATGTGGGCAAAGCGGGGGGAAGAAAACAGCTCACACGGCGTGAGCTTCCTGCCTCCGCAGACCCTGTTTATGAAATCTGAGCTCCGACACCCCCGACACATGGAGCCAGGATACAAAACGGATGGAAAATGAGAAAACTTCAAGCCATTTCCTGACTTCTCCAGTGTGTTCTCACCTTTTACCAGTTGGGCCCCAGACTGGACAGGTGTAAACAGCATTTCCTTCACACGGGGTCCCTGTTCCCTGGTCCCTGTTGCTTGGAGTTCAGAGGGGCTGCATGGTAGAAGGGACCTCAAAAGGTCATCCATCCCGTCGACCCTGCTGCCTCCAGGCGACAGGGTCTCAACGTTGAAGACTGCATAGTTTGTTTTGGAATATTCCCCCATCCCATTTGGTCATCTGTTTCGAGGTTGCACCATTCTCTTTTCAAAATGTTTGCTACTTAGAACCAAGAGAGAAGGGAGAGCTTTATAAAAACAAATCCCGGCTTCTATTCCTTCCACATGCTCTTCTGTTTGTTACCTTATGTACTCGGTGACAGGCAGGGCAAGTAAGTTCTCTTCGCTGCACTGAGGCCAGGGATGAAACAGGTTGCTTCGGTGTCACAGATCATTGATAACTTATGTCCTCCATAACAGCCAGGTCTTGTGAATCTCAAAAAGACGATCTCTCTGTGTCATTAAAGTATCAAGAAGTGGATGGAAGGTTGAAATGCAGATTCAGTGAGTGTAAGCAACACGTTCCAGAATACGAGCTATTAGGGACCCCACACAAGTTAGCAATGTCCAAGGGAGGCTATTTATTTATGTGAATTTAAGATGAAGGATGCCTGTCTGTGTTTATTGGGTAAGTGGATGGAGACAGTGAAGACAGTGAACTTGAATAGGCAGGGGGAATTGTGTAAAAGAGGGAATAATTAATAGAGCAAAAGCCTGGCAGGAAGAGGGTGGTTTGTGGTATACAACTCAGGTGCAGCAATTAACCTTGGGAGTCAGAAGGACATCCCGTCTTCAGAGATGGATGGGAAAGGGACGAGATGATGGTGCATGAAGACGGCTTGTAGGAAGAAGTGGGGGAGCCTGTCTGAAAGCAGGAATCAAAGTCATCTATTGAGTAAAGGCGGCAGGGCTTATTGGGGAGGGCATGGGGATTCCTAGTAGCCCCTGAGGGAGTAGGAGAGAGCATTATCTGGGGGATGCAGAGCAGACAGCAAAACAGGGAATGAGTGGTGAATTCCATCCAAAGTCATGTGGGACAAAATACGATTTTCTAGCACCACTCAGGAGCCTAGGTTTGGGAATGGGGATCAGGGCTGGTTGAAATAACCCCGAGTTGGAAGTTCACAGGAACGTGTGTAGAGGGATTGAGGCATAGAAGTTAAAGATACTGGTTAGAAGGATCTGGACTGTGGGAAGGAAGAAACAGAGCCAGAGAAGACTAGCTGACTGTGAGGAAAAGAGGAGGCAGGAAACCGGATGTCATGAAGAAGTTGAAGAGTCGAAGTCCTGAAAGTGAGAATAGTGGGGTCAGACGCTGAGACACTGGAATGTGAGACCTCGGAGGTGGAACAGTTCTCGGAGATGACACAGTGTCCAGGGTGGCCTCAAAAGTGGGTAGCTAGAGAGGAGTAGAAAATGAGACTAACAACCGATCCACAGCTTGTTCTTTGGGTAGGGAAACCGGGGCCTTTGCCAGGATCCTACTTGGTGGTGGAAGGGTGCACAGTGGCCTACCCCTTCTTCTTTTTTTTCTGACCATGATTCAAACTCAACATTTCTATCACAAAAGTTGTCCCAAAGATCCTCTGTGAGAAGCTGACAGTCAATACAGCTGCCTGCTGCAGGTGTTATGTTCACACATCAGCTCTGTCCTGGGGTCGGGTGGGGAGGGGGCTCATCTGACCCTCTTTTCTGACAAAACTTTAGCCAGTCTCCTGAACCTTCTCTTAGACCCCTCTGTGCACTTTTTGTAAAATCTGGTTTTAGTAAGGACTCTGCTAAGTCAGTTTAACCAGAACTCCCTCCCCTGGGTATCTGATGAGGTTCCACATCCTCCACCCTCCCCCAGGTGGTCTGCTCATCCTGGCCAGTCTTCAACAAGAATCCTGTCAGGTCAGTTTATCCAGAATCCCCTTTACCCTGGATGTTTCCTCTTAGTAACTTCTATTCACTGACACCATCCCACTCCTTGGTTTTAAATTCCCACCTGCCCACGCCATATTCAGAACTAAGCCCAGTTCTATTCCAGGGTCTCTTATCTCCTATTGTAGCAGTCCTGAAATACATACATACATACATACATAATATATACTATTTTACGTGTGTGTGTATGTGTATGTGTGTGTGTGTGTGTGTGTGTGTGTGTGTGTGTGTGTGTGTACTTTACTATACAGCTGTTTTTAATTTGACAGCACTAAGGGGGTTTGAGGAATCTTCTTGATTTCAATCTTAAGAGTTTACGGGTATGTATCAAAGAATTGGAGCATCCCATAATAATTTCCTAAGTATTACCTGTAAATTTATCAAAACATTTTGAGTTCATTTGTGTTTTCAGCATGTACCACAACTTGAGGTAATATGTTACATAAATTTATCATTCTCTCTGTAAGGTAATATTTTCTTTTACTTGCCCTGAATTTGTACCTTTCAAGCTTCCAAAAATACCCTCTAATTTAAAGTTGTGGATTTACACATTTAATCATTTCAGACACCACTTTCCCCAGGCTTCCCCTTTGTAGAGTTGTGCTTTAATCTATTTGAAAGATTAAAACAGAACACATCCAGATAAAACTGGATGTGTTCACATCCAGTCCTACTGCCTTCACACGCTCTTCTCTGACAGATGCTGTTGGTCAGATAGTGATGTGTTTTGATTAACCTCACAGCTTTCAAAGTGCTCATAACTCATCTTATTTGAGCCCCATTGAATTTCTAAGAGTTAGGAAGAACATTCTTCCCATTGCATAGGTCAGAAAGAGGTTACTTGCCCAAAGATATACTTGACTTATGATTGCAAATTCTGGGCTTTCTGTGTACCCCAAAACTATAGCACTGAAGAGTGTGGCTTTTGGGATTCTAGGTTCAAATCCCCACTCTGTCACTTTATATGAACTATTTAATTTCTACAAGTCTGAATATGTTTATCAGTAAAACCAAGATAGATGTTTTTATCCTGAAAGTCTGTTATGTCAATTGAATGAGATTATATCTAGGAGTGCTCAGAACAAAATTCCGGGTCTTTTTCCTGAATTCTAACAGAGACCTTGACATTTGTAATTTATAAATATAGTTTGGAAAATTCTTCCATGATTGCACTACTTAATACTTTGCCAGACTTAAGCTCATTTGTACATTTGCTGTTTGCTCACATGTCACTGAAGCAGCCCAACAATAGCAGAATTCACATTGTTTTTAAGTGCACGCAGAGCATTTTCCAAGATCGACTGTCTTCTAGGCCATTAATAAAATTTCAATAAATTGAAAAGTTTGTCCTCTGACCACAATGAAATAAATGAGAAATAACAAATAGATATCTGGAAAACCCCCAAATATTTGGAAACTAATGCATTCTGAATAATCCATGAGTCCATAGACCCCAGCTAACATCTGACTTAATGGTGAAAGACTGAAGACTTTCTCCTAAGATTAAGAACAAGATATATATGCCTGCTTAAAATACTCCTATTCAAATTGAACAAGAAAGGTGCACTAAGGCAAGAAAATAAATTAAAGGTATCCAGATAGGAAGCTGCCTTTACTTTAAAATGATGTGATAATTTTCTACAAGATGCTAAGGAAATCTCTTTAAAGTCAGGAGAACTAATAAGTGAGTATACAACAGAACTAAAATACATGAAATATTTGGGTATAAATCTTACAAAATATGTGTAGTATCTGTATTATAAACATACAAAAAACTGATAGAAAATATTGAAGGATATAAATAAATGACAAGATGATAATACCATGTTCATGGATTAGAAAACTCAATGTCATTAAGATGTTAATTCACTGCAGATAGATCTATAGGTTCATTATAATTCCAATCAAATAGTATCTCAGCAAAAACTTTTCTTGTGGAAATCTACAAGTTCATTAAAATTTTTTATGGAAACCTGAAGGAACTAGGATAGCCAAAACAATTAAAAAAATAAAACTGAATAATCACACCATCCAATTTCAAGACTCTCCATAAAGCTTCAATAATCAATACAGCGTGGTATTGATGAAAGAAGAGACATATAATAAACCAATTGAATGGAATAGAGAAACCACCAATAGACCCACACATTTACCTCAATTGATTTTTGACAAAGGTCCAAAGGCAATTCAATGTTTTCAGTAAATGGTACTGGACCAAACAGATAGCCATATGGAAAAAAATAGTTAAATACCTATCTGTAACATATACAAAACCTAACTCAAAATCAGTAAGATATAAATACAACATCTAAAACTAAAGATTTTAGAAGAAAACTTAGAAGAAAATCTTTGCTAATTTTCATTTCCTTGAATCATCATTAACAAGCATGATTCACCTAAGAAAATATTGGTAAATTAGGCTTCATCAAAATTAAGAACTTTTGCTTTTGACACTGTCAGGAGAATGAAAATACCAGTCAAAAATGGGAGAAAATATTTGTAAATCACATATCTGATAAAGGACCTGAATCTAGATATATAAAGAACTCTTAAACATTAATAAGAAACAAAATTTTAAAGTTGGGGGAAATATTTAAACAGATGTTTCGCCAACAAAGAAATACAGGTGACAATAAACATGAAAAGATGCTCAACACTGTAAATCATTTGGGAAATGTTAATTAAAACCACAATGATATCCAAGACCTATAAAGAACTCCTCAAGCTCAACACCCAAAAAACAGATAATCATGTCAAAAAATGGGCAGAGGACATGAACAGACAATTCTCCAAAGAAGACATACAAATGGCTAACAGACACATGAAAAAATGTTCATCATCATTAGCCATCAGGAAAATTCAAATCAAAACCACATTGAGATACCACCTTATACCAGTTAGAATGGCCAAAATCAGCAAGACGGGAAACAACAAGTGATGGAGAGGATGTGGAGAAAGGGGAACCCTCTTACACTGTTGGTGGGAATGCAAGTTGGTACAACCACTTTGGAAAACACTTAAGATTGCCTAAGAAATTAAAAACAGAGCTACACTATGACCCTGCAATTGCACCACTGGGTATCAAAGATACAGACATAGTGAAAAGAAGGGCCATATGTATCCCAATATTCATAGCAACAAGGCCCACAATCGCCAAACCGTGGAAAGAGCCAAGATGCCCTTCAACAGACGAATGGATAAAGAAGATATGGTCTATATATACAATGGAATAGGAAAGGATTCAGAAAGGATGAATACCCAATCTTTGTATCAAAATGGACAGGACTGGAGGAGATTATGCTGAGTGAAATAAGTCAAGCAGAGAAAGTCAATTGTCATATGGTTTCACTTATCTGTGGAGCATAAGAAATAACATGAAGGACATTAGGAGAAGGAAAGGAAAAGTGAATTGGGGGAAATCGGAAGGGGAGATGAACCACGAGAGACTGTGGACTCTGAGAAACAAACTGAGGGCTTTGAAAGGGAGGGGAGTCAGGGGATGGGTGTGCCTGGTGGTGGGTATTAAGGAGGGCACATATTGCATGGAGCACTGGGGGTGGGGCATAAACAATGAATCTTGGAACACTGAAAGAATAAAATAAAAATTAAAAAAATAAAATAAAACCACAATGTGTTAACATTACCCACCTATTAAAGAGGCTAATAAAACAACAGCAACAATAAAACCCCCTAATATTAAGACAGAAATTCTCATAATTTCTCATAGAAATCCAAAAGGGTACAGTCACTTTGAGAAACAGTTGGGCAATTTCTTAATTTAAACATATGCTCCCTAGAAACCCCTTTTCTACATATATACATAGATACTTATCTGAGTGAAGTTATAGCTCATGTTCACACAATAACCTGTTTGTGAATGTTTATAGCAGCTTCATGCATAACTGGCAAAAACTGGAACCAAATGTCCTACAAACTTGGGTAAACAAATTGTGGTTTGTACATTTGTTATATTTATACAAATGAACACTATTCGGCAATAAAAAGGAATAAGCTATAAATACACAGAACAGCATGAATGGATCTCAGGTGCACTAAACTGAGCCAGATTCAAATGCTATCTTGTATATATCCATTTAAATGACATTCTTAAAAAAAGCAAACTGTAAGTACAGGAAACAGATCAGTGGCTACCAGGAGTTTTGGAGGGGGGGGGATGGAACACTTCTATATCTAAATTGTGGTGCTAGTTCTTCTGCTGCATGTATCAAAACTTACAGAACTGTACATCAAAAAGCATTACTTTACTATATATGTATGTACATTATATCTTATTTTTTTAATAAAAAAATACAAACAAGATTCAGAGGTTAAGTGGACTGAGATCCACAATTAGTGTGTGGTAAAGCTGGGGTTTGAATCCAGTTCTGTCAGACTCCAAAGCTTGTGTTCCTATCCACCAGAGGTGCCACAGGATCCCCACAAAACAATGGAACCTCTGTCAGCCTGGGTTTCTGAACGACTGTGTGAAACAAACTCCGGCATGTGAAGCCACAGACCGTGGGACTGTTTGTTACTGCGGAGTAATGTAACCTCCGGGACTGATACAACCACGATGATGAGCTTCCTTTAGCAAGACCTGAGGATCTGTGTAAGAGTTTTGGGTTATAACCCTGGAACACCAGAGAGGAGAAAGCTCTTGAGGGTCTGGAATCTCAGACTTCAGAAGTATCTACTCCACTGGCTAGGTGACAAACTCCCACACAGCTGGACATCCTGGCTTCAGTCAATGAAAGGACTATGAAAGGCCGGGCCCAGTTGCAAAACTCTGTAGACTCTGTGCCGTGGCCCCCTGTGGCTCTGCCCGGCAGCCATTTTCCTTGGTTTGAAGAACTTAAGTCTCTCCCTGGCGCTCTCTCCAAAGGCCAAGCCCTTTGGGCACCAAGAGTATCCAAGGTCTTCCTGTTTGGAATCTAGTGCCCTGGCTGGCTCCTGCACTTTCAGGCTAGGTTTTCCTGTGCAGGTTACAATGTTCTGTGGAAAATGTGAAGCAGAAATTGTTGTGATAAGCCCGGAGCGGAGGGGCCTCGGGGGAGCAGCCCTGGTGAGCTGGGTCACCTCATTTCGTGAGGGCCAGCCCTGGGGGAGTCTCCACAAGCTTTAATTAAAGCCAGCAGGAGTCTGTTTGAAGCAAGAGGAGCAGAAGAGTGAGGGCAGCAAAGAGCAGGCTAAGCCGAACCCACCTCCTTCTGCTAGAGCCTGACCTGGGGAGGCCCACAGGCTGGAGCCCAGTCAAAACCAATGCACAGGATGAATGAAGGACAGCATGGGGAGCCCTGGGGGCGCCAGTGGAGGCAGGGGAGAGGGCCTGGGCAAGAAGGCAAGTGGCTGACCTGGGGGGAAATCACAGCTCTTCTTTGGGGAAGTATCTCCTCTGGCAGCTCTGCTTGTGACCACCAGGGTAACCGGCTGGGGAGTGGAGGTCAAGGAACACAGAAATCCCAAACAAATGTGTGCATCAGAGGTACAGGGAAACATTTTCAAGTCAGATATTGCTACCATAGCTTCTTTTGGAAGGTTTGCTCACAGCTCTCAGCCTAGAGAACCCTCTTCCTTCTGCAGGATCTCCTTTACTGCAGTGTTCTTTGACCCATGCGTGTGTAAGCGCAGTGGCAGCGGAGGGGCCCAGCTTCCATCCCCATGTATCCCTAACCAGAGCTGCCAGAGGCCTCATCTACAGACCTGGCAGATGCTTCCTCTGGTTTCTGGGGCTACTGGCCCCATACCATACTTTGGGGTGGAGAGGAACAGATATCTTTTTCTTCCATAGCCATGAGCTTTGGGACGGCTTCTGAGAGGACTTGGCTTCTGACCAGCAGAGATGATAAAGGGGTTGACAACAGGTCTGCATATAAATTTGTACCTATGTACCCCAATTTAGAGATTGCAAAACCTTCCCACATGTCTTGTCTCATTTCCCCCAATTAACTATGAGAGTGTAAGAGGAGTTCTTATTCCCATGTTACACATGAGGGAATAGAGGCCCCTCCCAAATTTAAGGACTCTCCAAAGTCATAGGGATAGACTTGGGAGCCTTTCTTACTTTTCCAACCAGGACAGGTTTGTTTTCGTTTTTGTTTTTTCTTTCTGTCCGACATACTACATTAGTAAAATATTTCACTTGCTAAAAAAATAAAATTGTTTAGGAGTGCCTGGGTGGCTCTTTTGGTTAAGCATCCAACTCTTGATCCGGGCTCAGGTTATGATCTCAGCTTCGTGAGTTTGAGCTCTGTCTTGGGCTCCAGCCCAACGTTGGACTCTGCACTGGGAATAGAGCCTGCTTAAGATTCTCTGTCTCTCTCCCTGTGCTCTACCCCCTCCGCCCCTATCTCTCTCTTAAAAGAAAAAAAAAATTAAAAAAATAAAAGAAACAAAGCTTAAAAAAAAAAGAAAAAAGAAAATTGTTTAAAATAGCTACAAAATGTTGGAGGATCAATGCTCTGATTTTTCCGTTGAGGAAAGAAATGAAATGATTTGCCCAAGTTCATGCTGAATAAGGAGGCAAGGTGGGGCCAGACCCATTTTTCCTGCTTCTAGGCCAGTTTTATTTTTTCTTTTTTCTTTTTTTTAAGATTTTATTTATTTATTTGTCAGAGAGAGAGAGAGAGCACAAGCAGGCAGAGTGGCAGGCAGAGGCAGAAGGAGAAAGCAGGCTCCTGCCGAGCAAGGAGTCCGATGCAGGACTCGATCCCAGGACCCTGGGATCATGACCTGAGCCGAAGGCAGCTGCTTAACCAACTGAGCTACCCAGGTGTCCCGCCAGTTTTCTTTCTTTTTTTTTTTTTTTAAAGATTTTATTTATTTATTTGACACAGAGAGAGAGAGATTACAAGTAGGCAGAGAGGCAGGCAGAGAGACAGGGAGAGGAGGAAGCAGGCTCCCTGCTGAGCAGAGAGCCCGACGCGGGCCTCGATCCCAGGACGCTGAGATCATGACCTGAGCCGAAAGCAGAGGCTTTAACCCACTGAGCCACCCAGGCGCCCCAGTTTTCTTTTTTACCCAAAATATGGTCCTGGGACAGAACTGTGCAGTGTCTTTACTTTCTGGTAATTCTTAGGCATTACTGTTCTTTCTTACCAGGGTCCAGATAGAATCTCACAGTTTGAGGGTGGGAAAGAAACTGAGTCCCAAGCCAAGGAATGGGGTTTTACCTTTCACCAACCGGGACACGAAAGCCAAGCAGATGTGACTTGCCCTACATCACACAGCAAGTTAGAGGCAGAAACAGGGAACCTGGGAGTTCCCAGGTCTTCAGGACTGGGCTCTTCCACCACACTGGCAGTCTGTCCCTTCTCCTGTCTCTTGAACTGGCCTCCCAGGTCACCTTCCCCCAGCCTTGGCCCTAACTTCCTACTTCCGGGAAATTCCTGACTCTCCTCTCTGACAGCCAATGGCCTCCTCCCTTGGCCTGGGGCAGCTCACCCCTCAGAGCCAGGCCAGCGCTCTTGCCTACCAGCTCAGCTCTTACTTTGGGGTTTCCCCCTCCAGCCCCATGCTAGCACACTGGGCGCCAGGCCACAGAGTTAAGGCTACCTGTGCCCAAGAGGAAAAGGGTCACAATCTACTGCAGAGTGGAAATGGTGGAGGTGAAGGAAGGAGATGTCCTTCTGGGCAATTCCCCAGTCCTGGAATACTTTTCATGACATCTTCCTTGAGAGCCCTCAAGGCCATCACACTGCTCTCACGGGGCTGGGGTGCAGCCTCCTGGGGGGGAGATCCAGCTCAACTGTTAAGGGTGGGTGGTGGTGGGTCCATGTTCTGCTCCTGCCTTAGACTCGTCTGACTCCCAGCCCCACCCATCCTGTCTCTGAGGGGCTCATTCAGCTTAGTGTTCCCAACATGTACACACAACACCAGCAATGATGCTGTGCACATAGCACCCGATATTTGCTTAAAATTTATTATATATTCTGTTCTATTATTATCATACTATTACTATAATACTTATGCTGTATTTATTTATATGATTATATATAACATTTGCATATTATAAATATATTGACATATTATGATACTTATGTATCATAATATATAATATATACTATCATTTTTATATATTTTACATAATAATACATGCTGATATGTTATATATTATAATCTATAACTTAAATGTTATTATAATTAATATTAATTGATAAGTTAATAATGCCTATGTCCCCATATACTTGTGTAGGACCAAACTCCAAGGGAGACAGGAAAGGACTCTGAGCAATATATTTCTGAGTTAGAAGAATGAGAACTAAATCCCAAATATATTTCCCCAAATGCTTTTCTGATTATGTTTCCAATCTCTTTAAAGACTCCTTAGAACCCTGTTCTCATTAGTTTCTGTCTCCTGAATTCCAAGTTTTCTAAGACTGAAATGTATGAGCTTCCCTGACGCTCCGGACACACTGTAAAATGACTTAATGGTCATCAACAGGATGCTGCACCCTGGCCAAACCAAACAGCCACCGGGTCTGATGGTCCAGGGGGAGCTGGAAGCAGGCAATCTGGGAGTTCTGCGACAGTTCTAGGTTTGGAAAATGCCCACGAGTGTGCGCGAGTCAGGAGGATGGCTCAGTGGTTGGTTTCTATCTCTCCCGTCACCCCTTCAGTGAGCCTCAGCTTACTCACCTGCAGCAGGGTTGAGCGAAGGAGATGGAATAATGATCTCTCGTGGCAGGGTCGTGAGAAATAATTAGAGAAACATTGCAAAGTGTTTGAATGAACAAATTCATCTGAAAAACCATCTGAATGGGTCTCTGGGGAGCAACAAACAGACTTTTACAAGTTCACAGTTACTTAGCTAAGATCAGGTGATGATATTTTATTTCAGGAAAAAGCAAACACCATGTGCTAGGCGAGTTGCTCATGCTTGGGCCGAGTGAGGGACATCTGGGAGGAGGGGGGTGAGGGCTGCCCTGCTTTGGCCCCAGCCCTGGGAGGAGCCTTCACCCTTTCCAGTCATAGGCCGGCGGCGACTCCACCAACACCCTGGGTTCTGCCGTCTCCCTGCCCAGACGTTTGGCTTCTCCTGACATGCCCTGCCCAGGTGTGCTCTCAGCCGCACGCTTCCTTCCTGGGTTTCCATTTTCTCTGCTTTTGTCTCCTTTTAGAATGGTAACAAGTGAAAATGCCACCATAAAAGCTCAGTATCTAGTTTTGGCATATGATGGGAGCTGGCCAAAAGCATTCATCTTCAAATATTCCTGTTTGTCAGGAATAAGATGGTTGTGTGTCCTACTTGGCAAATATTTCTCTTTCCCTTTCCTTTTCTTTCTTCCTTTCTTCCTTCCTTCCTTCCTTCCTTCCTTCCTTCCTTCCTTCCTTCCTCTCTCTCTCTCTCTCTTTCTATGGCTTCCAGGATTCCTAGCTCCAGGGATAAGGGGCTCAGCCTGTAGCCACAGATAATCTGTGATGTGGCAGAAACACTGTGTCAGTCACAACAGCTCAGGAGGGAAATACTGACAATGCTTTATCCCCAGAGTCATAGCAACTGCTCTGCTCTAGACCTGAAAAGTCATACATTCATGCCCCTGAGGAATCAAAGGGGCCTTCTGGGCCTCAGTTCCCATGTCAAGTACCTGCAGCCATGAGAGTCTGGGAGGATGAGGATGGGCAACCAGCTTCCACCAGCCTCGCTTGTGCTGTGACCTTCTCTGCTCCCCTGGGGTTGTTCAGTCACTGGGGACATCAGCTGAGGGCGGGAGACGAAGGCTGGGCTGGCTATAGTTACAGCTATATTATTTTGGCTCATCACATCACTTCTCCGAGCCTCTGTTTCTTCATAAATAAGTAGGAGAGGCTTAGACTAAATCAGTGGATTTCAAAACATTCCTTTTAAATGTTTTCAGCAGTGGAATCCTTTTCTCAAAATCCCACACAGGACCTCATTACAGGAAACATACAAAGTGGGTGGGAGGGCTTGCTTGCTCGCTCCAGAACCCAGGCTGGGGATAGTGGAGAAGATGCCTGGTCTGGTCCCCTCCAGCTCCCACAGTCTGTGATTCAGGGCCCCTGTAGCCCCCGACTCCAACTGAGGATATAGGAAAGGAGTAAGGAACCTGAGCCCCATCTTGTTGCCCTACTGTCCCGGCATCCCTGCCTGCCTTCTCTATTCCAAAGCAACTGGTGGAAAGTAGGACTGTCAGGTTCTGACACGGCCTTACGTCAGTGGGGCCAGCCCACCCCCCACCACGGCCTGCTGTCGCTGTCTCCCTCAGCCTCCCAGCTTCTGAGGCCTTGCAGATGTGAAGGCTGACCTGGGACCTGGGAGAAGGCCTGGGGAGGGGGAGCTGGTGACCTCACAGGGGAGGAGATCAAAGGAGGCTGAGCTCATCTGACCCAGGCCGCAGAGTCAGGGCCGGGGACAGCTGCGAGAACAGAGGGAGGGCACCCAGTGCTTCAGGCAGGAGGAAGGAGGCTCTGACTCCTTCTCCAGCTTCCAGGTGGTACCTGCTTTCCCGCACAGGCATTTCTGTGGTGGACAGTTAGGGGGATGGGGGCTAGTAGAATTCCTGGTTGTTTTGTTTCTTTCCACTAATTCCTCATCCTGTACTCCTCTCCCACCTCCTCAGACTTTATAGGAATTTTTGGTTATTCAACACACCCTCTTTCCTGTCAGACCATATTTCATTTCTCACATTCCACCCCGGGGCCTAGGTTAGCAGAGCCCAGCTGCCCCGGTTAACCTAGGTGAGATATTAAACTCCCCCCCACCCCCGGCCCCGGGAGGCACCCATCATCGTCCCCGAGCCGTGGGTTCTCTCCCTGGTGAAACGGAGGTGATAACAGTTCTCATGGTATTTTCAATTAAAAATTCCTGAAATGTTTCCAACATCAGCCAGCCAGAAAGGAGGGTGATAGAGAACAAATGGTGACAAGGAGAGAAAGAAAGAGAGAGAAGGAGGTGGGGTGGGGGAGGGGGAACAACCCTGTGAGGAGCCAGAAATCAGCAAGGGAGCCAGGAAGACCAGAAGCCAGAAAACCGAGGGCAAGAAAGAGAAGCTGCCAGAAGAAAGATGAAGAAAACAGGGGCAAATTAGGCTGCTAAAGTAGAATGGGAGGCCCGAGAGAAAGCAGGACCCGCATGTGGAAATACTGAAACAGCCAAGAGATAGAGTGCTTTGACTCTATGTCCAAAAAGTGCAACAAAGTGAGCTGGCACGTACTTGGCATTCATTAGCCAGCTTTCCCATAGTGTCCTTAATTATCCTTCCTTTACGATTCTTTATCATTGTCTCTGTTATGCTGACCAGTGGGCCCATCCCCAAAATGTATCTGAAGCCACAGGGAAGGGAATCACTGAGGTCTAAACCCTTTTAGCAAAGGAGGACATTTTTATCCCGAAGGCTTTTGTTGGCTTTCCAGCTGTCACAGAGAAGTGAGCCCAGCCCTGGCCTCCTAGGCAGGTACTTGACAAATTCATTCTGTGGAAACCGATGTGGTCACCCATCCTGTCGGGGAGGGAGGTCCACAGGCAAAGATAAACAGGAGAGAGATGGGGAAGGACCGTTATGTAACATTCCCAAACACACCACTTCAGAGAGCATGTGGAGGAGGAAATGAGAACCAGTCATTTCAAAGGCAAAAAAGCAAACTAAAACCCCCACAGGCACCCACTTCCACACAGAGCTGAGCAGAGGAGGGAAGTCACGGCATTGACAGGATCTGCTGCCCCCAGGAAGCTGCTTGTGGAATTCTCTGGAGGAAAGAGCCACAGGAATGGTTTCCTCCAAAGAATGTGGGATCCCTCTCCCAGTGTCCCCCAGCCTAAGCAACCGTACCACCCACCACCCAGAAACCCCGGCACAATCTTTCCGGCCACCACCTCCTCCTCCCGCTGCCATTGTTGTCATTCACCATGTGCTGGGAGCCCTTCCTCCCTCCACCTCCCCTGGAACCGCCTGACCCTGGCTACTGCCCCTCTCTCTCTCCTGGGCTGTAGTCTGGTAGTAGCTTCCCAGTGGTCTCTCTGCAGTCACTCCGGCTCCCCCAAATCCACTGCCCACCACTGGGAGCCTGCCCATGGCTTCCGGCTAACCTCGAATCAAGTCCAGCAAAGCGAGTGTGGCCACCAGGCTGCCGGCCTCGGTCCCCGCTCCAGCCCCACCCTGCGACTCTCCTACTGTGCACTGCGGGATGCTGGGCCTCCTTCCTGTCCTATCAATGCCCCAATCCCCTTCTGCACAGCAGGGTCCCTCCTTTCTGTGGCATTGGACTCACCCTTAGAGCTTGCTGAGGGAAGGGAGAGATCAAAAGAGGAGCCACATGGTCTCTGGTCTCCTGGGCTAGCAGGCTTCTCATCTGGTCTGTGCTTTTTGCCTCCCTAGTAACTGTAGTAAATCCTAACACGAAGTGGTACCAGGCAATCCGGGGTCCTTGGAAACTCCCCAGTGGCTCTCATGCCTCCTTACTGCCAACACCCCCACATCTGTTCCCACTGACAGACCACCTGCTAACTCTTGATGAGTTTTAGGCAGTTGTTTTCCTGAAGGTTTAAGAGAACATCCGCAAACCGTACCCAATGGGGGTGGGGCTGTTCTGGCTCAGGCTAACTTGTCCTTTTGTCCCTTGGGCTGGAGCAAGGTTGGGGGATAAGGCCTCAGACTAGTGTTTGAGGAAGTTCTGCCTTACCCCACCCTCACAACCTCCTCAAGCGCCTTTGTACCTACTTTCTGTCCCCTTGAGTGCCCCAAATCCTAAGCTGTTATGGATGAATATCAGTGTCCCCTCAAATTCCTGTGCCAAAGCCCTAACCTCTAATGTGAAGGCAATGGGAGGCGGGGCTCTCAGAGGTGGTTAGATTGAGATGCGGTCGTGAGGGTGGGGGTCCCCATAATGAGACTAGTGCTCTTAGAAGACGAGGAAGAGATACTGGAGCTCCCTCTCCGTGTTCACACACTGAGGACAGGCCACTTGCGGGCACAGCGAGAGGGCAGCCATCTGTAACCCAGGAAGAGGGCCCTCACCAGACGTCGAATCTGCCAGCACCTTGACTTGGGACTTCTAACCTCCAGAACTGTGAGATATAAACATCTGCCATAGAAACCACCCAGTCCACGCCATTTTATCACGGGAGCCCAAGCTGACTAAGACAAAAGCCTAGTCAGCGTTCCTCAGGATTCTCACACTCTCCACAGGACATCAGGGCCCTCTCCTGTCCGCCATGGCCCTGGCTCAGCACTGGCAGAGCTAACAGGACTTTCCTATTCCCAGGGACAAAGCCCTAAGTGACCACTTCATCTGTAGTTAGATCTTTACCCTTGGGGGATACTCACCCCTGCTTTCTCTCTCAATCACCTAAATGCATGCACCACTGCACAAAGTACATTTTTTCCCCCTGAGGGTGCCACATGGTGGTCTATGACTAAAACCTATTTTTTTCTATTTATATGACTTTGATTTTGTGAAATAGCACTGGTCTTTTTATGCTGTATGCACATTTGCTTCCTTCCTGAACTGTGTTCATTATAAAGAGTTCCTTGCCTCAGCTCCCACCCCCGCATTAGCTAAGACTGCACTTCTCAGCCATCATTCAGGAGGGAGGGCACTATCTCATATCAGTTTCTCTCTGAAAAGTAAGGGAGGGTCTATTTCAGTTCTTCTCCATTGGCATGCTTTTCCTGCAGACTGGAACATTCCTGCCTCCCCAGTTCCTTTTACCCAACTGGCTTCTCTTTGTCTTCTACTTCTCAGCCCAAAGTTCCCCAGGGACTTTGTTCATTCATTCATTCTCCATTCATTCATTCATCCATTTATTCCTTACTCTATACCAAGCCCTGGGTCAGATATCAGAAATACAATGAGCCAAGACACACGTGTCCCTTGTGGAGCTCACCATCTTGTGGGAGTGGCCAGTCAAGTTGGTGGACATGGGAGTGCAACTGCGATGAGCCCCAGGCTCCAGGAATGTGTTACTTGGGAACTGGACCTAGTTAGGGAGGTCAGGGAAGCTGTAGTAGACAACAGAAGAGACATGAGTCTTCTAAGCAGAGGAGAAAACCCATGCAAAGGTCGTTTGTCAGGAGGCAAAGCCCATATCAGAGGCTGAAAGAGGGCTGGGGGGACTGGAACATCCATGTCCAGTATGAGTTTGAGGGAAGGGCAGAATATCCAGGATGATATGGAAGATGCTATGGAGCTCGTTTTGATTCTTAGAGCAAAGAGCCATTGAGGTTGTACGTGTGGAGTGGGGCATGGGACTACAAGAGTGGAGGAGTAGAAGTGAGGGGTAGAGGCTGCCATAGTCAGGTTTTTCTTTAAGGCTAGCACTGTGGCTGCTTAGAGAATGGATTGCAGGGGCCTTGTGTTGGGGGGAGGTGGAGCTGGTAGGGGGCTACACTGGTGCTGGTAGAAGATGATGATTCTGCTGGAGACAAGGACTGTGGGGACAGAGATACTTAGGGAACAAAATCAAGGGGCTCTCGTACAGGATTAGTAATGGGGAGTGTGGGGTATGAGACTGACTTCCGGGTTCTTGACTTCTACACTGTGGGGAGTGGGGGTGGAGGGCTGAGTTGGGAAGGACCACAATGGTACTCAGAGATAGGTAGGACCCTGATAGGACCTGGTATGGGAGGGCAGATTATAAGTTCTTCCAGTGAAAACCTACCTGGCACTTATTACTATTGTGATTAATCATTATCTGGGTAGTTCTGTATTTATTGCAATGAATTCTCTGGAAATTATTATCTCCTTGAGGGTGGGACTTGAATTGGTCTTATTCACCAGGCAATGTGCAAGGCCTGACTTGCTGGCATTCAGCAAATGTTTGCTGAATAAATTAGTGACCATCTGCCTCATTCTATCTGCCCATGGGAAATCAGCATTTGAAACATTCACCATTTCTGTAGCCTCCATGCATCTGAAACAGAATTTGTTACTAACCTCACATGTTGGAGTTGGAAAGCACTGGGCTGAGAGTCAAAAGATCTGGGTTGGAGTCCCACTAGTTATGTGCTGTGCTAGCAAATGTCCAGGGACTAAGTCTGAAATATTCAGAAACATGTTCCCTCTGGGGTAGAACAACCTGGAAGCTAGGCCAGTCCGAATATAAACACAGTGAACCAAGAAGCCATGATTCTTGTTCTGAAGGTGTTAGCGCTTACGTGCCCTGCAATGGCTCACTGTATTTCCTTCTGTTTCACTTGATTTTGTTTCATATTTGGTTATTCTTTAATGGTGGGGTCTCAGAAGAACCTGAGAATATAGGGATCTCCAAGAAGGAACTAAGTTTCCCCCCAACAGTGGGACTCCCTCAAAAGGGCTTTCTCTGGGAGACAATTCTCCAAGAGACTTGTGCCTTTCATCATTCTTTTCTGGGGAAGAAGTGGGATTTCAGATGGGTCAGGGTGTGAGCACTGAGTCACAGGGGGAGGGGAGGAGCGCTGACCCAGCCTGCTGCATGACTGTTGATAAGCACCCCCCACCCCAGCTGGGCCGGAATTCTGCACAGAGAGAATGAAGGCCTTGCACTAAATTAATGTTTATTTCCAGGGTGAAACTATGCATCTGAAGGTGTTGTATAAGCAGAAGAGGTAGCTGTTACAAGACCAAAGTCAAGGAGAGCCAGAGTTCTCCTTGGTATGTGGGATCCTATCATCATGAGGATCCTCATCCTGTGGGATGAAGCTGTTGACCCGAGACATCAGGAGGCAGGAATTCAGATCTCCAGTTGCCTGGGGTCATTTCTGTCAACTCTTCAATAGGGTGCTAACTGTACCCCCTGAACCCCACTGTAAAGCTGGCACCCCATCATCTCCTATCATTGTGCCCTACTTTAGGTATAAACCATAAAAAATGACATAATTTTAAATTAAATATTGTTTGATTCTTTTTTTTTAAAGATTTTATTTATTTATTTCACAGAGGGAGAGAGATCACAAGTAGGCTGAGAGGCAGGCAGAGAGAGAGAGGAGGAAGCAGGCTCCCTGCTGAACAGAGAGCCCAATGTGGGCCTCGATCCCAGGACCCTGAGATCATGACCTGAGCTGAAGGCAGAGGCTTTAACCCACTGAGCCACCCAGGCGCCCATATTGTTTGATTCTGTTTTAAACATGGCTCTGCCATTAGGCCATAAGTTTTATTAAATGTCTGTGCTGTATGAACAGAATTTAGTGCAGGTCCTACCAGGCACAGATTAAGTTGAGGTCTTGGGTGGATGGATGGATGATTGGATAGAAGGATGGATATGTGAGCCAGTAAGCATGGAAACAGGTCCCAGCATCAGTATGCCCTATTGTGCTGGGAGAGCTGACTTCTATTTTTCTGATATGTTCACTCCCTCTTCCCAGTAATTGCTCCCCCTCCCTATGCCAGCAGAGACTGTCCCTGGGAGAAAGACTCAGAGGTCCTCAGCTTGCTTGCCAGACTTGGCAATAGGACTCTTCACTGATTATGTGGCTGCCTTCCTGACCGTCTCTGCCTTTATGACTAGAGGGTTAGAAATTAGGCCAATCCTAAAGATCATTTCAGGGGAACCAGCTGCCACCCAATTTCTTATTTGCCAGGAGTCTGCCAAGACCTCTAATCTGTGGTTCTGACAGTGACAGCAGTTCCATTATTCTGTCCTCAGTTGTCAGGCCTCTCCTGAGCACACTGCAAACATTGTCATCCATTCTCCCAAGCCACCTGGGATGTAGATGTCATTCTTACCTTCATCGCCCAAAGGTGGGCACTGAGGCACAGAGGCACAGAGGGGGCCCTGCCCAAGGTCATGCAAAAAGCAATGGGCTGAGCTAAATTGGGATCCAGGCAGTCTCCATATAGACACTATCCCCTTACTCATTAAAATCCATCTCTTCTTGTCCTAAAAGTGTGTTCCTTTCAGTTGAGTTCAGCTCCAGCTGTGAGATTTCTATTCTAGGGTTCATATTGGGTCTCCAAGTAATGCCCAATTGCAAAGCGAGCAAGTGTGGAGAGGGCTGCTGTGTCCTGGGGAGAGGAAATATTTTGATTTTTGAGTGTCAATGGTGCATACAAGTTCTGCAGATTGTCCTCTAGGGGCTGCAGGCTGTACTTTCAGGAAATGCTCAAGTGTCTGCTTGGATGCAATCAGCCCAGGGAGGAGGGCCAGGCGCCCAGCTCCCGAATGCCAGCCTTGGGCCCAGAGCAGCAGTGCCTCCTGCCCCATGGCCACCCTGACAGAAGGCCTGATGCTGAAGCTCTGCTTTAGCCGAGCTCACCTCTTTCTCACGGCATTTATTTCCATTTTAAACAATAAGGATTTTTAAAAAGGATCAAATTTGGGAGTCAAATCCCAAAGTGTGCCAAACAGCAGACTCTAACACACCGTGGAAATGCTCATCGCATTTCACAAAGTACCCTCTTCAAGCAACAGAAATGCTCCCAAATTAGTGCTTTTAACCCCTTTGTTTTTAATTGCTTAGATTAAGATCAACTCTGAACCAAGCCTGTAACCAATACGCTGTTGTTTCTTCTGTTTGTATCAGTCTTACAGCTGTTGCTTTGCTAGGATTAATTTGTCTCTGAGGGGTTTCAACACTATCCTCCCTGGTGGATTTGCAGAGCCCATAATGTCATGTAATCGGGACCATGTTATTTTTGTCTGAATCTCTAGGAGTGATGTAAGAGGAAAAGGAAACTAGCTAACTCCCAACCATTTGACTGACCAAAGGTTAAATTAGTCTTGGCCTTTCCCCAGCTGGACAGAATGCTGCTCAGTCAAACATTTATTCCAACCAGCAGAATGGAAGTCCTCTTCCTTTCTCCCTGAATTGTTTTCCTTAGATATCCTTCCCCCATTGCATCCCTAAATAATACAGCAATGTTCTCACTCCCGCCATCTTCGTTTTTTTCATTATGGATCATTAGCACTGGGGGGATCTGGGGAGAAAAGTCAGACAAGGTGGAAATAGACCCTGACATTGGAACTGGAAACAAGTTTTTCTCAAGAAAGACTGCAGGCCATTAAGTGGCTGCAAGGAGGACACACAGCTTGCCCCTGGCCCTCATCACCAGTGCAGACACCCAACTTGGCTGGGACCACAGGAACACCCTGATGACTCTGATAGGAGCTTCTTCTGAAGCTGCCACGCAGGGTAAGCCAAAAACCCCACCCAAGCCTAGTAGTTGGTCCTCTTGTAAGACACATGGACATGTTGACTTTGACTCTATCACACTTACTCTTCCTGCAAGGATAGGAAGCTCTCTTGGGGCTTGAGGGTGGGTCTTGAAAAAATAACATCTTTCCATCGATGCTCTCTGTTCTGTACATGAAGATACCTCTGGGCAAGAGTTGGGGCTATTTAGTGATATGCCAGTTCCAGGGAAATAGTCCCATGTCTTTCTGGAATATTTCTTTAATTGGTAAACAGAAATGCATCCAGTGGCCGACTACAGCTTTCTGAAAGAGTATCTCTTCTCCCAGGAGTGGGGGGGGGGACACCATGGTAGAGGACCTAGAAGATCTGTAAAAGCCCCAGCTAGCATATATTAAGACTCCAGCAGGGGTAGGCCAAGTGTTTTCTGTGCCTTACTTCCTTTAGCCTGGGCATCGATACCAGGGGCCAGGTCCTTTTGCAGTCCCATTCTTCAGAGAAGGAATTTGAGACTTTGAGAGTTTGTGTCACAGGCCTAACATCACAGGGGCAGTGGGACACCAGTCTGGAATCATTGGTACTGGCTTCCTAGGCAGCTCCACAATGATTCCCCAGGAGTGGGCTGTGACCTCAGCCTCAGTTTCTTTCTCCCTAAAATGGGAATAGTAAGATTTGTCTTCCCTACAAGGGTGGTTATAAGACTGGAGTGAGGCACAGATGTGAAAATAACAGGGCTGTGAGGGAGCATGCAAATGTTTTGGCTTTTATTTTTATGGCTGAGAAATGATGAGCCTCAGGATCCCACTTCCTCACAAGCCTTCTGTTTGTGGTCTGATCTCTTATAATGTATAGGATAACTTCTGGTGATGGCAGCCCATGTGATGGTGGTATGATATTTCATTTCTTAATGGATGAGTATTTAAAAAGTAGGAACAAGAAAACAGGAGAGGGATCCAAGAAAACAAGGGCAACATGGTGGCCAGGAGGGAAAAGATAAGATGTTGAAGATTCAACCCGTGCTCAGTTATTTTCCCTCTTACCTCCTAGCCTGAAGTCCATTTGGTCCTCCTCATCCAGTTAAATTCTATCAAGTGTATTCCCCAAAGAGCTCTCACATCTGACTTCTCTCCTTCGTCTCTGTTACTACTGAGGTGCTCATCACCACTCATCACCACTCATCTTGACTTGGTCGTGGCTTTCTACCTACTCTCCATACCTCAAGTCTTATTTTTTCCTTCATCCTGCCATCAAAAATCTTATTCTTCAAAGGCTACACCATACCCTGAAAAATAAAATCTAACTTCTGAGCATGAGTCACTACCCTCAGTGACCCAGATCCTGTGAGGACCCGCAGACTCAGGCAAACTACATCTCTCTCTCAGGCCTGTTCTAACATACTGAACCAGGTGCCACTGCCCACGCATGACATTTCCTCTGTGCTTTTAAGATTTGGGAGGTAGGAGAGATGTCCTTCCCTTCCTTATCCAGCAAACTCCTTAGCATCCTGCAAGGTCCAGCTTATGAATTGTCCTTCTGTGTATTTTGATGGCGCTGTATTAAAATTATCCAATAGTATTATAATTATTTAACATCTATCATTTTTCCTCAGGGTTTCCTACCTGTGAGAACTATTTATTAGTCTCTGTAAATCCCCTGTCTTGGCATCTGGCACATAGAAGGCACTTGGGAGAAGTTGTCTGAAAGGATGAATGAACCACTAAGATTGGGGTTGGGTTTGTGCAAGATGGTTGTTTCTCCTCCTCTCTTCACTCAGTTCACTGGCTGTGTTCTACAAATTTTCATGAGTTTTCCAACAACTACAGAGATTGTATTCATGCCTCATGATGTGGTATGGCTATTTCTGATTCTTCCTGAGTCGGGGAAGTGGGTGGTATGTAAAATATCTTAAAGCAGGCAAGCAAAAAAAATGCTTTTTTTTTTTTAATTTGAAGTTTATATCCAAACAAACACTTTTATTGAACTCTGAAGAGTCTTGGGAAAGCGTTTGGTTCAGCATAAGGTTTGAACAAAATCTCTGCCAGCAAATTAATTCAGGGAAATGAGCCCCCACACCTCCCTTATTCTGTTCTTCTCATTGGTTTAACGAAAAGGATTGGAATGCCATCGACAACACTGTGTTATCCTAAGGAGCAAGGTTCAGAGCTATTCTTTCCATCAAAAAGAAACAATATAAACTGTGAACAGACACATATTTCTGCTATGTTTTCATGAAAACCTATTTCAGCTCAGTGGGTTAACCACAGCTATTTTGGAGATACACTGTATTAAGTGTACAGTCCAAGCCAAAATGTCATAGACACTTTAATTGTCCTAGTTGCTATTCACGGAGATATATATAGATTTTATATATACGAATTTTCCCCACCAACCAGCCTACATAATAATCTAAAAATAGAAATAGGTTTAACTTTTAATTTTTACTAGTCTGATTACAAATGGGAATTAAATCATGTGTGGTTAAAAGCAACAGCAACAACTTCAGCCAAGTTAAAATGAATAACTTCCACAGAAAGCTTCTCCTTAGACATATTTCTTGGGCTTAGACAGAGTTCCAGATAGATCCAAATTATTTCCTGGGAAGTTACTATGCTAGCAACAGTTATCTGGGTTCAGTGATTCCCAAACACCAACCCAAAGTTAGTGGAGGGCAGGTGGCATAGGATTTCAAAAGGAAATTTTTCAAAAGTGCTGTTCCCAGAGCCCACCCAGATCCATCCAGATTTGAGGTGTCTTGAGGGAGTCTGGAGACCTATAATTTTGCAAAGCCCAAACTGATTCTGACGCATAGTTGGATCTGGGATCCGCTCCCACCCCATCCCTTACCTTGCACAGGTGTAACTCAAGGTCACACCTTCATCATTCTCTAAGTGGCAACTCTGCCCAGGGACCCAGAAGGTGTGTGGCAATGGCTTGCAGGCTGGTGTTCCAAGACAAGAGCCACAGGCTAAATGAAAATGTGTTTGCCACTCAGAGAGCTGGGCTTTGGTGTCCGTGGTTCAGTCAACAGCCTGTTCATGTGCAAGTAATTTGTCACAGATTACGCTGGAGTTATTCTATTGTGCAAGAGAACTGGAACGGTCTAAGTAAAACCACCCCTCCGCAGCCTCTGCTCTCACGAGTCCTGAAGTTTTTCTCAGGTCAGGGTGGGAAGGACCGAGTCTCTCAAGCTAGAATCTTCTCTCTTCATCTGGTACAGATCTGGCTCCTGTGTCTAAATGCAAGGGCCTAATCTACCAGGTCAGCAGAAAGCAGAGACCTCAGCCTGTGGGGCAGGCTGCAGGTCTGAGCCTGAACAATGGACAAGCTCACTGGGGAAGCGCCTCAAGGGTAAGTGGGGGTACGGTTACCTTAGAAGTAAGGGCTGGACCCTTTTATTTTGCAAGCTGGATCAAGCAGAAACCTAGCAGGTCATCAGGGCATGGCTGTGCCCAACGCAGCAGGTGTGACCACAGGACAGCAATTCATTTCCTTCAATTTGAATCATTAAGCATCTTAGAAGGACTTCATTGTCATCAGATACATATAATAGATTTTAAAGAGCATTTTAAACATTTAAATTCTCTAATCCACAAAAATGGGGGAAAAACGGTTTTAAAAAAATCATTTCAACTGAATGTACTATTCTCATCTAGGCAGAGAAAGTGATTTAGTTTTGGAAGAAGAGAGCCTAATCTTTATCTTCATTTTTCTTTTAGTTATAAGTTGGAATGGGTAGAGGCACTGGGATGGCTCAGTCGGTTAAGTATCTGCCTTCGGCTCAGGTCATGATCACTGAGTCCTGGGATCAATCCCCAAACCGGGCTCCCTGCTGAGCAGGGAGTCTGCTTCTCCCTCTGCCCCTTCCCCATCTCATTCTCTCTCTCTCTCTCTCTCTCTCTTTCAAATAAATAAATAAACAAATATTTTTTAAAAATAAGCTGGAATGGGTAGATAGGGATTTGTATTTCTGCTTTTTAATAGTTTCTTGATTTCTTATTATCAAAAGAATTTCACCAGAGGAAAGAATATTAATTCTGGATAGAATATTAAGAAGCACGAATCCAAGTGTTCAGGAGATTTACTCTAGGAGTAGGGATCATTTCAAAACCTCAACAAATCTTACAAGTTTCACCCTTACCCCAGACATTTATTAGATCGAGAGTTGTATAGAGACAAATCCAAGAGGCATTGTTCTTCAAGGTGAAATGAACTTTAGCAAGGCCCTTATCCAGTCCTGTGTTTACAGATGAGACACCAAGACCCCCCCACCCCCACCCCCGAGCAGCTCTGTCCTGTCTCACCCCACAGAGGTGTTAGTGGCTTAGAACACTGGGATCCTGATAATGCACTCACTGCGTGGCCCTTCCTTTTCAGACTTGAATGGCTAACCCTAGAATTAGAGATTAAGACCATTCCATGAAAGGAAACAACTGTGCTGCTTACGTGTGTTTCCTCAATACTGACAATGAACTCTGTCATGGCATAGTCCTGTTTTCAGGATCCCCAGTTTCTCCCCAGTCTCAAGAAATCAGCCATTTTTTAAAAGAGGCACCTTTCCTGTGCCATGTTCAAGGTAAAGGAATTATCTGAATGGCCAGCACATGGTCCGTCCTTCTCTTTGGTGGATGTCAAGAACGCTGCCCATGTGGATTCATTCCCTCTGTCTGGTCACGACCTTGTTCTCCACCTGTCCCTCAAATCAGAGAACAGCTCCTAGGTCTATCTTCCCACTCCGAGGACACCCACGGACTCCCACACAGAGCAGCTGCAATGGAATGTAGGCACTCACTGTCTTTCTAGTTTCCCTCTCCCTTCCTACTCTTTCCTTCTTTCTTTCTGGTAATTTGCCCCAGTCCCAGATATCTGAAGCCTGAGGTGTATGGAATGAGTCCCACACCGCATGTCACTAGCTGGAGGTTTCCCTCCACTTCACACCATACTGGAGAGAGTCATAGCCGACCATCAACAGGAGAACTTGCCATCTGAGTTTCCTTTTGCTGCTAATCTGGTAAGCATTCCACCAATAGTACATTTCCTAATTTTTTTAAAGTTTCTCTCAGTGGCTGCATTAGCAGTGTTCCTCAAGGCTGTGGTATGATAATCTTTCCTTTCCCTTCCTACTGATTTATCTGTGAGGGTTGCTCTGATGGGCAGACGTTATCCTGGTATTGGGGTCCAAGCCATGACAACAATGTATGGCTTCTCCACGGACCCCAAAGGGAATTTACTCTGTAAACATGCTTTCAAAATATTAGCTCTTGTTGGTGGCACTCGCAGGTTATTATTATACACGTATCTGAGGATTAATACAAATGTATTTTTTATGGTGTAGAGTTTCAAAAATCTTTTGGCCTGCGAAGAGCCCTTGCCCTGACGTCCACCAGCCTCATCGGCAAGCTCTGGGGTTAAGGGAGAGCTGTTGAAGTAAATCCTGTGTGCAGGTGTGTGTGCTCAACCACGACTAGGGACGCTCAGATTGCTACAAAAAGAGGATATGCCCTTAACGCTCTCCCAAGTGCAAGCGAAAAGACAAGATGGTAGACGTGTACACGAACAACAAAAGCACTCAGATGCTATTGTGAGAATGTGGTCGCCCAAAGTCCTCCAGGAGGCAGTGGGAGTCTGAGAGCCGGCTGGGCCGGGAGGCCAGGGCTCCATCCATCACCTTCAGAGCAAGTGTCCTGGGTGGGGGTGCTTCCCGGGTGGGCTCAACGGGGCAAACAGGCATGCTATTTGCATTTCTTTGTTGCACTGTTTGCATTTTGCACGTCACCACCTGTCTACTCAAAGGTAGAAGTTCATTAAAATATCCTCCAGCAGTGCTTCTTCCCGGGAGATAGGGTTTCCCGTTTCCCAGAGGACTGTCCTCCCCGGCCCAGCCCTGAGGTCAGGGAAGCCTGGGCAGCTCCTTTTTCCTCTTCGAGACAAAGGAACTTTCCACTCAGAAGCCTCTTCTTTGTTTTTTGAGCCCTTTCTTCTCATTTATATCAACAGTTTCTATCTCCTTGGACATGCCTATCCTATGCTGATAAGTCTCTCTTGATTAACTGTGTGGATTAGAGTTAAGCACTCAACTCTAAACGATCCACTTTATTCACATAAACTTTCAGATGGACAGTGGGTCTGACCAGAGGGACAACCAACACATCTCTGCAGAGCCAAGCTCTGCATTTGAAAGCTGAGCATCTTTGTTCCCAAAGGCTTCTTTCTGGAGGCAATGAGCACTGACTCCCACAGAGAGGAGTATTTTTCTTTAATATTTCTATGTCACCTCCGGCTACTTCTGGACCTATCTACAGATGGCACCCTGGGAAGGGACGCCCCAGGCATAGTTCATCCGGTGTTTGGATGAGCTTTTGAAACTTTTCTTAAAAGGTTACTTGGTTCTCTGTTTCCAGTTACATTTATTTGCCACCCCAATCTAGTATAAAGGTATAATAGTTAGAAACTTGATCATTGTTCCATAATGATACTTTTGACCTTTACTCTAGCTTGAGTGGAAACATTTTTCTATAGGAATGGTAACTCTATTTTCTGAAACAAACATCAGGATGCACACTCTGTCAATAAGTCAAGGTATTTGAAGATGGTTCTGCTACAGAATATCTAAGACATGTACGGCAGCTATAAAAATATATGTTCTCCTAAGGAATATTTAAACCTATCCCAACTCCACAAAATCAAAAATATTCCAAACTTTTTCATTGCTCTTTTTAAAGTTAATTTTAAAGTTGCCATTTAATTTTAGTAGCAAGTTAAATCCTCTCTACAACTCTTGGGCATTCTACTGAAGCTCTGAGTCTCTGCTTCCCACTCTGCAATTCCGGGTTAATGATGACACCTGCCTCACAGGGTCTTGGGGACTAAACAAGATAATATGTGAAAGTACTCTGAAATGCAAATGTGAGTTGTGAGTAATTTATTTCCTTGGAGCATTGATTGGGAACACAAAACTCACCATAATCACCATTTGCTTCTGCCCACAAGTGAAATATTCATGCCACAGGTCAGGCTCTTACTGGAGCTATATGTTTCCTAAGGAAGTCTGGTGATACATGTGTAAAGGAAGAGACATTCACGTTTTATAGGCACAGAAATGAAGCTGAGTCTGAGTGTTTTTATGCCTTGGAGAATTTGATTTTGTATTATTAGAGCACCAAGTTTTAGGAACCAGTGTAAAACTCACTAACTGTGTCACTTGGACAAGCCATTGAATTTGTCTGGCCTTCCTTTCCTTAAGTGTCAAATGACTGTAGGCTAAATGTGGACCTTCCCAACTCCACTATGGAATGAGGTTATATGACTTGGTAAATCCACACAGTGAAAGTCGGGGAGCCGGGGTGTGCACCCAAGCTGTCTGTGTTCAAACCCTGGAGTTTAAAACACACCTGATGCTGAGATAAATTAGATAGACATTGAATTGGTACTCATTGAACTTATCCATTTAAACCAATCTATGAACGCATTCTTAAAAGAAATGGAAACTTTCCTGATAAAGCTAAAGCTCCCTGTGTCAATGCCATTCCAATGCCAAGCCCTTGCCCAGAGGTAACCACTGATAGACATTTGGAGTGAACCTAATGTGCACCATGGACATACATGGCATGTTTGTGTGTGTGTCTTAATCTACGTGACATCGGGCTTCATGTATTGTTCTTCTATAGCTCTCTTCACTTCACGTTTTGTTTAAAAACATGTTGTTTTCCCTCTTCCTGGTACTTGGAAAGGAGTCAGTAAGTTTAGTTTATTCTACAGTAGAGCTACACAAACTTAAAACTAGTATTGATGGCATCCTGTCATTGTGAGTCTGCACAGTAATGATTACTAGTGAGAATGAGGATCTTTTTACATACAAACTGAAGTAGCCTCTTACATTTATTCTCCTGTGAATTACTTATTCATAGCATTTGTCCAGTTTTCAACTGGCTTGTCTTTTTCTTATTGATTTCTAGGAGCTCTTTACATATTCTGGATGCTGATACTTTGTCTGTTACATATATTGCAAATATTTTCTCCTAGTCTGTTGGATGCATTTTTTTAAAAATCCTGTCTAGTAAATGCTATGTTCTATGCTTTGACATGCATTGCCACTAATTCTTGTAATACTTCAAATTATGTGTTACTCTCTTCCTCAGTTTCAGAGTAGAACAACATGAGATTGCAAAAGATAATCATCTTGTCACAAATCATACAGAAATGGCAGCACCGGGATTTGAAGCCTGCCTGAGTCCAGACCCAGTCTTATTACCACTCTTGACTTTGTCTATTCCAACAGCTCCACGTGGCCAAACGTAAGGATTATTTTTTAAATACCGGGTCATTCTTATACAACAAATACAAACTTCTGAGTTCAACTAGTAAGTTCTCCTGTTTTCTATTAATGTTATTTGGTGTGATGATTATGTAAGCAGGCCCCAGAAGTAGAAATCCAACCACAAATGCTTTGAAGGCAGGAGCCTGCTGCAGTGCCTGGCTTGTGGGGGCTGCTCAACCAAGTGAAAGGTTCTGACCGTAGCAGGCAGAATCCCACTTGCCTGGTATTGCCGCCATGGAAGGACCTGTGCTCTTCTGTGTCCATGGGAACGTGCTCCCACTGGTGCATCCCTACCGTGGACCCTGGGCTGAAATCTGTGTGAGAAGAGCCCACTTCCTTTCTGCTCACTGCTCCTCCTGAATTCCAGAGGAGCAGCTGTCAGTCCACTTGCCAGCCTGGCACACTTGGCAAGCCTTCATCAAAATCACTGTCTTCGGGTCACAGAGCAAAGGGGAAGTAGACTGTGTTATTGAGTTTCTCTTCAAGAGCCCTTCTTCCAGAACATGCCCCCCACCCCACCTCCTTGCAAGGTCCGTTTGCATTTCAGAGAGTAGTGCAGCCATTGTATTTATTGGCTCTCATGGATTCCTGGTCACCTTCCCCTGCCTTTCCAAATCAGTCTTAAAGGCCCTGTAGGCACCTTCTGCTTTGCTTATATACACTTAGAATCTACCCTTGCTTGACGGACAGATGTGTTCCCCGAGGCTTCCGGGCACTCTAGGTTTTCTCTTCTTGCTTATATCTGCACCTTCCCCCCGCCGCCCCACAGAAGCCACCATGCTAGAGAGGGTCTGTATGAGGTTAAGTAAGATTCTGGGCTTTGGACATACCTCTGAATTGACTAGCAGTGTGCCATGTAGCAAAAAATGCCAGATACGTTGTAGGCTACATGATAAATCAGTGGTCTCTCTCTGGCCCTTCCCCTATACTCATCCTTCTAAAATCCTCTTTGGAAGCAGGGATGTATTAAAATTTGTGACTCAGATGTCACCTTCTCTGCAAAATCTCCTCCCAAACTCAGCCTAGCCCCTGCTCACCTATCAAAATGGATCACTGCCTTCCTCTGCCTTCCCACTGCAGCTTTTCTCCTTCCTAGTACATACAGTTATTCTCCTATGATATTAGAGTGAAGGATTCATTTCCGTTTCCCACCTTAGACGGTAAGCCTCAGAAGACCAGCTCCCCTCACTCACTAGGTATTCCCAGCACCTAACACACCAGCAGGAAGCAGTCATCCTTCTGCAAGTATGAAGGAAGGACAAAAGGAAAGGGAAGTCGGGGAAATGGAGCTGGGTTCTGGGGAGACAGAGCAGTAGCCAGCCGAGCCGATGGGTTAGTTGGTGTTGCATGGGCAGGGGTGGTGGACGTGTGCGGCTGGGCAGAGGCTGGGGGTGACAGCCCATCGGCCCTACAGACCCTCCGCCCCCAATTGCCTGGGTTGAAGACTGGACTCCGAGTCCTGCTCTGCCACACTTGTGATTTCTTCTCAGATCTCAGCGTCATCAAGGAGGCAGCATTGGCCAGCTGTCTCACAGCAGGTAGAGCTGGGACAGGAGGGGAGCTGTGCCGGGTGAGGCAGTGGGCCTAAGGCAAGGAGTCAGTCCCCAGCCAGAAGGGGGGCCCAGGTGCCTGGCCTGCAAGTCAGGGCCCTCGAGCTTTGTGGGGCTGCCCCCACAGGCTCTGATCTGTATGCTCGCATACAAAGCCCTACTCACGGCCAGCTCCAGGGCAGGCCAAACTGAACTGGATGCCGAGAAACAGGAAACAACCAAGCCATGAAGTAAACTGATCCGAGTGTTGAAAAGATAATTTGTCCAGAAACAGACCCCTGGTGAAGCTTCACTGTGTTATTTATTAGCTAAGGGCAGGAGTCTGTGCAAGTGACGGTTGCTGGGACCATTACTGGGAGATCTGGAAGGCTATTACTGACTCAAATGTCAGGAACGAAGGCGCTTTCGTCTCTAGGATTTCCAGCTCCTTTTCTGGGAAGGTTTTTTGGATATGAAATCAGTCCAGTTTGGGAAACCAACCCTGTGCTTAAATTTGGGGTGCCACAAAGGAAAGGGAGGGGAGGGAAAGAGGCAGTACCCAAGGCGGGGATCGCATCTTCCTGGGCACCCAGGAGAAGCGGGTGTTAGTGGTCAAGCTTCTCTCTGGGGCAGCGCCAGGGCCCCACAGTCATTCTCCCAGTGCCCCTGAAGCCACAGCCGGATGTTGGGCCTCAGCGAGGGAGAAGCCCTTCCTGGCCCAATTTCATGGCAGGGGTGAACTCCAGCTCTCCCATCCACAGGAGACACACCAGAGCCCTCCAATCCCTGGCAGCAATGACCGCAAACAAGACAAGGACATCAGCAGACACAGGCTGGGGCCTTCAGACATGCCAGGCAGAGAACTAAGAGAACGGAGTCTCCGAGCCGCTGTCCCTGCCCTGTTACTCCATGAGGTGTGATGCTCTACCAGCTCTAGGCCTCAGTTCCCTCATCTGCAAGGATAAGGAGACGCTCGAAAAGAAACCCGCCACGCCTATCTTGGGACCAGTTGCACCTCAAGGCACTGGGACTATGTGTTAACAACGTCGGTGGCATCTTTGGAAAAGATACCAAGAAACCGATAACAGGTCTGCTTCTGGAAAGCGGGCTGGGGACAGGACAAGGCTCTGGAAGGAAATCTTCCAATACATAAATACGCTGCTTCTTTTTATTTATTTATTTTTAACTTTTGAGATTTAAACCTAGCGCATGCAAACAGCTGTTCAGTAATAACTAAAACAATAACTAAAATGAGATGAACCACATGTACAGGCTTCCAGGCTGAACCGCAGTCCAACTGAATCCAAATAGCCAGAGAGGAAACAATGGGACAGTGTTTTTAATCAATTCTCCAAAGTGACTCTGATGCCAGGTTCAAGGACACCTGAGGGCACCTCTTCTCTCCTTACCCAAGACTGCTATGTTACAGATAAGAAAACTAACCTCTGAGAGGGGCAGGGATGGGGCCCAGTCACACTGCTGTTTAGAGGAAGAACCGCTAGTAAAACCAGGTCTCTAAACCATAACTTCCTCACCCTTACCCGGCTGCAAGGCCCTGCATCTTTCCCCCTCAATTCCATTCCTCTCCCCAAGAAAGACTTTCCTGGTCTCAGATCCCTCACCTGCCAAACCCTGCTTTCTTTAAGCTAATCCGGTAAACTGAGTGATGATGTGTTTAGTGGGTACTAATGGGCTAATGTGTTCTATTAAAGGACATTGCTTGAACCCTTCCGGAAACATTTGCAATTAATGTCCATGTTTTACTTCTGTAAAGTAATATGGGGGATTCAGTATAACAAGTTTCTAAAAATTCTATCCCAGGTGGCAGAGGAGAAAAAGCATCAGACTAAGTCCTGAAATCTGGGTTGTGAGGTTTACAGTGTGGAAGTCATTTCTCTTTTTTGGTTCATTTTCTACATCTGTGAAATGAAAATATTAGACTGAATAATCTCAAAGGTCCCCTTTAACTCTTAAAATCCCATTATATAACCCTGTCTAAATCTTCCTTCTCTGGCAAAATCTGCATTTTCAACAATAGGCATCAGAAAATACCACTGTCCCTTTAGAGATGGTTCCCGGTGACACAGACTATTTTGCAGCTCGGAGCACCAGGAGCATGGTTTTAGCCATTTCAGGATCAGGTGCGGTGGCAAAGGGGACCATTCAGTACAAATTCCATCTTGGTCACAAGAAAGAAGAAGAGCTTGGGGTTCATGAAAAGAAAATGAAAGCAAACACAAATTAAAGATGGAAGACAGTCTGCTTGAGGTGGAGAGGACCCAGCACGGGGAGCTGCTTGTTACCATGAACATGCCTGGTCTCTAGTGATTTCTGCTCCTACCAAGGGAGGAGAGCCAGGTCTGTGTCTGAGGCAGGGATGGTCAAGAAGAGATGCTCTATTTTCATTCCCTTCTAGGCCCCCCTCTAACAGCTGGGATAAGATGCCTTGATCTAAGACTTCTGTTAAAATGCAAGCATCTCAAGAGGTAATACTCACAGTCTCACCAGCCAACCACCCCTGAGTGCATATGGATTTATCAAATCTTTTCATGAGCAGGATTTTTCTTTATTGTGGTAAAATACACATGACATACAATGTGCCATGTTAACCGTGTCTAAATGAATCGTCCTGGGACCTTAAGTACATTCCTTATTGTTATCAACACCACCATCCATCTTCAGAACATTTCATCCTTTCCAACAGAAACTTTGAACCCATTAAATAATAACCCCCTGTTTCCTCCTCCCCCTGCCCCAGCCACCCCCACTCAGCTTTCTGTCTCTATGGATTTGACCATTTGAGATGTCTCATAGAAGGGGAATTGCGCATTATTTGTTCTTTGGGGCCTTGCTTCTGTCACCTAGTGTGATGTCCTTAAGTTTCATGCATGTTGGGGCAGGTGTCAGAATGTCCTTCCTTTTTAAGGCTGGATAATATACCATTGGATGGAGATACTACACCTGTGAACACCGGTGTACAAACATCTGTTCCAGCCCCTGCTACGACCAGATTTGTAAATAAGGGTGGCAGGACCATCTCAGGCAGGTAGGGGCGCTGGGGACCAACTCTCTACTTTGGGGGTTTTCCCAGGCTTTCCATGCACTGAGTCCTCTGCCCTCATCTCTCCAGATCTGTTTACACCTTGGCATCTACCCCAGCAGATGGAGGTCTATCCACCAGTAAACACCCCCTCGTGGATAGCTCTCTCCAACATCCCCAGACTCTCCATCCTGACCACAGAGAGCCTGGCCCAGCCCAGTTTGGTGGCTGTGGGGACTACCCTGCCTCCTCAGCCGAGAACATGGATGTGTGACTCAAACTCATGTAAAGCACATCTTCCAAAGTCTTGATGACCTTCAAAATAGGAAAGAATTTAATTGGAGGGTATGGGAACTTCTCTCCTAGCATAAGGCTTTAAAGGTTACCAAAACATTTCTGAACAATGTGTTGAATAGACGAGACTAAAATTGTGGTTTAGTTTCCTGAAAAGAATTCCTGACAAGCTAATTTGTTACGAAGTCCTTGATATCGCTGAGGGTAAGTGGAAAAAAAATAAAGGACAAGTGTTTCCAATATGTATGTGGCTTTGCGCATTAGTTTTATTTGTTATCTTTGAGTGAGAAATGAAAAAAAAAAAAATAAGAATCCTGGGTCATCATGGCCCTTGGGATTGAGTGAGTTTCCAGGGTGGTTTTATTTTCCCTAGGTTTTTTAAGGTTATCAATTCTTCTTGTAGGCAAGCCTTATAACTCGTTTGTAAGAATAACAGTTTCTTGTGGGAATGAAACAGAACAAAAAGGCAGCCTAAGAAAGTGTTCTGGACAATTTTCAGTTTTGTTTTCTGCAGTCCTTTAGGCTTAGTTGATTTTACCAAGGCCCCCACTTGGGGGAGGGTTCTTGTTCTCAACATCTGGGCCAGAGCCGCTCCCAGTCTTCTGAAAGGGCCCAGGTGCAGAGTCACACTGTGTAGCTTTTTGGGGGAGAGGTGATGCCTTCTCTCACAATATTACTCTTCTAGAGTTGTTACCATCACCTTCCTGAGAACCTTGGCCACAGTTTGAACATTCGAACAGACAGGTGATTTCCTCCCCCGCACCTAGGCACCCCCCACCCCAACCCCGCCAGTTTCCTTGAGCTCAGTAGCAACGATAACCACAATAGTAATATTGTAATAAAAACCTCAACATAACAAACACTTATTCAACACAAGGTGGCAAAAGCGTCTTCTAAGTTAGTGTTTGCCTCCTTCACCAACTTGTCCCAACTTGCTACGTGTTCTTGCTACAAATGGGAACCAAGACAACATCTTCTGTGTTAGAAAATCTGTAGATCTCAGTGACAGGGCAGGCAGAGCAGAACTGACTGGACACAGAACTGTGATTTTAAATGATTATATCCTGCCAATCCTCCCAGCATTCACCAAAGCTTCTGATCCTAATCCCACCCCTTAAAGCTACCATAGTACACGTGCCCCCCTGCCTAGCTTCGGCAGAGGAACCCAAAGCCAAGGACGTGCTAGACCAAACCCAAGGGACTGAAATTTACCATGTCCATGGACTATAGCTCTCCTGAATACTGATCTATTGTTTCATTTTTATTAATTGCTACCATTTTTTGAGCTCTTACAATGGACATTATTAAGCGTTTTACACACATTTTCTTATTCCACTCTCCTGGCAACTGTGTGAGGTAGGTAATTTTATTACCCCATTTTCCAGGTGAGGAAACTAGGGCTAACTCATTTTCCAAGGGCACACAGCTAGTGAGCAGTAAAATACTCCAGAATTCTCTTCCTTTGCCCATTGGAGAAGCTCTTTATGATACTAACAAAACTGTTACTAATAGTTACTCACTCCAATTCCTGGAATTAGAGTGCATCAGATCTGAATTTAAAAGAGTAGACATGAGATGAGTGGACACCGGCACATACACACACACACACATCCATGGTTCCCAGCCTTTGTCTGACAAGCCCCTGTCCCTGCCTCCCCTTGGCAGGCCTGGCATGGCATTTCTTTTAGCACACACAGTTAAGGGCTGGGAGTGGACATGGCTGCAGGCTCTGAGAGTGCTTGTGGGCATTCCACCTCCCTCTGGGCCACTAGGGAGCATGAGCTCATGGTACTAACAAGGGGCATCTGGAATTTGTCCAATTTTACTCACATCCTGTGTTGTTTATGAATGAACCTAACTGGAGAAATGGAGACTGGAATCTCAGCTGTTTGACAAAAAAGCCACTTCCCTTGGATTTGCCAACCTATAGGGTCTTGTTCATTGCCACTTGGCTACCTTCATGGGAATCTTTGAAAGTTTCTCACCCTAGGTCACCAACCAAGAGGAACTGGGAAACATTCTACATCATCCCTCCGTAAATTGGACATATGTGCTTGGAACTGGAAATAGAGAGGTCTTCCAGGTCCTGGAATCACTGCATTTCGCTCCCGGTGGGATAGGGACCAGAGGAGTCTCTATTCTTTGCAGCTTGGGAGTGTTTGGGGTTGGAGTATTTCTTTATGCTGCTCAGCATTTAAAATATGAAGCCTACTGCACATCTCTGAACACAGATTGGGGAAAACGCACTGGAAAAGAGATGAGGAAATTCAAGCCCCCTTGATAAGTAATGTCTACGTCAGGAGGAGAGGAAGGACAGAGACCAGCTCTTAAGGAACAAACCCCAAAAGCACAGTCGAAGGACCTTGAAACCATTAAGAGGCGCTCCTGCTCCAGCGGGAAGGGGGCCGGGCCAGGCTGGTTTCAAGTTCCTCCTTGCTACATAGATAAATGGCCAAAGGAAACATTATCTAAGCAGTTTCACATCAAAGGCTACATGGCAAGCTGAACTTCCTTTTAATCTGGCCAATAACCAAGTGAGAATGAGACAATGTGCGTGTTTAAGAAGAGGGCTCATGCGGTTCTGGAGTGGATTTTCCCATGCTCTCAGTCCCAGCCATCTCCAGCGAGGAGCGGTTGTTGTGTAAGACACTCGGGGCGGCACCGAGCCTGCAGGCCTCGTAATCACCCCACGCGGTGTCTGAACAATGTGTTGAATACACAGGACCGAAACTGGGGGAACAGTCGGAGCTGCATCCAGCCCCCTGGCTCCTAGCCAGCTTGAGGGAGGCGCGTGCGGCCTGCCTTCAGGCCAGGAGTCCTATCCGAGAGACAGGGTCTAGATGATGGCCTCAAAGCTGGGTGAGAAATGACAGATTCCGGGGTCCTAGGAACTGATCGGCAAAGCAAGAGTCACTCTGTTATGACTTTTTGTAGGTCAGAGCTGTGTGTGTGGCATGACATCTCGGAGCACCTGAAGAAATAGATCGTCCATGAGGTTTTAATCCACGCACCGCATTGAGAGGTAGGTGGGGCCAGAATGATCATCTCGATCCCACAGAGGACGGAGAGGCCCCCCGAAGTGAAGTGACTTACCCAAAGACACACAACTCATAAAAGCACTCCAGGGGATTACTGCTGATCTCCTCTGACCCTCGGAGGCAATGTGCTCTTCTCTCTTGCCACATTGCTGGTCAGCTGGGTCTGTGAGCCAAGCTGTCACTCTGGGCAACCACCGCGAGGACATGGGAAAGGGTCTCCAGGACCCTTCCACAAAGAGTTACAGTGAGAGAGCAGAGGAGTGGGGCCCCAGCTGGGAGTTACGGCATTGACCTGCGAGCTTCCCCGGGGCAGGAGCCGTGCCCATGCCCTGTGCTCCCACATCCGTGCCAGCGCCTGGCGTGAGAAATGTTGCTGGAGGGAGGGAAGGGAAGAGAAGGGGGTGGGGGAGGAGGGTGTTTTCTTAGGGTCACTGGTCGGCAGTGCCAGCTCTTCCCTGCGCAGCTAACGGCGACCCCTGTGAACAGTGACAGGACTTTGTGGAATGTGTATTTTCCAGCATTGTTCTGGCCACATTCGTTTCCCACCTTTGTTTTCTTCTTTTCTCGTCCCGTTTTTAATTCGTGTGAAGTTGTTGTTGTTTCTATTATTCCTGTTATAATAATTTAAGCATTGTGACTGACTTTAAATAGTTTGGGGATGTTAGTCAACAACAACAATAAAAAATCAACCTAGAAAAACTAAGAAGTGACTTTTATAAACACATGTAACTAGCAATGAGCGTTTCCATTCTGCCCCCTCAGAGAATGCAGTCAATTGGACAATAAAAGGGCCTAAAGATTTTCCCCAGAAGTCCTGCTGTCCATTCTCTCTGCACCTTCCCCCATCCTACCCATGTTTTGATGCTGATTCCAAGGCCAGTTTTCTCTTCCTGACCTCTGCCAAGCTCATGAAGCTCAAGTTTCTTCTAACTTAAGGCATCATGTATTGATGGGGAGCCCAAGTCCTCTCTCTTTCCATGGGGCTCTGGAAATTCAAAATCCCCTAATGCAGGGCTCCTCAAACCATTTCCATCCTCTCAAGCCTCTCAGCTGCCTGTCTTTCTTGACTTCTCAGCCCTGGGTTTCTGGGGTGTACTCCTAGCAGGATTTCCTCCTGTTTTTCTGACCTCCCTGTCCATTTCTCTCACTCAGCTCCTCCTCCTCGGCCCAGGTTTTGTTTTTACTCTTGTGTTCTCTGTACAGATAGCCATCACTCTTATGGTCATGTTCCCTTTCAGTCACCCAAGCCAGGTTCCAATTTCTTATCTCCAAAAGCCTGTGGGTCTGTCCGGATATCCCTTCATTATCCCCAAAATTACATGTCCAAAGCCAGAAGTCAAGATCTCTCCTTACAACTCTGTTCCCTGTGTTCTGCTTCCTTCTCAGCCAGGCTTGAAGATGTACTCATTTACTTTTCATTCTTTCATATTCAATCATCGAGTTCTAGTGACGTCCTCACTGATTTGGTTCCCTCCTCTCCAGTCTGTGACCATGCCAGCATCACACCAAACTCATCCTGTCTGTCATGAGTCTGCTTCTCCTGCTGTTACAGAACATGGACTGAGTCCTGACAGAAGAACCAAGTGGCACTTGGAGACTTTGGAGGATCGGAGGCTTATTTAACACCAGCGGGCTCAGAGGAGAGCGGTCGCCAAAGGCCTGAGCCCCAAGCACATGCAAGGAGGGTAATTTATACCCTTCTACTTCCGCATACTTGGTACTTTTGGCGTGTGTGGGGAAACAGGGTAGGGAAGAAGAACCCAGAAGGGCTTTGAGACAGAAACCCTTGCTGGTTTGGTAGGCCATATTAGAGTACTTTTTTCCCTTATCATTCCCCCCTTTGATGCCCCTTTAAACACCTAGTTCAGAGGCATCATTATCATCTACTATGGGCCGATAGCCCTGCAAGGCTAATATCTGGGTGGCGGCTCGCCTGGTAACTTAGCAATCCATCCTAAGGTTCCTAAGGTTGCCCAATAATCCATAACAATAACAATTTCTGGGAGAAAGCCCAATCAGAAGGGCAGCAGCGTAAAGTCCAACTCCTGAGGTGAGGGATATTGCTCCAAAGATAGCCAGGGACCATGGCAGACAGACAGATGTCCATCAGTCGGTGTGTCTCGCCAAAGGTGGAGCTGGAGCAGGTCTGTAGGTCTCGTTGGGCTTTCCACTGGTGTGATTCATCCGACTGGTGAGCCTTCTTTACTCTAAAATGGTGGACACCATGGGGTGACACTTGAGACCTTGAGGGCAGTAGGGGTGCTTAGAACAACAGTGTAGGGCCCCGTCCACTGTGGCTCGAGGGGGTCCTTTCTAAAGCTTCTCGGAGATGCACCTTAGAGTCTTTCCCAGGGATTGGAGGTGTCGGGACTCTTAAGTCTCTGATCTGTTCGAGGCCTCCCCCAACCCTGCTTATTACGGAGGGTGGCCTGCCATAGAGCCTTTGAGGTGAATTATAGCTAGGTAGGTGCACAGCCTGAAGAAGAGTAGTAATGTCCAAATTGCTCCATGAGTGCGTTGGACTAGGGAAACATATTTGGAGTCAGTATAAATATTAATTTTTAAGACTCTGACAATTGTCAACCATGAGTGAACACTACAGCATACCCAGCTTTGTATTTCCTTTATTAAACTATTACCATCAGTAAACCAACTGTCATCTGTAGTTTTGATAGGGGAATTTTTAAAATCTGGTTGACTAGAATAAACAAGATCAATGACCTCCAACAGTTATGCTCTATAGAAATACGACGGTCAGGTGCAGGCATAAGGGTAGCTGGGTTTGAAGCTTGACAGGTTTTAGGTGTTATTTTAAGCACTGCCTGGTATTTAATAAGTCTGCCTCCCATCATCTATTGGGGCCTTTGCTCGCTTGTCTAGCTTAGCTAAGCATTATTCGAAGACAATCAGAACTAAATTTACCATCCACAAAGGTGTGTTACTGAAATATAATGTTTCTCTATAATAACCCTCCTTTCCAGAGATAGTCAAATAAGACTAATATGTTTGAAAAACAAGTCCAGTTTTAAAAGACAGGTAATCATTTACATAAGCTCAGCAAGAAGGCTTGATCATATAGATCTTTTAGAATCTGCTTTGTTGGAACTTTCATAAGAAATCTCTAGGTCAAACTTTTAGTAGCCTCTCCAGGCCAGAAGCCAAGCCAAGTACTTGCCATCAGACATGCCTGCAATACCTGTAGATTTGGGTGGCTTCCTCTTCATGAGGTCCCCAATATATCTTGAGGTTCCTTCATCTGCCAGGAAGTGACATTCTTTACTCACCTGGTGAGGCTGCTGGAAACTCTGTAAGCAAGGCATGAGGCCAACATTTCCAAGGGGCTTTATGGTTCCATGTTTCATAAAGTCAACCTTAGTTCCTTAAAGCTGTTTGGTCGTATCTGAGTCTATGCATGTCTCTCAAATAAGACATTCCAGGCAAAGCCTTGGTAAAATAACCAATGTTTTCAATGGTGTCCTGTTACAAGGAGAACACATTCTTATTGAACTTATGCAAATAACTATGACTGCCATGGAAGAAAGAATACTGAGACCTTTAGAATTTTAGAGGGTTCAGGTAGAGAGAAAAGTTAAATGCTTCAATTTGTTTACAAGTGAATACTTCATCGCTTTTTTTCTAAGTCACAGATCTTAAGAGAAAGTTTTTCTTAATCTGGAAGAGTAAACATTAGAGACCAGCAATGTTTCAAACCAGAGTCACAACACTATAATCATCCTTTTAGTTCATTAAGTCCCATATTACTAATTCTCGTTCAGTTTGAATGCAACTTTTGGGTAGTTCTAGAAATTTTTACTCATTTCAGTTTTGATCTTAAAGATATTGAATACCTGTTCTTGTCCTAAAAGTCCTGAACTTCCCTGAAGATGGAACTAATTTTGCAAGACAGTAAGAACAATTGTAAATGACAAAAACTCAGAAACAGACCTTGCCAATGATCTGAGAGTTCACCACAATAGGATTGACGAGGAAGCTTAGTGATTCTGTGACACACAACACTTCAATAGTCAGAACATTGAGTGATGATCTTGTATTAGGACATTAAAACTTTAGGAACTGCACATTACCTCCAGAATAGTTATAGCCCCCACCCACATGTAACCCAAGGGTTATCATTTAACAGTATTTCCTGAGTGACTTAGCATACCAAATAAAAGGCCTAATAAGTTAAGAAGACTTCACTTATAATTTAAATCTTGGGAAATTTGTTAAAACCTTAGAAAGTTTTAAAGCACATGCCTAAATAGGATGAGGGATGTTCAAGACTTGATAAAGGCAAAAGTAGAAACTGGTTTTTCTAGGCAGGCAAAGAGATAACAACCATTTATATTTTCTTATCAAGAGCAAGCAGACCAACAATTGGAGAAAACTTATACCAATGTACTTTAAAATCCATTCATTTAAATCTTAGTCGATCCCGACCACATCTGAAATTCCATTCCAAAGTTTTCCCTCCATAAACCTTCAACAACTTTCCTTTGCATTTAGATTTTGTCCCAAGCCATTTCTTTCCAAGCAACCATCTCATTTAGGACAAAATTACCTTCTTTCACCTTCAACAGAAATGCATTTCCATTCCTTATATCTTTTTTACGTATCTCCTACTTTTTCACATACAGAGTTGTTTACCTTATTTCCATCAGTCTTAGTTATAGTTAGCAGAGTTTTGCACTCTTAGAAACCTTAGTCTCCAGTGAAGACTAAGTAGTAACCGATTGTGAACTGTTACACCAGAATTTTTTAGATGGCAAATTTATGAATCTGTTAAGCACAAAACATGTTTACTAACAGATTTAAATATCCTTAGTTTTTCTGCAATACTAAATCAAAAGCACAAACCTATGTCTAGTTGTCAATGATTTAGCACTTTATCTTATTTGGAAAAGACCGAGATGTCCAACAAATTTAATTCCATTTATCATCCAAGCAAAACTTTAAAGTTTCAGGTTACCAAAGACTTTGAAAGCTGTCTTAATAATTACCCATGAAAACTTTGATGAGACAATGAACCATCATTTTTGTCATCTTTTTGTTGACAAATTACAACAGAGATAACACAAGGTTATTTGACCTTCAGTAAACCTTGATAGAATAAAATTTCATGTTTACTGCTGCTAACTTGAAAGACATGTCTGGGTACCTGGGTGGTTCAGTGGGTTAAAGCCTCTGCTTTCGGCTCAGGTCATGATCCCAGGGTCCTGGGATCGAGGCCCGCATCGGGCTCCCTGCTCAGCGGGGAGCCTGCTTCCCCGCCCCCCTCTGCCTGCCTCTCTGCCTCCTTGTGATCTCTCTCCCTCTGTGAAATAAATAAATAAAATCTTAAAAAAATATAATAAAAAAATAAAAATTAAAAGACATGTCTATCTTAATTAAACCAACAAACTTAACTTAGTTTAAATACTGAATTATGTTCCACCTGGATCCTCCCCATGGTCAATTTTCACCGGAGACACAGGAGGAATCTGGTACGGGCGGTGTTGTGTCCGGGAGGGGGGGGTGCTCTTCTTGCTCCTTGACAGGGAGGGGAGAAGCCATAGTGCCTGAGGCACTGAGGATGGTCTAGAAGCCACTAATGCAGGCCACACCCAAGGTGGTGCAGAAATGGGAGAGGGGGATGGGGAGGCAGAAGAGACAAAGGGCTGCCAGAGGGGCAGAAAGGGTTCCCGGTTCAGGAGCTCATCAGCTCCAACAGAGGAGCAGACACCATGTTTTCCCGCCGTCAAGGGGGGACAGGCAGTCCATGTTGGGCCAGAGAAGACAGGGAATTTCCTGGAAACAGAGGGAATATTCCTTAAAGTCCTCATCTTGAAGGATGCCTGGGATCATGACCTGAGTGGAAGGCAGACGCTTTACCGACCGAGCCACACAGGCACCCCCACCCCCCTCTCTTAAACGTAAGGATGAGAGCTCCTGTTATTTTACATCTTGTTTCTGCCTGGATCAATTTCCTATGGGCTGTCAGAGCTGCTAAATAGATATCTCCCCACATGTGCCACTAACTTAGAAGAAGCAGGAGCAGCTTTAGGCCCAGGCCCAGAGGACGACTGTGTCGGTGCTTTCTGACCGGCTCGTCCCCTTTCCTGCCCCTGATGCCCCCAGGGGCCTCCCTGATAGGTTTTGCTTCCTTACGGCTTTCGGGCTCTTTTACTTGAGTTACAAATATCCTACTTCGGTCCTTCCTATTAGCATAGAATAGGACCCATGGGGGCAGAGTTTGGGCAATCTGAAGCCAAGAATGAATATATGGGAATTGGTCAGGGCACCCGCCTGGGAGTCCTGACCAGAATTCTGTAAGAGACCTGGACAGTGGATAGGTCTTAAGGCACCCCCGGAGGGCCAGCCGACGCCAAAGGTGGCCCACTCCAGTTCACATAATGTGCCTAATTTTTCAGGAGACGTTTTGATCCCACAGTCTCCTGAAAATCCCTTCTTAACATTTTTGCGTGTACTAAGACCCTAGGTTTTCTCTGCTCCGATCGCGCTGTGATGTTTCCCACGGGCGGTGGCGCGGAGACAGACAAAGGGTGGGTGTCCCTCCAGAGGAGAGGCCAGTCTGATGCCCGCCTGTCCGCCCTCCCGTGGGAGACTTGGGTGCCCCTCAGCCGTAGCGATTCCGTATAAACCCCGGACTGGTGCCCCGAAGGGCTCGCCATAGACCCTATGAGGCCACCACGGAAACAGGTTAGGGGCCACTCGGACTCCGTAGCCTCAAGGCCGTGGAGCCACAGAATCAGTCGGCCTGACGAGCCAGGTCAAACTGCACATTCCCTCACGCGTTCACTTCAGAAGTTACTACAGATCCTCCCCACCCCGGGAGGCCCTACCTGGGAGGCCTCGGAGAGGTCTCTGGGAGGTGCTACATCTCCCCTTCCACCCTGACGGGGCGCCCGACTGGGTTCTGGGGCCCCAGGCCTTACCGGGATCCGACGCCGGCACCAGGTCCTCACCTGCCGAGTCTCCTTCGGGTCCGGCGGAACCAGCAGAGCGGGGCCAGCCCCAGCCGACCAGGTGGGAGGCTGCCGAAGGTTAGGCAGGGCGCGCCTTCTCCGGCCCGACCGCTCGTTCTGTCACTGCCCCGCCATTGCCTCAAACCGGTGGCAGCGATGGGCCAGCGCGGCTGGGTTTCCGGGTCAGGGAACCAAATGTTACGGAACGTGGACTGAGTCCTGACGGAAGAACCAAGCGGCGCGAGGAGACTTTGGAGGATCAGAGGCTTATTTAGCACCGGTGGGCTCGGACGAGAGTGGTCTCCAAAGGCCTGAGCCCCGAGCACAAGCAAGGAGGGTAATTTATACCCTTCTACTTCCGCATACTTGGCAATTGCAGTGCCCGCGAGAAACGGGGTCGCGAAGAATAACCCGGAAGGGCTTTGAGACAGGGCCTGGAGTTCCCTTGCTGGTTTGGTTGGCCACCTTAGAGTACGGTTCTTCCCGTATTGCTGCCGTCCACTCAGCTCCAGAACAGTAGGCTCTGAATGCTGCCTTGCCATTCTCCTGTCCCCAAACCACCAGGGAGACCCCCCCCCATTTCCTCCAACAGTACCAGGGAGCTCTGGCTGACTCCCGGGGCCATCTGCACTCTGAACACTCGCCCGCATGCCGTGCCTGGCCCATCTCATGATCACATGACTACGCCCCCCTCACCTCTGGGCCTCTGCAGTTATGGTTTCCCTGGAGTGCCTGCTTCCTGCTCCCTTGCCTGTGGGAATTACATTCCGTCCTCAAACCCAAAACCCACCTCCTCTGTTAGCTTCTCAGATTGTCCTCTTTTCTTGTCCATCTGTTTTATTGTGTAGTCCAGTGTATTCACTGTTTCTTTCTGTTCCCTAGTCCCTACATTATAATATTCTTGCCCTTTATTATCTAAAATGTCACGATAAAGCATGAGATCATCAATATGAAGGGACTGAGGGTGTTTTGGAGGAAAAGCTATAATGGAAATCTTGAGGATTAACAGTAAAAAAGAGACCCCAAATATATAGTGCCAATGGCACATGATGGACCATCTCTGTGTTAGTTTCATTAGTGACATTTTAATGATGCCTTTTGCCTTTATGTTGGTACCATCAAGGGATGAGGTTTGAGGGACTTTATGCTTTGAAGAACCATCAAATTATGTCTATCTTATTCTGGGTTCCTGTTCTGCATAAGCTCTACAATGCCACCCGACAGAGGACTTTCCCATGATTTCTGTATGCCCATCTCATTCTTGTTTTCTTCATGGTGGCTCAAGGTAATGGACAGGAGGTAGAATCACAGGGAGCCCACATCTTCTATTTCAGAGTACACCCCAGAGCCCTGAGGACTGCATGCCATTTGTTCCTCCAAAGGATGAAATATCAGCAGTCAGAAAGCAGCATGTCTCCCCGGAAATCAGATTCCCTTTGTGGCCAACTCATCAGTTTTTGTTTTGTCTCACTGGACCCGGGCTTGGGTGGAGATTCCGAGCATTGGGAGGAGGGCATGTGCGGGTCTGGAGGGGGAAACTACTCCCCAGAAGCTCAACTCTGAGAGAGCAGAGCTCAACTGGAGAGAGCAAACGAGCTCTGGCTAGTAATAAATACAGTCACCACTTACAGCTTCCTTTTCGCAGCTGCAGAAAACAGGGCATCAGGTTGTCAGCTTTTGACTTCATCTCACTATGGTAAATAAAAGTAGAGCTACTGCCAAGTGCCATCAGCAATGCGATTTCCATCGTGTAGCCCACGACTCTGAGGACAAGGCCCTAAACACTCCTTTATGTTTTAGCTTCCATGGAGCCTATTTTGAATTAAAACAGCCTTTTCACCGATTTCATACATGATTCTACTTATTGGCCACGTAAAACCGCATGTGCACACACATTTTAAGCAGTGTCAGAAAACGAGGGTGTTGTTTACTGCATTCTGTAAAAATACTCTCCCAGACTTCTGCTCAGTAACCAGAGAAAACAACACAGCTGAAAAACCCAGCAGCTGAGAGGACCCAAGTGTGCTCAGTATGACGCGAAGATTTATAAACATAGCCACATAATCCCAAGGAGTACACAATATAAATGCTTTATTGCTAGCACAGAGGTTTCTTTTTAAGTAAATTAAAAGAAATAAATCTTCATTTTCACATTCTATATTGCAGGTAACTAGCTGGTTAATGGATATGTTCACTTGGACACACGCTAGAAGAGGAGAGCATGACATTCACATGGAAGAACTCAGAAGCGTGGCGTCTCTCGAGGCATCGGGCCACTGAATGCACAGTCGTTCGTAAATAACAGCAGACGGAGATTTCTTTTAAACATCATGAATAGACGAGACTCATAAATAGAAAACCAGTGTGGTTAGAAAGCAGAAACCCATTACATACAGAAGGCTATATACGCGTTGCCCATATTCCATGTACTCTAGGTTATGTTTGGTACTTTTAAATAAATGATCTTCATCTAGGTTACAGACTGGATTGGATTCAGCAACTGGAAAGAGGGAAGGAGGAAAGGAAGCCGACACTGTCCATCAGCTGGCGGATGCGCTGGACAGCAGGAGAAGTGTGTGGCTGGAGGAGAGGAAGAGGGGTTGCTTTGCGCCTCCCCCTCGGGAGGCCCGTCGGGAGGGAAAACCACGTGTGGACGAGCCACTGGGCGTGGCGGCGGGGTGCTGGTGGAGCATGGTATTCGTGGCACGCTGCAACTCTGTGAATGGAAACGGAGCGTCCAGGCTTGGCTGGATTTTCCAAGGTTACTGCCAGTACATTCAGGGCATGATAGGCCAAAGTAACACCCAGAGCACTGGCAGGAGCGGAGCTGGTGCAGTGGGGGCTGGGGGTAGAAGCAGCTAAGGAGTCCAATTGCAGAGAGAATTCACTTCCTAAGAGTTGTCAGCCAGTATTGGAAGTGAACTTATTTCTGCAAGGCCCCCGGCATTACCTGGTACCAAATTCTTGAGCTGACTCAATTCATTTTAGGGTTGATTGTTAAGAGAAGCTTTGGAAAAGATCTTATCAGTCTATGAAAAACAACCCCCCTGCCCCCCCCACCTTATTCCAGAATCACCCAGAAGTACATACACACATTGCACCCCCACACCCGCTAAAACCAAATAGCAAGCTCAGAAGCTGTGAAGTGCATGTGATCTCTGTGTCTGCATCTTTCCTGATCTTTCACTCATGTCTTTTATGGATGTACGAAAGCCACACTGGGTCAGGAACATTGCGAGTTCTTAGTTCTCGGTACATCTGCAGTGTACCAGCTCCTGGCAGTTTCAGTCTGGTCTGGCTCTAACTAAAACCATTTCATGTTTTGCTTTGAAGAAGTGAATAACATGAAATGGTAATTTGGCTGCAAACCCTTGGAAAATTGTTCCCGGCCCAAACATCTGCCCCAAATGAGCTCAGCTGAGCTCTCCTTGGAGGGGTGGGGGGGGGGAGTGAGCAGGGAGAGCCTGGAAGGGGGAGAATGGAGACAATGGAAAGATGACCTTTCCTCAGGAGGAAAGTTCCTTGTGACAAAAGGCATCAGCCCATGGCTCCAGAAAGAGAGACTGGATGCATCTGACAGTGACTCCTGCCTTCACCCCACTTTCCCCAATATTTGGTATCGTTAAGGTGATCCCTTACAGAGTGCCAGGAAACCTTGCCCACCTCGTCTGCTTTCCTTATGCAGTGACTGGCCTGGCCTACATGTCATTATTCATATCTTTAAATAAGGACCGAGTATCGACTTTGGATTCCTGAGAGCCGGGCCCCCCAGGGAGAGCAGAGAGGGAGGGTCCTGCAGGCTGGCCTCCACCTTCCTCCTTGGTCTTCTTAGGAGTTCTTCTGAGGGATCTTTACTGTCACCGTCTTCACCTCGGAGTACTCTCGCAAGCCGAACTCCCCCCTGAAAGGCAGAAGGAGGCAGTGTCACACCCGAGGCTGAGGCAGCCTGGCCTGAGTGATGGCAAGAGTCCCAAGAAGGGGCCATTTAGCACCTGCTAACAGCAGGCCCTGGGGTTTCCATGTAGAATGTCTAATGAGTGGACGGCCCAGTCCTCCTCTGAGGAACAGAGAGAGGTGTCATGTCATGAGCAATGACCGTTTCCTAAAGTCAAAGACTGATCTGTCCTCACAATATGGCGTGGGAAGGGGCGGCAGCATTCCACGCGGGGTAGCCTGAGCCACCGGTCACACAGACCCTGGACCATGCCCCTGGGGGGGCACCGTGGACAGCAGCAGGCCCAGGTCCAGGCCCCTGCTGCTGTGTCTCTACCACAGGCATAATGGCTCTTGGGGACAATGGTGTGCTTTCCTCCTCTAAAACCCACTCCTGCCACAGGACACCCCCTGATGTGTCTGTGTTCTAGTCACTCTTCCTGGCCATCTAGTCCACTTTAGCTGAAAGAAAAGCCAGAGATTTCCAGGCTGGGATCCCCTCCCGTTTGTTTTTCTAAATTCCTTTTCACTGGTCCTTAGACTTAACAAATGGAAGCAGGGACCCAAAGGCCTCGGCAGGGAAGAGCACAGATCACCAGCAATGCCTTAAAAGTCATCCTGATGCGTGCTGCCCACAGCCCCACAGAGTCAGGGGAAAGGGGGAGGAAATCCAAGTAACCGCAAAGGAAGTGGCCGTAAGCTGGTCCCCCAAGAGTCTAAGTAAACGTTTATGGGCTGGGAGCTGGGTCCCCCGTCTCTGTGGGGGCCAGGACACGCAGCACTGGTCTCCAACCCTCAGGCGGCCAGGGTGCGGCCAAGCCTGGCTGCTGCGATGCTCCTTTCTTTTCCCTCTCTGTCCTCTCTCCTCAGTTCACCTCATTTTCATTGCCCTTGCCCCCTTTTATTTCATTGTAAAGTCAAGCATATTTTCCTAATTTTCTCTTTTAAAAATTGAACTTTTTTTCCCCTCTATTCTTTTTAAAGTCACTGGTCCATGAGGCTTTTCCTGGCTCTCTCAGTAGGAGGATCGCCCCTCGCCTCTGCGTTCACAGAGCACCCGGGGGCCGGTGATCACAGCACTGTCCTGTGGGAGGCAGGAAGGGCTGCCTGTGGACTCATAGCTTACCGGTGCTGCTTCCTGCCCTCCACTGGCCCTCGTGTAGAGCCCACGGCTTCAGGCTCAGACGGCCTTTGTGGAAGGAAGGGAGAGAGGGAGGGCTTTTACCCAACCCCCTTCCCCAGTTCCACCCAGGGATACACCACCTCTCCCAAGAAAAAATAAAAGAACACTTGGGAGATATATTTGAATAAGAAGATATTAATATAGGCTGTCTTTAAAAAACAGGCATGTATGGGGCACCTGGGTGGACAGGTGGTTAAGCAGCCAACTCTTGGTTTTGGATCGGGTTGTGATCTCAGGGTCGTGAGCTCAAGCCCAGTGCTGGGTACTACACTCAGCGCAGAGTCTGCTTGGGAATCTCTCTCCCTCTGCCCCCTCCCCACTCAATCCTTCTAAAAATAAATCAACCTTTTAAAAAGACCCAAAACAATCAAGTATAAAAGATAGGATGTTACAGTAACCGGGCTTTATAATCAAGACCTGCTGTAAGCGATTCATTCCACTTCCTTCCAGGAAGCCCATGCCCTGCCCAAGCCTCCAATTACTCCACCAGCAGCAGCTCTGAGCACCAAGGTCTCCTCATGCTCATGCCCTCCCCGCCAGGACATCAGAGGCAGCCAAGGAGAGACCAGAGTATGTGTGCTCTTCTTTTATCTGTGTTGGCCATCTCGCTTATGGGAATGAGAATAAATCTGGGACTGTCCCACTCGGTATAAGGTCCCCTCATTAGCTCCTTCCAGGCCCGGAGTCTTTATTACCAGCTCAGCTCTGGCTCTTTCTGGACTCTTTCCTGCCCTTGAGCAATTCTGAAAGTGTCTCTTCATCACGGACATCATCTGCCTCCTGTTTGAAGTGGGGTTACTCCCTTCTGGTTTCCTGGCTTATGCACGCACACGGGGCAGACCCTGAACCATTTCCTCCCCCGCAGATCTCTAGGTCGGTTGTGAGGCACATAAGGAAGCCTTCAGAGTCAGAGGCGTGGTGGTGTGGTTGCTCTCTAGTGTGGTTACTGGGTCCTGTGATCTCTGGGTGCGTGATGCGACAGAAAATCACCCGGGGCTGGAGGAGCTCCTCCTCTGTGTCCTGGGCAGCCATCAGCCACCACGGTCCGCACACAGCCTGCTCCGAGAATGAGGAGTGACCTCAAATCTGCCATAAAAACCACCCTGGAGCTGGGGGTCAGCAGACAGGCACGCCCACTCAGCTCTGCCATTAACTGGCTGTGGGACTCCAGGCAAGCTACCCCTGGCCTCCCGGTGCCCGGGCACCTCTCATAAGGATCTTCCTTAGCGCTTGCTTACGTTGTGGATTCCTGACCATTACCACCACAGACCCTGCCTCGGTAGGTCTGGGAGAAGCCCAGGAGATTGTGATGCGGGGCGTCCTTTGGGCCACCCTTTGAGAAGTACTGCTGAAGGTCTCCGAGGGCTCCATGTTTAGATTCTTCCGGTATTTCACCATCTCATTCTGGGGGCTTTCTCTCCAATCTAGCTTAATGCAGTTAAATCCCACAGTTACGGGAAACCGCACTACGCTGCAAACGCAGACACACCGCTCCTGCTAGCCCCCCAGCCCCCGATCTCTCTCTACGGTCGCTTGCCGAGCTCCACAGAGCCTCAGGGCAGAGGCACACTCAGACGCCTCTTCTTCGTGTCCCTGCTTCTGAGCCAGACTGGGTTATATTCCCTGCCACCAACAAAACCTGGCATACCCACAGGCAAAGTAAGATGTTAGATTTGGCTACCTCTCAGTCAGTCACTGTAGAAAAATCACTCCTAAAACAGAGGGATTTCCATGTAGGATGTATACTTCCCTGCTCTTTTCTTTGCCTTACAGCAACATTTTGTGGAGAAGGGTCTCCAGACCACCTGCGCCAGAACCATTCCAGAAGCCTGTTAACAAGGCAGATCCTCAACCTTAGCCCAGATTTACTAAAGCCAAATCTCTGAGAGTTGGTCCCCAGACAGGCATGCTTGGCACGCCCTTCTTCCTGACCACAGGTGATTTTCTGTGCACCTGCATGCTCTGCACATACACATGCGCATACACGCATGGATGCACGTACAGGCACACACATGCATGCACATACACACGGGCACACAGGCATGCATACATGCACACATGGGCACACATGCATGCTCTGCACATATGCATGCACGCACACACGGGCACACACACATGCTCTGCACATACACACAGGCACGCATGCATGCATGCATGCACATACATGTGAGCACATGGGCATGCATGCACCTACACAGGGGCATGCAGGCATGAATGCACGTACACAGGGACACACATGCATGAATGCATGTACACATGGGCACAGAGGCAAGCATGCACGTACATACGGGCACACACACATGCATATACATATGAGCACATAAGCAGGCATGCACGCACACATGGGCACACACACGATCTGTACGTACACATGGACACGCGTGCATGCACATACACATGAGCACACAGGCATGCATGCATGTGCATTCGAACTTGGGAAGTCCTTATTTAGAATATCCTAATAATGGTTCTCATCTTCAAAGCCTGTGTCTTCAGTTTTTAAAATGCTGAGGTTCACAACTTTCTTTCCATGTGCTCCCTTTGTGACATTTATGTTATAGCTTGTCTCAGGGACGCTTAAAAGAGGAGTAAGGAAGGGACTGGAGGAGTGAAACGGGAGAACTCCTGGGCGGGACTGAGGTGAGCTGCCCCATCTCTGACCCTGAGAATCAGAGGGTATCCCCATCGGGCAACCTGTAGAGGGCAGCCCTCCACAGTGCTCTGCGGGGAGGAACTCCAGGGCTCCCACAGCACGCCTTGGAACTTGTTTCCAGAAAGTGCTAATTCTCTTCTCCGTGCCTCTTAGAGGTGGGAAAAGGGGTGCCAGGGACCAGAGCCACATGGAGTTTGCAAGGCCAAGAGATAAACAGTACTGCCAAGAGGAAGGTAAGGGGAGTTTCTGGGATTGCAGTAAGTGAGAAGGAAGAGTGGGGGACCAGGATAGGGCAGGTTCTTTTATTTGAAGCCTTTGCGACCACGCTAGGTCATTTAAGAAAGAAAAACATGTTTGCGGAGCAACTAGGGACAAAGAATCATATAACTTAGACAAGATGAAGTGAGTCTCATCAAAGAGCCCTGTTCCCTAATTATCTTTTGACTGCACTGGGAAGGCCAAATCACTACAGCGTCAATGAGAAAAGTCGAGAAAGACTGCTTTTCAGTCTCTTGGGCCACTGTTCTCCATGTGGTTCCGACACAGCCAAACTATCTCCTGGACCATCTTTCCAAGCAAGGGGAAGGTTTCTAATGGGAACAGACTGGACCTGGACAATGTCACAAGCCCGAATCCTGTCCATGCTGAGGGTCCAGGGTGAGCCTGGGACAAGCTCCATCCACCGGCGATTATTTTTTATATTTTATGCCCATGATTCACCCTCTTAATGATCTGTAGCAAAACAGCATGAGCAGCATTCCCAGAGCCAGGGATTGTCCCAACATTTCAGAGACCAGGAAGGCACAAACACAGAAGCAGGACGCGGAATATCCAGTTAAATGCATTGTGAAAGGTGGGAGCAGAAAGCGAAGGCTGTATGCAAGTTAGGAAGAGACCGCTGGAGTACACGAAGACTTTACAAAAGCTGAAAAAATACTAATAACTAAGCAAAGAGGATCCAGACTGGTTCTGGGTTCTGGCTGGAAAGCAAGCGGGAAGCACTGAAGGCCAGAAGCAAGACTCAAGCAAGAGCGATTTCCCCCTGGCATTCCCAGGGACAGAACGGAAGTTGATAATTTGCACTGAAATTCAGGAAATATTCTGGCACACTTCCAAAGTAAGACAGTAAAAAGGAAAAAGAAAAAGAAGGATCACCTATGTAACACTCATCTACTTGACCACTACTGATGATAACAGCTACATTTCTGGAGGTTTGCCGGGTACTGCTGGATATCTGGAACACTGAATGCTACCATTTTATCCTCAGGGCAACCTTTTGGGGTAGGTACTATAATTATTCCCATTGTGGAGATGGGACTTAGAGAGATTAATGAGGCTTATTCCCATTTTAGAGAAACAGAGGCTTAGTGGGATTAAGTAATTCGTCCAAGGTTGAATAGGTATTAAGTGGTAGAGCCAGGATATGTATCTGAAGCCGTGTGATTCTAGAAACTCTGCCCTTAGCCTCACTGCTATGCTTAACTTAGGAGTTTAATGGCTAAGAGCTAGAAATTGCCAGCTGACGTATGTGAAGAGTGTAAAACCTCTGCGCTGGTCTTACGGGTTCCCTGTACTTTGTCCCAAACACCATCCTTATTTCTCCCACAATGCCTCTACTCCCTCTTTCTCCACTCCTACCTTGCTTTGCCCACCAACCCAGCAAATTATTCCACTCTCTCCATCTACCCAAATATTCTTCTCCTTTTTTTTTTAAGATTATTTATTTATTTGATACAGAGAGATCAGATCACAAGTAGGCTGAGAGGCAGGCAGAGAGAGAGAGAGGAGGAAGCAGGCTCCCCGCTGAGCAGAGAGCCCGATGTGGGCCTCGATCCCAGGACCCTGGGATCATGACCTGAGCCGAAGGCAGGGGCTTTAACCCACTGAGCCACCCAGGCGCCCCAAATATTCTTCTCCTTTAAAGGCCAATTCAAATCCCTATATTTGGCCCTACCCAAAAGTTTCCCAGGCTTCCACAGCTCGCAATGATCTTCCCCATCCCTGAACTCCTCTATGACATCACCATCTTCTTTGGAATTCTTCTAATTCATTCAATGTTGTATATTTCATTTCTCTAGCAAAATCTCAAGTGCTTTGATGAGCCATATCATCCCTCACAGGCCAAGCACTCAATACTTTATAGCAGACTGATCATGAACTGGCACTGGGTCACAAATGGATGCATTCAATAAAGGCACAGGGAGTGGACATAAGAATGTTTCCTCTTGGGAGTCACAGAAACATGGAACCAGCCCCCTTCAAGAGGAGGGAAAATGGTTTGTTTAGTTTTTTTGTTTTGTTTTAAGAGAGTATGAGCAGGGGTAGGAGGGAGGGGCCGCGGCGGGCAGAGCAGAAGGAGAGGGACAGAGAGAGAGAATCTCAAGTAGACTCCACGCTCAGTGAGGAACCCATTGCAGGGCTCAATCTCATGACCCTGAGATCATGACCTGAATGGAAATCGAGAGTTGGACACTTAACCAACTGAACCACCCAGGTGCCCCAGGGGAAATGTTTCAGTTTTGTTTTTTTATTGGGGGAGGGGTGTGTCAGTTCAGGAAGACCCTGACTACCATTCATACTCAGAATGCAGCTCAAAAAACCCATTTATATAGGAAGGTGACAAATAACAACTCCTTGACTGTAGTTTTTCCTCTGCTACAGTCCCTTTTTTCAGGTCCTCTGCCTGTCAAGAGGACTCTTCCCAGCTCTGATGCCGTCCCTTCTGAGTCCTGACCAGGCACCCCTGCTTCCTTGGCTGGATATCATGGGAACCACTGAAACCTAAGTTCAAACCTCACAACTGCCACTTAGTAGTTGTGTGACCTGGGCAAGCTGCTTAGCTGGTGTAAGCCCCAGGTCCCCAACCGAACCATGTGGGATGTGAAGGAAGTCTATCTATCCCACTCGCCGTCATGAAAACCAAACGAGACAATGTTAGGAAAGAAGCTAACGTAAAGCCATATACAGAGCAGGCATTTGATGAATGATACCTATCACTGTTATTGTAAAATCCCCAGGATGGGTCTTCCTTCTTCCTAGTCTTTGCCAGGACATCCTCTACCCGCCAGAATCTCGGCCTTAAAGCCTCTGGTACCTCCTCAGCTCCCACGGAACATCTAAGCCCTCTGAGATGGAGGTTAAAACAACCTTTTCACCTGTGTTTTCAGCAAGCTCCCTTCCCCCATCCTACATCCAAACCCTGTGGTCCCAGCCTCTGAGAACCTACAGGGGCCAAGCAGGTGATGTAAGTGAGGGGCCTGGGCTTGTGTAAAAACGAAGGGCTACCAATATTTAGGCCCTGGAAGCAACAGGAACAGTGGGGATTAAGGCAAGTTCTAGAGCTCACAGCTGCAGCAGTTTTGCCATGGGGGAATGAAAATAAGCAAGAAATCCACATTTTACAGAAAGCCTCTTCCTTTTTTGAATGTCAGTTAAGGATTTTAAAATGTTGTGAGGCAAAATGAAACATTCTGCAGCCCAGATTTGTCCTTGGGCTGGCAGTTGGTGACCTCTGTTTTAAACACACCAAACTCCCTGATGTTCTGTATTTGTTGTGCCTTCATGCCTTTGTTCCCACTCTTCCCTCGACATGGAAGGGCCTCCCCTAACAAAGTAGAAAGTTATTTGCTCTGTGAAGTGTTCTCTGACCCCATCAGGCAAAATCAGTGGATTGTTTCCTCTGAACTTGCAAGATGTTTGGCACACTTCTTTCAAGAAAGTAGCCCTGATTTTATGAAATAGATGGTACATTAATTTTTATCCATTTGCAAGTAAGGGAAGGGAGTTGTGTTTTATCTGTCTTTGGGATACGTAGCCCAGAGCTTCGTTTACAGAAGTATGTGCTCAACAACGCGTTCGTTGAATGAATGGATGAGTAAGAGAGTTAGCAGTCGTGTGCATACTCCTCTAGGCTGATATCTGCAATCCCTGTTTCTCTGTGGCCCCAACAACTTTGGACACTTACATTTCTCTCCCATTTCCAGACATCTTGAATCCCCCAAAGGGGCTCTGGGCATTTAAGGCATTGTAACAATTGATCCTATGAGGAGAAAACACAGTACCGTGAGTATGAATTCTGCTTGCACAGAAGTAGTCCCATTGTCATAATATTTCTTTAAAAGTTTTATTTTCTAATTCCCTTTTTTTGCATGTGAAAATTAATCATTTAAAACTGACTTAGATCTCCTGACCCAGCCAGTAAGGAGTGTATATCCTTTCTCAAGGGAAGGCTGCTTGCCTTCCGATGTCCCCGTCTCGCCAGAGGATGCGCTTCTGTAAACCGCGTTCCAGAGATTACGAGGCCCCTACACTGCCAGTGGCGTGAATTATGGCCAATACCCCGAGGCTGACTCTCATCTTACCAGACAGTCCCAGCCTGCATTGCTGAGGACACTGTGAGGGCCTTGTTGATGTCATTAGTGAAGACGGCAGCTACAAGTCCAAAGTCTGAGTTATTGGCTCTTTCGATAACTTCATCCATAGTCTTAAACCGCAGAATTTCCTGCACGGGGCCAAAGATCTGCAAAAAAGGGTTTGAGCCAACATGGGGTCATTGTTCTGCCATGCGCTGATCTGCTTCGCGCATTTCAAAGCAAGTTTGCTCCTCCTTCATTATTTAAGTGACACTGGAGTTTAACAGCATAAAACTGTAAAACAGCCCACTCTGCGTGAGTCGTCTAACTGTAGAGTTCATGTAGCACCCCAGCCTCCACCACCCTCCCATGCAACCTTCTATTCCTCTGTCTGAACCGACGCTGCCTTCTCCATGATTCCCCAGCCACCGCTGCTGAACTCAGCACCACCGTTCTGGACTGCTGGCTGATGTGCCCCGGTCCCTCTCCCACACAAACGTGAGGCGGCTTGGATGTTTTCTCCTTCCCTGTACACAGCTTAGGAACCCATGCTTGGAGGAACTGGCCTGTGCCTAGTGCATTACTAAGGCCAATGATGGGCTATTACAATTGTCCTCTTGACTAATAATAATTGCAGTCAAGGAACACGTCACCTGCTCCATCTAGCTGGCTTGCCTTCTGATTTAACATCTTCTTGAAAGTGGGATTTGCACATCGCTGTTACAGAATGTATATCAAATACAAAGAGCCAGATCTAGGATATCATCTACAAGAAATGCTCTGGAAGCCATCCCAAGAAAGGCGAGGCTTCCGACAGAGCCCCATGTTTGATACCTCCTCCTTGGCAATGCGCATGTCGTCGGTGACATTGGAAAACACCGTGGGCTCGATGAAAAACCCCTTTCGGCCCAGCCCTTTGCCTCCACATTCCAGTTTGGCACCCTCGGCCACACCACTCTGGATGAGTTCCAGGATCTTGTTGTATTGTTTCTTATCAATCTACAAAAGAAATTTCCTAATGACTCCATGTAAAGTCTTCTATGAGAAGAGAAAGTAGTGTGTACTCAGGGATCCCTTACTTGTGATTTTTTTCAAAGCCCCATTACATCTAGTCATGTCACAGGGAACTTTTGCCATTTAGCCACTGTTCTCTGAAAAAAAATGGTGACTTTGCATGCTTTTACCTAATATATTGAGAATTCAATTACATGCACTGCACTGATGATAGGGCCAAATCAGCAGTACCAGACGCAGAATTAGGCAATGTTTCTAAATGATGAAGAAACCGGCTAATTGATTATTTGCATTTCTAAATGGGGAAAAACTAACTGCTATAACCAAATGAACAGTTCCCCAAGTTGTACTGATACTAAAAAAATGAAAACAATAGGTAAGCTATACGGTACTTCAAATCCTACTGGGGTGTATTTTTAATGGCGCTCCTATTATACCTTTAGAGGAAAGGGGTAAGTATAAAGAGCAAGGACGAGCTTCCTACTCCATAAAATACAGTTAGTCTTGCCTCCCCCAAGTTGTAGTCATCACTCAATTATGATGGTAAATACAAAAACCTAAATTCACTTGAGTTTGAATTACTCGGCTGGAACATCAGTCATCTTTCAAATGGTCCCCAAACCTAGGAGATATTGTTTCTTATCGGGAAGACCCCCATGCTAGAGATCCAGATGCAACCTGATCCAAGTATCCTTTAAAAATTCCCAGACTCTACAGTTTAGGATTCAACCAGAATTCCATCCAGAAATACACCCTGATGATGGCAGAGAGCCTGCAGACCCAAATAGTGTGGACCGCAGGGACTTTGGTGGCCCTCCCCACCACCCTACACGAAGCATGTAGAGTAAGAGATAACCACACAACAGTGGGGCAAGTAGACAGCCCTCTATCTCCTACGCATATACGAGCCCCAAGTAGGTCAGGTTGGCAGAGAGATTCCTTAGTCACAGATGAGCGGATAAAGGGGTTCTGAGAAAGAGACATGCCCACTCTCCTTGACTGTGGCACTTGTAGAGATGTCTTGAAGGCCAGTGGTTAGGACTGGGACTGGGTTCTCAGGTCAACCTCCATCTTATCATGTGCACATCTTTCTTTAGAGCTAAGAGACTCCCACTTAACCCCAAAGTATCTTTGAAGCAACCTTAATCACTTAATGTTTCAGAGATAACATTTAGAAAAGGAAAGGGAAGCACGAGGAATAAGCAATGTCTCACCAGCTACAATTCCAGCCACGAGGATGAGGTGGAAGAGAAAGGAGGGAGTGGGAGAAGGAATTTTTTTCTGGGGTCCCACTAGAGTGTCCAGGGCTTGCCAAGGATTAAGAAAAGGAAATGTTTATGATTCCTCTACCTGGGGTCCCTGCTCAGTGGTGGGATCGAAGGGACTCCCCACGATGCGCCTCTTGGCCCGTTCCACACTTCTTCTCACGAACTCCTCATAGATGGACTCCTCCACAAAGATGCGTGACCCGGCGGTGCAGCACTGGCCTTGGTTGAAGAACACTCCCTGGTGGGCCTGCTCCACAGCATAGTCCACTGCAAGAGGAGGCGGCCTTGTCCTCAGCACGATTCACCCGCGGAGGGCCCGTCTATGCAGCCCCCTCCCCTCCCTGTACCAGAGCCCCAGGAATAATGCCACGCTCACCCCACAGCATAACGGTGAGGAGGCAGCACGGGGGCAAAAACACTGGACTAAGAAGACAGCTTAGTTCAAGTTCTAACTAGACCCTGATGTGACTTGCTACATGACCCTGAACTTGGACAACTTTACTTCTTTGAGTCTCTTTCTTCTGTACAAAAAGAGACTGGATCACACCATCTAGAATAGGAGTCTCAAGCTCCATACGCCAAGGGGCCAGGCAGATAATGTAGTGATATGAATCTGCCAGCTAGTAAAGTGATCTGATGGAGACTCAGAAGGGAAGCCACTGCTTTGGCTGTTGCTATGCATGAATGTAAGCCACTGGCTGCCAGATTCCCGATTTTAAGAAAGAACAGAAATCAGGATTTTTAATGTGCGGGGTTTATTTTTTTAAAGTGCTGTGTGACATTTCGAGAGGTAAACATTATGTATGCCCTGCACTGGGTCTAGGGACTGCCAACTTGCAACCCTTGATCTATATAGAACCTTGTAGCTGTATGTTTAATTAGTATTATGGTGAATTAAACTATAACAGAAACAGATCTTCTTGAAAGACACCAGGTTTCCTCTGCATTTACTGGAATTGTATAGCACATAACTTTAATCTCAGAGCTTACCCTTCAAGGTACGACTAGCAAATCTGGTGTGTGTTAGTTGCTAAATGACTGAGTGAATCAATCAGTCACTCATCAATCAATCAATCAATCCTGTCAATGGAGAGCCTACTCCCCAAGAGAAATTTTGGTTTGATAGTTCTGATCCCTCTGACAACCAGCATGAAGCTGATGCTGAACTTTTCATGGACTCCAAGCTGGAGGTAAAAGGCAAGCAATCTGCTTTCTGTTTTCTGACCTCCCAGTGGTGAAAGGGAGAGCAGCTCTATTTGGTGGGATGCAAGGGAGAAAAAGAGGGACCGAAAGAGATTTTGAATTTTTATTCCCTGGAATGCTTTTCAAAATACAAAGACCACACTGCCGTAGGATTGTACCTCCAAGGTGTAAGTACCTGACCGGAAGTGTGTCGTCATTCTGGCTGAAAGTCATGGACGCTGCAAAGGATGCAGGGACTAAACAGAGGAGGGCTTATAGGTTTGGGAAAATGCCTCAAGAATAGTGAACTGGAATTGTTTTTTCATGATCTACAAAACCACAAGACAGAGTTGGGAAGTTTCAGATTTCTAGAATCTAGGCAGAGAGAGGTTATTTCTGGTGTTGAGAGGCTTAGACCATTGCTCTTTCCACTACACAGCAGGAAGAGTTAAACTCTTCTACCCCTGCCCTGAAGTGCCACAGAGTCAAAGGAGCTCAGGAGTGCCTAGAAAACAAACTCTGTTCAGCAATCAACCGGCAAGTGCTCTTCCCCAATACTAAACCAGTTGCCCCTTAGGAGGAAGGGTCCAGGTTCTTCTACTTGAAGCTTCTTCTTAGCCTCTCAGATCTTTTCCTTGGTGACCTGTCAAAAGTGGAGATACAAAAGAGAGCCCCGAGGGGCAGGATACAGGGACATGGAAGAGAGCTGTGGTTGACTTACAATCAGCATCAGCAAAAATAATATTGGGACTTTTCCCTCCAAGTTCCAGAGTTACTCGCTTCAAGTTACTTCTTCCAGCTGCTTCTTGGATAAGTTTTCCAACCTGAAAGAAAGGAAATGGAGGACGGTTTTGCACACCTTGCAGTTCAGCCAGCCAGTGGCCAAGGCCAACTGTGGGCAACGGTGACAGGCAGCAGGGACGGATCTTGCAAGGCAAACCAGCCCTGTGAACGATGCAGAAGCAGCTCCTGTGGTCAACTTGGTCAACTTGGGTGGACAAGATACAGGTCAGTTGGGATACAGTTTAACATCTGTGCTGAAGTGAGTTGGAAGACTGCTTTAGTTTCACGAAGGAAAGTGCACTGCAAAGGGGTTTAATCTGGAATATTAATCATTGAAAGGTTTCTCTAAAGGCAACTGGCAAGCAAAATGTGACTAGAGGTTTTTCACCACTGTTCTGTGGCTTTTAGCTTTGGACTCCAGTCTCCCCCCCTAACACACACACACACACACACACACACACACACACACACACAGAGTGCCAACTGGCTCCACATGAAAGGGATGATGAATGTAAAACGAACTATTCATGGATTTACAAAACTGCCAGGTATGACTTTAATCACATGGTTCAAAGAAAATATAGATGCTACACCTTTGCCTCTACCTAGTTCTGTGAGTAAAAGGAGTTCAGACAGCTGAGATCTGTCTATACATGTGCAATGCCTATTTACTTAGAAGCCAAGCAAACAAGAGGCTGGGTTGGAGATAGCATTTACCACCGTGTAAACTCAGGTTTCTAATGAAATTGAAAGCATCAAAATGGAAACAGGGATGTACCACCTACAAGCTCCCTTTGAGGAAGGAAACATTGATTGCCTTGGTGAGTAGAAACGTCGCTAACTGCTTCAGAGTTGGCCTCAGATGAAGAGTGTTTCCTTGCCTAGGACATTCCCTACCCTGGGTGTCCTATCCACTGGTGGCAGGTGTATGAAGACCCTCACTTTCGGCTCACCACAGCAGCTCCAAAGGACCATCTATGCTCTGCCATGCTGCCTGTTGGTGGTGGAAGCTACTAGTACTGGCCTGTACTGCAGTTCAGTTTCCCCTTGTGCCCTTTCCCCTTCAACAGGGATCCCTGTAAATAATCTGTGTGGCAAACTCCATCTTAGCAATTGCTTCTGGAGACCTGAGCTGTCACAGGGTGCTACTCTACTATGGGGTAGAGGTCCCGTTATGGAAAATGTCAAGTCCCCATAGAGCCCATATGGGCAGTTTGCTCTCGTTGGGATGAAAAATGCAACTTTTGCAGGGAATCCTACTGAAAATAAAATATTTTAAAAGCCTGGAGAATAGAAATGCTACAATTCAGCCCCTCCTGACCCTTGCTGAGATCCTCAAGTAGGGCTCATAACTCTTCGGGGCAGTGTAGTCATGGTTGAGAGAAAAGGCTCCGGAGCCTGGAAGTTTTACTGATTTTATCTCCTACCAACTGTTTGACCTTGGGAAATTTGTTTAACTTCTCTAAGCCTCAGTTCCCTCCTCTGTAAATGGGACTAAAAATAGTATCTACCTCAGAATCCAGTTGTCCTGAGGATTAAGTGAAGGTACTTTGCCTTAAAACCCAACCTGGTACACAGTGAGTACCCACACATGATAACTATATACAGGTAGCAGAAGCCAGGGCACTTCTTCTTCCTCATTCAAAGCAGAGAAATGGAATTGATTGTAAAAGGAGTTACTGCTGCTAGACTTTCTAAAGCTGGCCTCCCCCACTTCCTCCAAACTGCCTATGCCTATCAACTGCTTCAGAGAAATACTGGGGAAATGCTCTGACTTCTCTCAGTCTCCAATATTATTAATTCACTGGATTAAATGCTTTTAAGTTTTTATTATTATTCTCCCTCATGGCAAAAAAAAATGTGGAAGATATACTTTCATTCTGAGGAAACCTGTGGGGGAAAGAGAGTGATAGTCTCTGAAAGAGCTAGAATTAGAGAGTTTCTTAGTTTGCAAGACAACGCTAGTTTCCAAGGGGTTGAAAAATACTAACATGAGTCTCTATAGATTACTGGGTGGTCATTAGCCCCCCAGCCAGATGGCCCCTCTCCCGCCTTGCCAGCTTGTCTTGTCTGTCCTCTACCTCAAGCTAAACTCCCTGGGAAGACAAGCTAATTAAGGCCCTGTTCCTAGGCAGATATGCTCCCTTCTCCTTCTTCTTCAGGAAGAAAATATATGTATATGACAAAAAGGAGAATCTGGTTCTCTGTTCTGGCAAGAGAACAGCAGTCAGGTGGTGAAAATTGTGACTGGAGCCGGAGATCTCGAGCGAGAGGGGAAACCTGCATGTAAGGGCAGTTGGGACAGCAGCGCCGTGTGGGGGTCCCTGACCAGACCATCCCCAGCGACCACCTGTTCTCCTAAGGAATTCTAGGGTTCTTGGCTCTCTCTGCCCTGAGGAATCGTATGAACTGATGGTGACTCATCTTAAAGTCCGGGAAGGTAAACAGGCAAGTGCTTTCTCAAAAAAGGCAATCAATGGAATTCATGAACTTATTATTAATTATAATAAAAGAACTAATATTTACTGAGTTGTTCTGTGCCAGGCATCTGCGTGTATGAGCTCAGCTAGGGCTCTCAAAAACCCTTCACAGCAGGTACTATCTCATTTTAAAGGTGACCAAACTTAAGAGCTAGAGATCAACAGATGTCCCCGGGTTACCAGCAGGTGGCTGGCAGAGCCTGTCTCCTCCCAGGGAGACTGACGCCAGGTCACAAGGGTGGGTCACTCCCTCTATGCCTCTCCCTTCCTCTCCACCCGCTGCCCTTTCTGCCTTCCTTTCTGTATTTACTGAGCACCTACAGTGTGCCACATGCCACCAAAACCTTGTCCCTGAACTCCAAATTGATTTCAAAGTGACTAGGAATATCACCTTTTGCAGATACAAATGATGGTCACACACCATCAGTTGCAAAACTAGCATTTTGCCTTCAGACCGACATTAAGAAACAAGCAAAAAGCACAGAGAAATCTGCAGGTTTCACACACAGTAAGACGCTCAGTAAATGTTTGGGGTTTGTAAAGAGAGTGTTGGCCTAGCTGGCATCACGTTTTTGTTAGCCCTACTCCCTGCCATTAATCAAAAAAGTTCCCGGGGTTGGTGTGTTTTGCCACTGGAGATGTTGTCCAGTGATTATTTTCATGGCTATGGTAACGTTATACAAAAACCTTGCTTGGTCTATGGTCATCAGAGAATACCTAAGAATAATTTTTCCTGTGTCAGTGGTTTGCCAGTCTTTCCTTAGAAACCGAATTTGTGCTAAACATTGCAAGGCAAATCTCAAATGAATAATGCCTTTCTTCTTCATCTTTGGAAGAAGGTCAAGTTGCTGCTCAGCCTCAAACAACTGGATGTGTGAGGCCATGGGAGAACCATCCGTCTGGAGGGGGCCTCAGGACCAGACACAGAAAAACCCAGTTTTCACTGATCCCCTTCATTCAAAATATGTTCCTGGTCCTCCAATTTCGTGCCAGGTACAATTCCAGGACAGTCCCGTACCAGGAGGGCACTCACAGCTAAGGCAACTACATTATAAACCTGGGAGGTCCTCAGTGTCAGGTTTAATATTAGGTCTGAGCCGATGGAATTAGGGTTCTGCAGTACTTTGTTATAAGCCAGAATTGGAGCGCTCTGGTCCTTATGCACAGACCTGGGCTTTGGAGGATGTACTATCGCTCATGAATTCTGTGAGTGGACAGAGGTCAAATGATCCCAAATGGGAGGCACTCCTCATGATCACTCCCAAGGAGGAAAAAGAGATGATGGAAATGAGAAGAGATACGACTCCAAAGCAGGAGATCCTTCACAGGGCAAAGTAATGCTTAAAAACAAAGAGTTCAAATGAGAACTGACCCCGTGTCTGCTTACAAAATATGATAGGTCCTGTGCAAACAAGCCTAAAATACTACCTGTAAGAACCCCATACAGAGATTTCCAGAATTACAGTCTATGGAGTTAGACAATTTCAAAAAGAATGAAATACAGGGCCTGGGAAGGCCTGGGATTAACTGGCCCTCCCAAGATGGGAAAGCAGTGAGTGGCATTCTCTGGGGATACGTGCCACCCGGTCAGAAGGCAGAAGACCCTGGAGACACAAACGGGGCTGCAAGACACACAGGCCTTGTGAGTCAAGTCAAGAGTCAAGAGTCAAGTCAAGAGGGTTCATAAAACCAAGTCCTATTCTGATAAAACAGGCAACATCTCCTGTTCTACTGCAGACAACCTGGGTAATTATGAGCATATTCAGGGTTTGGGACTGCAATTTGGCCCACGGGAGTCAGGAGAGCGAGGTACTACTGTGGCGTGGCTCCTAACTCCTACTGCAATGTGGGAAAGCCACTCCGGCACCTCGAACCTCAGGTTCTTCACAGGCACAATGAAGGTACAGGCCAAGCAGTTAATGTCCGAGGTACTCGGGTTAGCTGGAAGAGTTTAAAAAGACACTTAGGGCTCCTGGAGTCCCTGCTCATTCTGAGAGTCTGTCCACAATTCTGCATTCTTCTTGCTTATGGAGCAGAAGTAGCTTTTCATACAAGTACCCAGCTGCACTGAATGATGGAGCCACCTGAATTATTTTATTTGAGTTTATTTTCCTGCACAGAGCTCATTATGAAAGAGTAAGTGAAAACGTTCCTGCCACGTGGTTTCTTAACTTTGCGTTCCCTATAGTCAGCTGGATCTGTGTACCCCAAATAGGCGCAAGGGTGCGAAGTGGGGCTCCCCCACATGTAATGGGACTGGGCTAGCTCTCAGCAGGAATGTTGGCACAGATCAACTCTGACTCCTATCCTCGTTTTGAATAGGCTTCCAGACTGATATTAGGAGCACCCCTGCAAGAGCCACAGTGGACCGGACCACGTTCATGGCAATGCAGCAGGGGAGTTCAGTGCTTTTCAAGGGAAAGCGTTTGTTAGGACAAAAATAACACAGGAAAGGCCTTCTTCCCATGTGCTCTTCGTTCATTATTTAAGGCTGTTGCTCCCTGAACAGAGTTTCTGAAGTTAGGTAAACTTTTTCTTTTTTATTAATTACTGAATTATCCATACTAGGATAGGTGCTTTCTCAGAAATATTTCTTACTATTAATAATTGCACATCTTAATAAGAGTGGATTCTTTCTCAGAGATATGCCACCTTTAAAAAAAAACAAAAAAACAGAAATATCTCAGTAAACTGGTTGACGATGCCTGCTTTTTGGAATACATTTTCACTTCTTAAACCTCAAACAGATTGACTCCATGCTTTTTCCCTCCTCTCCTTTCTTATTTTTCATTGTTGTGCTTACTGGCTGACTGCTATAGAAAGAGGAATGCTGAAAATATGTGTAATTGGCTATTTCTTTACTTTCTGAAATATCTAGAAATAATAGCTCAAATCAGTCTGTTCAGATTTCCACCAGAAAGTAAAAGGACCAAGATATTTAAGCAGATCCTTTAATTTCAGTGTAACAGCAGTTTCCAAACTTTGTCAAATTCAGATTATGAAAGCCAACATGGTCACTACCTACCAGTCCCCCCATCAGACATCGGCCCCTCCAGCCACACAAAACCACTTGTCTTTCCTGGAGCATGCCTCTCTGTCTTTGTATAAGCTGTTTCATCTGCCTAAAAGGACTTTCTTCCCCTTGCTTCCTGACAAACTCATTTTTCCAGACCTGCTTCTGTTACTTCCTCCGTGAAGCTAGCTTTCCAGACTCACCTTCCCTACAGGTCTGATCCTCTGATCCAAAAAACATCTCACCTAGTTCTTGTTTAATAGGTGTCTTCTAGACCAAATCTGTGAGCAGAGACCCTCTGACATACATAAGGAATATTTGCTGGACAACTGCACCAGAACATGACACCTGCTCTTGAGGTCTCTGGAAGTCAGAGACTATGAGGACTTTAGGGAAACAAGTGAGAGATTGGAATACAGGATGCCTATGTCCAAGGTAGTTGTATTTTGCTACAACTCACAGAATAACCTTGGGCTTCCCTGTACTTGTCTTTGGCTTAAATTTCATCTTTTTAATGAGGGGGATGACTTCATCTACTACTGGCTGCGCAGTTCCTGGGGCACTTAAAAAGTTTTTCCATGTCTGGGCTCTCCCTCCGGAGATTCTGATTATGTTACTCTGAATTATTTTTAAGAGTTCCCCCAGAACATTCTTCTTTTTTTTTAAAAGGATTTATTTATTTGAGAGAGAGAGACAGCATGAGCAGGAGGGGGGAGAGGGAGAAAAAAATCTCTAGCAGACTCCTTACTGCGTGTGGAGCCCAACACGGGGCTCAATCTCATGACACTGAGATCAGACCTGAGCCCAAACCAAGAGTCAGATGCGTAACTGATGGTGTCACCCAGGTGCCCCTGCCCCAGAACATTCCAATGTGTTGTGAGGTTTAATAACTAGGAGATTCAAGAATCTTTAAGTGCATTTCTCTGTCCCTCACCTTGCATCATTCATTTCTTCTCCTTTCTAGTTGTGCAACCTTACTGTTTGCTAAGCACATACTGTGTGCTCTCTGTTGTCACAAGCATTATTTAATCTCCATGTTGTTTCTGTGAGGCGAAACTACCCCCATTTCGTAGTTGGGAAAAACAAAAGTGACTCTGGGAGGTCCAGGAATGACTTGCTGACGGGCACCCGTGGAGAGGCGGAGCCAGGCCTGGACTCTGAACACCCATCCCACGCCTCCGGTCCTTCCTGCCACGTTAAAGTTTCTCTCTGCGGTTCCTGCTTCTCTTCTCCAGATGCTCTCCTGGGGGTTAGGTCCCCTCTGCTAGGACAAGGATTCCAACACCACTAACAGATAGTCCAGATCAGCTGTCTGGTGCACTCAGCCATCATTTTGTTAACTACATAGGACCCTTCCTTTCTATTTCAGATAAATAAAAAAGGCAAGATTTTGATTTTTTGGTTTGCTTTGATAGGAAGACTCCTGGAGTACTCAAGTCAATGGTATGACATTTCCCACTCACTGGATGAGCTAAATAAAGGGCTGGGCATCTTGGGACCTGCTCTTTATCATCCCGAGCTCCAAGGAGGGGGACGCACTGCAGGATAAATAAACAATCTCGGTTAGCAGGCATAGGCCACAGTAGACTTTTTCCTATGTTCCAGTACTCAAGTTTTAAGTGTTAAAAAAAGGGGAATAAAAGGAATTTAAGACCTGTATATCCAGAGGCTTTGACCCATCAAACTGGTATTTTTGATTCAAGTGCTGGATGGTTTGCTCGTGGACTCATACACTCTTAGGAAGAGGCCCATTAGCTTTTTTTAAAAAACAAAACAAAACAGCAAAGGGGCACCTGGGTGGCTCAATCAGTTAAGCTTCTGCCTTCCGCTCAGGTCATGATCTCAGGGTCCTGGGATCGAGTCCCACATCGGGTTCCCTGCTCAGCAAGGAGCCTGCTTCTCCCTCTGCCTCTGCTGCTCCCCTTGCTTGTGCTCTCTCTCTCTGGCAAACAAATAAATAAAATATTTAAAAAAAAAAAAAAGAGCGGAAACTCTAGCAGGCTGCCTGCCCCACCGACAGAGAAGTGTCGAGGCAACAAGAGAGAGAGCTGCCCCAGTTCCTGCCTCCAGCAGCAGTGAGGGCGACCGCACCATGCGACATGACATTCCTCCCACTTAGGAAGCGAGAGGAGAACCCCGGCTGCGTGAATGAGACTCAGTGCTAATACAGCTGTTAGCTACAAACATTTGCTTGGCACGAATCAGTCTGGACTCTCCTGTAGTTTGCTTTGATGGTCTCTCTCCTATCTTGTTGACTAATGATGAAATCATGGTTTGTTCATCTAACTGAATAAAGAAAACACCACACCAAGCAAAGTGCAAACTGCTTTCCTGTCCTTGCTTGAGGTTGTTTATTGACTCTGTGTTTATAAGAGCCCTTTTATATTCACGTATTAAATATTTACATGCATCGCTTATGTACTTAGCTGTATAAGGAGAAATTAATCCTGTCTTTAATCTGAGTAACTCTGTTTGTTTCTCAAAGGCCTTTTGCTAAAGTAAAATGGAAAGCAGCCACCTCAAATAAGCTTCTTGTTACTGCTGAGACATTCTGTGATGTTCCAGTGAGTCTCCTCTCCCTAGGGTAAACAGACCAGGAGCCATGTTCAAAACTGTACTGAAGTGACATGTTTCCTCTAGAAGAATCTACACAATTTCCCAAGGAGCCTACAAAGTTAAACGAGAATAGATGAATAAAGAAGTAAAAAAAAAAAAAAACTGATGAGAGTAAGCTGAAAGGGGGCTTGGGAATTATGGGATTATTTGATTTGCCTGTGAACATTTCTACCCACCATCAATAATATGGGTAATTGCAAGTTGGCCTTCATATCCTAGACAGATGCTTCTCCCTCAGGTCTTCTATTGTCTGTCAGTGATGCCATTCTGGAGAAGAAACTAGGAGATACTCCAGAGGCCACAGGAGTGGTTCTCCTGCAAGTGACTGCAAGCCTCTCTAGAGAGAGATAGCAAATAGAGACTACGTCAGAAAAAGTCAGTGAAATTTGGTCTATGCCCACTGAAATAGGCTAGTTCACTGTTGTGAGTACTCCTAAGAGCAAAACTCTTCACAGACTGAATAACTCTTCCACCTCATTCTTACTCTCAAATTCTCCCTTCTCTCTCTCTCTCTCTCTCAGGTCCCTCCACTGAAGATCTGCATCTTCAAAAATTACATATTTAGCTTTTAATGATCTCCCATTAAGATAAAGAATTTCCTATGTTATATAAAGTTACAATAATAAAAGAAATTAGTGTGGTATTGGTGAAGGGACAGAGACACGATCAGTGGAACAGAACAGAACTAGAAAAAGACCCATACAAATAAGGACAACTGCTTTCTGGGAAAGGCACAAAGCCAATTCAGTAGGAAAAAAACATTTTTTCAAGAAATGGTACTGCAACTCTTATTATTGACTTTTTTTTTAAAAGAACTTAGTTCCTCACCTTACAACATGCACAAAAATTAAGTAAAAATGGATCAGAGACCTAAATGATAAATACGAAACTATAAAATTTCTAGAAGGGAACATAAGAGAATATCTTTGTGATGTTAAGTTAGGCAAAAGTTCCTTAGGTGTGACACCAAAAGCCTGATCCATAAAATTAAAAAATTAACGAATCAATAAATTGGATGTCATGAAAATTAAGAACTTCTGTTCTGCAAAAGACACTGTTAAGAGAACTAAAAGATAAGCCAAAGACTAGGAGAAAATATTTGTAAAGCACAATGGACTTATATCCAGAATACACTAAGAATTTTTAAAATTCAACAATAAAACAAATAAAACAACAAAACAGTAAAAAATGGACAAAGATTAAAACACACTTCATCACTTCCTCCTCCCTTGGCGCATGTGTGTGTCCTCAGGCTGGATCCCTTCTCCAGGCACTGAGACAGCTGTGGGGAGGAGCAGCCAAGTCCTGTTCTACCCAGAACTTTCTTCCAGGTGAACCACCTCCACTGGCTGATAAATATATTTTAAAGATTTTGAGTTTTGGGAGAGTCTAGCAGACCTGCAAGAACAAAAATTACTCTTCAGGAAAATAAAATAAAACAACATATCCACAATGTCCATTGTAGAGTCAGAAATTGGTAGACTTGCAAAGAAACAGGAAAATAGCACCCTTAGGGAAAGAATTCAGTTGACAGAAACTGACCAAGAGATGGCTCAGGTATTAGATTTAAAATGCAAAGACATGTCAGCAGTTATGCTGATGAAGTTTAAAGGCTTGATGGAAAATCTGGACTTGATGGTTGATGAGATAAGGGAATTCCTTAAAAAGGACCCAAAGGAGATTTTAGGAGTAGAAAGTAAAATACCTGAAGTGAAAAATATGAATGACTCCAGTACCAAAAAGGAGTTGCAACAAATAAAAGGTTTAGCCACACAAAAAATAAGGTTGGTAGAGAAGATAGAAGGAGCAAACGCTGAAGTAGTTGAAGATACTGAAAAGTTGACTTCTAAAAGAAAAATAAGTGAGCAGAGTAGCAAATTAGATGAAGCTGAAGCATACAGTACAGACCAAAGTGAGGAACTGCCCCGTGATAAATCACAAAAGGACAAAGTGATGGAAAGTGTGGAAGAAGCCACAAGCCATCTAGACAACACTTGCAGAGATTGTAGCCGAAGATGGGGTATGGCAGAGATCCATACAGAAGTAACATGAGAGAACCGAGAGATTGAAGAGAATGAACTGGTCAAAGAAAAAGTCCCTCAGAATTTAAAGAATAAAGAGAAAATTCTAAAAACTTCCAGAGAAGATGAAAGAGCCATGCTTACACTGGCAGCAGACTTTTCATCAGCAATACTGGACATTAGTAAGCAATGGAGTAACATCTTCAATATTCTGAGGGAAAATGATTTGGAACCTAAAGTTCTCTGCCAAGTTAAAATAATACTTAAGTGTGATGGTGAAGTAAGGGCCTTTTCAGATATGCAAAGTCTCAGCAGTTTTACTAGCCAAAACGCATTTCTGAATGAATTAATGAAAGACATACTTCCACAAAAGGAAAAAATAAAGGAAGAAGGTACGGGATTCAAGAAAAAGTGGAAAAAACTCTACTAGATTCAAAGCATGGAGCTGAGGGGGAAGCCAGTGATGGCTTGAGTTTTCTATTTGTTAAAGAGATAAAGGTTCCTGAGCCAGAGGGGTGAAAAACTTAGAGACCCAGGAAGAAGAGTTTTCAGAGCTGGAAGAAGAGGGAGAAGAGGCTTCAGAGTTGGATGAGGAAGTAGAGGCTTCGGACCTGGAGGAGGTGGAAGGGGAGACTTCAGGGCTGGAAGAGGAAGAAGAAGAGACTTCAGGGCTGGAAGAGGAAGAAGAAGAGACTTCAGGGCTGGAAGAGGAAGAAGAAGAGACTTCAGGGCTGGAGGAAGAGGAGGAAGAGGCTTTAGGGATAGAGGAGGAGGGAGAAGATAAAGCTTCAGTATTATATGAGAAAGAGAATTCAGCCTTTCAGCGTCATTCTGTGGTAAATACAAAATGTGGAGTTGAAGAAAAAACAAGTAATGGCTTGGAGGTTGACTTAATTAAAGAGGTAGAAGATTCTGAGCCAGAGGAAGAAGAAGGTTCAGACTGGGAAATGGAATTAGTCTTATCGTGGGAGGAAGGAGAGGACTCAGAGGTAGAAAATGTAAAGACTGCCTCCCAAATAGAGAAAAAAGAGGTCTCAGATGGACTTAAAGAAATTGCCTATGGTTATTTGGCTCAGGACTTTGAGAAGAAAAAATAGATGAAACACCAGATGGTACAAAAAACCCAGAATAAAGAGGAAACAGCTATGCCCAAAAACCAAGGGGTTGGGACAGTCCGTCCAACCTTGAGTTTGGCCTCTTCCTCAAAGTCACTAGAGATAAGTTCTGTTAAGCAGAAAAGGCATTTAAATACAAATTCAAGTACTCCATCAGGAATCACCAGATTTTTAAGGAAAACTGAGAAAGAGCAACACAAAACTCTTAACAGATGAGTGAACACCTAAAGAAACACACTTAATACAAGAAACAGAAGAAACTTTAGAAGAAATGTAATTAACAACTTTAGAGAGCTACAGAAGGAGGTTGCAAATATTAAAAATTACCTTCCAGAGGTCTTGGGAATAAAAAGCTCAATAGACTTTCTGAATAGCAGAATAAGACACACTTGAAGAGAGAATGGACAATCTGGAAGACCGTATTGAAGAATTTTTTAAGGATACAGTGCAAATGGCCAAAACAGATAATAAATAAAGAAAGGTCAAGAGACATAGAGGATAGATCCAGAAGTTCCAACATCCGTTTGATAGGAATTCCAGAAAAAGATAATAAAGAGAATGGAGCAGAGGAAATAATTAAGGAAATCATTGAAGAAAACTTTCCAGAGCTAAAGATTTCAAGTCTTGAGGTTGTCAGTGCTTACCGAATACCTAGTAAGATTGATGAGAAGAGACTCACTCCCAGACACATCTTGTTGAAATTTGGGAATTCCAGTGATAAAGGAAAGATCCTAAAGGCTTCCAGAAAAAAAGAAATAACCTATAGAGGAACAAGAATCAGATTGACCACAGATTTATCATTAGATACTCTAGATGCTAGAAGTCAGTAGAGCAATGCCATAAAAGTTCTGTAGGCAAAAGGCTTTACACCTAGAATCCTATACCCAGCCAAACTGGCATTTGATTTTGAAGGAAAAACAAAAGACATTTTTTGATACTGAAGAATTCACCAAGTTTGTTTCTTGCATACCCTCCTTGAAAGAATTACTGGAGGATATACTTTAGATCTAGGATGACTATAAATGCTTACACAGTATATATTACCTTCGTCCCACAGCAATAATCAAAAAGGAAAACAAAATTAAAATGCCACATTTCTACCCAGGAGGATGGACTGTGAACAGTACACTTGGGGAGTAGGTGAAAGGAAGGTTACAGATACTACTTAAATGCTGGTGAAGTTAAAGGGTCTATTAAAATTAGTGTTAATCACTGTAGCTTTTGCAGGAGTAGGCTTTCTACACCACTGGGGAGCGGGAGGGAATCTGTCATTGTAACCATAGACAGGGAGAGGTGGGGTGAAAGTAATAGAAAAACACAGGAAACAAGATGGGCAAGATAAGTTAAATAAGGAAAAAAATGCAAAAGTTGAACTTTTATCACAAGAAGGTATTCAATTTTAGATCATTTACCATGATGTGAACCTTGAATCTTTATATTAAAACTTTTTCCTTTGACAAAAACAAAAACAAAAAATAAAAAACCACACTTCATCAAAGAAGACATACAGACAGCCAACACACATGTGAAAAGATGCTCAACATCACTAATCGGGAGGGAAATACAAATCAAATCCACAATGAGATATCACCTCACACCTGTCAGAATGGCTAGAATCAAAGATACTAGACATAACAAGTGTTGGTGAGGACATGGAGAAAAGGGAACCCTTAGGCCCTCCTGGTAAGAATACAAATTGGTGCAACCATTATGAAGAACATTATGGAGGTTCCTAAAAAAATTAAAGATAGAACTACCATATGATCCAACAATCCCACTTCCGGGTACTTATCTGAAGGACACAAAAACACTAATTCAAAATATATCTGTACCCTCATGTTCAAAGCAGCATTCTTTACCATAGCCAAAATATGGAAAAAACCTATGTGTCCATCAGTGGATGATTAGATAAAGAAATTGTGGATATATGTAAACAATGGAATATTATTCAGCCATAAAAACACCAAACACTTGCCCTGTGTGACAACATGGATGAACTTCAAGGGCATTATGTTAAGTGAAATAAATCAGAGAGAGACAAATACTGTATGAGTTCTCTTATATGTGGAATCTAAAATAACTATATTTTATATGTGTGTATATGTATATATATACACACACACATATATAAACATACATGCTTGCCTATGAAAAATACCAGATGTCTGTGTATATGTATGTATATACATATACTACATGCAACATACGTGTGGTGTGTGTGTGTGTATAAATAAAACAAGTTCATAGATACAGAGATGTGGTTGCCAGAAGCAGGGGGTGGGGAGTAAGTATGGGAAAGAGCCTGTCTTTCAGGTTCTCCATCTGCAAGGCCGGTGCTTTACTCTCTTCCAGGACCACAGCTGTCAGTACATCTGCACTCAGTGTTTCAGCTCCTCTACCTCAGAAACTAACATTATAGGGAGGAGTGCCAGAATCCAGAAGTAAAAAATGTGCAACGATAACACCACATAAAATCAACTACCTATATATAATGCACACACATGCACAGGTGATAGGGTCCTAAGAATAAGGGGAAAGACCCTCAACCGAGACACCAAGATCTAGAAAATATTTAAATAAAAATTTTTAAAAAACTGAAGGAACTCACTTTTAATTACGCCACATGATATGTTACATTATCTATCTCATGATAAGTTTGAACCAATTATTACCTAATTTCAAACACTGTTAAGGATAATTAATATGTACAATGTCTGATTTCAACTCACAGTCCAGAAGAATCACTTGTAAGCCAGTAATGAGGTTACTGTGTTAACAGGATCTTCTGCAGGTGTTGTCTAGTTTAATGCTCACAACACCTTCATCAATAGATGTCACTCTCCCCATTTATAGAAAACAGACTCAAAAATCTAATGAATAATCAATCAGGTGGAATTTGGCATTAATCATACATTTATGGAATAAATTTTAGCAAAATGTTTTCAAATGGGCTTTGATAATTTTAAAAAACTTTAAGTGTGGTGCATAGTCAAAAGTTCCCAATCTATATATATATTTAAAAAAACACTATGTTGACATAACACTATACATTTATTAGAATGGCTAAAATTAAAAAGACCGACCATACCAAATGCTGGAGAAGATGTAGGGGAGCTGGAAATCTTATACACTGCTGCAACCACTTTTGAAAACAGTTTGGCAGTTTCTTTTTTTTTTAAGATTTTATTTATTTACTTGACAGAGAGATAGAGAGCACAGGTAAGCAGAGCAGCAGGCAGAGGGAGATGGAGAAGCAGGCTCCCCGCCAAGCAGGGAGCACAATGTGGGACTCGATTCTAGGCCCCTGGGATCATGACCTGAGCCGAAGGCAGCCGCTTAACTGACTGAGTCACCCAGGCGCCCAGTTTGTCAGTTTCTTAACCTACCATATGATCTAGTCATTCCATTTCTAGGTATTTACCCAACAGTAAAGGAAATACACACACACACACACACACACACACACACACACAGATGCACAAAGACTTGCACATGAAATGTTCATAGGAACTTTTATTGATAATAGTTCCAAACTAGAAACAACCTAAATGTCCACCAACAGCTGAATGGATGAACATATTGTGATATATCCATAAAATGGAATATGGCTTAGCGACAAGAAGGAGTGAATTACTGAGATACACAAAAAGGATGGATTTCAAAATGCCTGTGTGAGTAAGAACAGCCAGATAGAAGGGTATATACAGTGTGTTTCTATTTATATGAAATTCCAAGAAGCACAAACAATCTGCAACGGCAAAAAGCAGATCAGTGCCTGGGAATGGGAAGGGAGTGGAGGCAGAGAGGAGAGACATCGCAAAGGGCCAGCAGGCAACTTCCAAGGGTGATGGATGTATTTGCTATCTGAAAGTGGTGAGGGTTTCATGGGTAGATACATAGGTCAAGATATATCAAATTGGGGCGCCTGGGTGGCTCAGTGGGTTAAAGCCGCTGCCTTCGGCTCAGGTCATGATCCCAGGGTCCTGGGATCGAGGCCCACATCGGGCTCTCTGCTCAGCAGGGAGCCTGCTTCCTCCTCTCTCCTCTCTCTCTGCCTGCCTCTCTGCCTACTTGTAATCTCTCTCTGTGTGTCAAATGAATAAATAAAATCTTTAAAAAAAAAAAGATATATCAAATTGTACAATTTATTGTATATCAATTACACCCCAATAAAGGTGTCAATAAAGATACATTAAACAATGAAAGGGTTACTTTATTAGAGTAATTATGCCATACCTCTCTTTGTTGTCCTCTCTAGACTGTTGTTGAGGAAATTATATTGAATCTACTAGACTATTTAAAATACGATTTGATGGTTTTAATTAAAGTCAAATGCATTAAGAATAAATCAATTAAATTTTAAGATAATTTGAGCTTGACAGGGAGAGAGAAGTGATGAGAAAAAAAGAAACTTATGGGAAAGCCGAAGGTGATGAAAGTAAAGAACAGAAAAAAGAAGGAATTATTAGAACTAAAAAGAGGCAACATTTGAGATAATCAGTCTTAGTAAGAACAAAGCACCATACTCACTAGAGAAGTAGACCAGTTCTCTTTTACCTGCACGGACGGTAGAACAGAACCACCGCACCAAAGGCTCGCGGGGCAGGTAATGGAGAGGAGGAGGGTGCTACGGCAGCAGAAGCAGCATGGGCAAGGCGCGAGGTCACGGAATGGAAAGACATGGCACATGAGGGGTTTTGTAAGTGGTCTGGGAAGGCTGGAGAAAAGGGAAGGTGCGGGGCCAGGTCATGAGCAGACCTGTCCATGACCTAGAGGAATCTGGACATCCAGGTAGAGGTGTCCACTCTGCAGTTAGAAAGCAGAAGCCTAAAGATCAAAAAAGAAGCCAATAATTAGAGTGAATTATTCCAAGGAAATATTCTAAATGACCTAACTGTGTTGACACCCTCATTGGATTATTTCATATTGATAAATGAAACATTAAACGGACCAATTAAGTTACTCCAGGTGAAAAATCTTTTGGACTGATGGTCTTACAGGAAGGAAGAGTTGGAGCATGTTAGTCATAACTATTGGTTTCTGAACTTGGCATTAACTACCCTTAATTAGTTAATGCCAAGTCCAGAAACCAATAGCTATGACTGAATGACTGAAATGAATCTTGTCTGCTCCCTTAGGAATAGTGCTTTTATGCAGAGAAGGGCAACAAAAATTGCTTGTATGAAGAAAATCTGATCAGTTAAGCTTGGAGTGTAAAATTTTCTATGAATTCATCAGCTAATTTTCTGGGCTCCCTTGAACAGCCTCTGAAAGTTACACAGGACGATGCCGGGACCTTGGAGCTATGCTAAGCCTGGAGAACCCTCTGGGGAACAGGTCTGAAGCACAGAAGAACTAGCAAAGAGAGGGAGGAGGAAGCTCCTGAAGAACTCGGGGGATCTTCGGCTCTGTGTTTCAGGGGAACCCCGAGGTCATTTGTCAAACAAGAAGTGACATAAGGGCATCTTTACCGGGGCCCAGCGCACAGTAGGAAGTCCCAATGTTAACCAGATGAAAGGGGACTCTGAGTTCTAAGATTATCAAAGTCCTTTCTCTTGGGGAGCAAGCCCATGCGGGCCCTTTGGGGCTCCGGGGAGGGTCCAGGATCTGGGGAGTGGGTAGGAGCGAGGTGTCACACAGAAGGAGAAGTGGCAAGAGGACCTGTTGTGGCTCTTGTTCCCGAAACATAGCTTGTGGAAGTAAGAAAAGTCGTAGCTCTTTACAGGTGCACTGTGTGAATGTCAGCTTCTTTGGAGAAATAGAATCACTGCAGAACTTCATCTCTGGGGCAATGAGTACCCTGTGTTCCTTCAGGGTTTTCCCTGATAACCAATGCTGCACAGTTCTGTAGTATGTGTGAGCTTTTGGAAAGGTCTGTAGACTTCTAAATAAAATACGGGCCCTTTTTGCTGTTTCTCTTTGGAGAAATGATGAAGGCTGAAGGGAAGTCTTTGGACGTGCTGGCTGTGCTAAACTGATTCTGATTCACCTTTTCCCCTTCTGGTGCTTAGAAAAGATACAATCACTGGAATGAACTTACAGACAGAGTGACACCGTGAGTGGCAGCTGTCAGTTCGCACTAATGTTCTTTCTGGCCCAGGTTAACAAATCAGAGTTGTAGTTGTTTCCTTAAACAGTTCCTAGGAATATGTTCTGGAGTATGACCCAACTAGTCCAACTATTTATAAACTAGTGACTCCTGAAAGATAGTGAACATAAAAATCACTAGAAAAACTTATTAAAATGAGAATTCCTGGACCTTGTTTCCAGTTGTTCTGACTTAGAGGCTCTTGGGTGGTGCCTGGGAATCTGCATTTAAACAAGCGCCTCTACCCTCGGCCAGCAAACCTCCTCCCCAATCCCTGTAGGCGAGGGAGGCCTTGAAGAACTACTGGAAAACATGGCAACCACATTACACTTTGCTGCAAAGAAATTCTCCCTGCTCCAGGATTCGGTTCTGGCAGACACAGGTTGTGGGAGCAGCCCCTGCTCTAGGCCATAGTGGAATCATACACAAGCTCCTTAATAGGGACCAAGTGTCCTCTTCTAGCACGCTCTCGAAATCGAGTACACTCTTCCACTTAAAAAACGGGGGGGGGGATTTAAGATCAGTTTATCCAAGCAAGAACCTGGGCAATCTTTCAAAAAAGAAAAATAGAACAGAAAAAACAAACAAAAACACCCCCACATTTATTAGAAGACAAAAACATTTATAAACTATTTATAAAAGCCCTAAAACAAACAAATGGAAAGTAAAACCACCAGAGGACAGCAGGAATTAGGAGTTATTCATAGCCCCTCTTAATAGATGAAGAAACAAGGAGTCAGACAGACTAAATAATTTGCCAAAGGTCACACAGCAGGAGACTTGGGGCTCGATCCCAGGTTGGTTGAATCCAGTCCCCATCTATTCTACCCCACTCTCCCAAACATAAATTCTTCTATAAATTTCATTTAAAAATAACTAGAAAACAACGACAACTAATATCTACTGGTATTTTACTAAGAATCAGGTACTGTCCTAAGCACGTTACATATATTAGCTTATTATGGCTTCATGATCCATGCATTAGTTACCTTCATCCCTTATCTCAAGGTAGGCATCTGAGAGCTGAAAGGGTAAATAATCACACGTACTGTGAACAAATCCACACCACCATTAAAGAGGTTGAAATTATGTCTAGTTTTCTGATATGGATCTAACATATCTTATTTAATCTTGATTGCCTTTAGTGTTACTTGAATCTGTGCTTGGAATTTCTTACAGAAAAAGCGATCTCCTCTGTCTACCCCCTCCACCTCCTGGTTTTTTTTAAGACGCAAAGCGTGGTGTTAGGACACAGTGTTCTTTTAAGCTTTCATTTAGCAAAAGAAGAGGAGGACTTTCTTTCCCTTTAAGAGGCTCTCAATAAAGGACTGAAAGAAATTAACTCAAGCTGAACGACATGAAAGCTCTAAAATTCTTAAACTAACATAAAGATTCTATGAGGAGGTCTTTGTTATCATGAGACTGATTGGACTGATTACTAATGGTTTGGCTCAGTGATTAACTTTGGGTTATGAGAAGCCACTGGATAGCTTTGCAGATAGAGATTAACCCGGCCTGCACAGAGGGGAGACTAATATAATCTAAGGAGTAGAAAGATGATTTATGAGAAATAGGTATAGGATAAAACCCAATATTTTGCCTAGCTCTGGCACATCTTTGCGCCCTCTGACTGTGAACTACTTCCACTAGAACGCGGGGATTCCGTGTTTCACAGTCACTGAACATCTGGTGTCGAGTGTTGGTTCACTCCACCAAGTGTTCAGGGCACCAGGAAATCAAACACACACCAACTTCTCGATACGTCCCATCTGGCATGATTTAGGTTCTTAGGGCTCTTCCCTGCCCTCCATCTCTACAAGGCTTTTTACTTCCAGAAGAGATTGTTAAGGACACACACTGATTTAGCATAAAACCTACAGCTCTGTGACTTCAATGCCTGTTAAAAGTAAAGCTGTCTGAAATGACAGAAAAATGAAAATTACTTTTGCTTTTGAGAGGCAAACGGTGAATTCTAATCTCCCATTTTACATCCCAGTGAAACACATATCGAGCTTTTTGAAAGGTCTGATCCTTAATATCAGGCTTGGGAAACGATTCTGAGAACAGAATGGATTCCAGTATTTGATGCTTATCTGCTGGTATCGAGCAACACATTACTCACGAGGGTCCTCGTGGCTGGGGTTACTGTCCTCCAAGGCCTTTGTGTTCGCTGCTCCCCACATCACCATCATTTCATTCTCCCCCAGGGCAAAAGGAAGACAGGCCTACATTTCTCCCAGTTGTGAATATGAACCGTGGGATTAAGATGGAGAATTATCTTTTTCTTAAGTACTGTTATCTCTGAGTGAAATCGCTTTTCATTTAAACTCAGATATCGGGGGCCTGGGTGGCTCAGTGGGTTAAAGCCTTTGCTTTCGGCTCAGGTCATGATCTCAGCATCCTGGGATCGAGGCCCGCATCGGGCTCTCTGCTCGCTCAGCAGGGAGCCTGCTTCCTCCTCTCCCTGTCTCTCTGCCTACCTCTCTGCCTACTCGTAATCTCTCTCTCTGTGTCAAATAAATAAATAAAATCTTTTTAAAATAAATAAATAAATAAATAAAATAAACTCAAATATCTTGAACTAATGATGTTGTGATAGTGTTGTATGGTGGCCGATGCTTGTGCTGAGCGTAGCGTAATCATCGCCATGTAGCTCTGAGATTAAGCCCCCCCCCACCATGTAGTCCCTTCCTCCTTTATGGGGCTAGCAAATATTCATAATACATGTTGACTACACATCAGATGCTACTTGAGATAGTGAGAAGAATGCCTAAGATAGACTCCAAAGAGAATGCCACCCCAAAACCGGCATATACAGCCAGAAAGTAAATAAATTTATAAGCTTACTGACAACAAATCCAATTTGAGGCAACAAGGACGAGAGCGAACCAAAGAATCAGCGATCCGCCTGAAATCTTAAGAAAGAAATCAAAGAACAGTATCGAAATCAATCAAAAGATGCCACAGAGGCTTCTGCTTCTGATCATGATGGAGGAATGGCCCTGAACTTGTCTTCCCACTGTAAACAACTACAAAAGTATGTGAAACAGCTTTCTTCAAACTGGCCAGGAAGCAGTATGGGACTATGATCCTAGAGGTGAGAGAAATGAATAAGGGAAGACCTCTTTGCCAAAAGACTTTCTTGACTGCAGCATGGGATGGGGAGACCAAAGGAGAACAGGGTGTTCTCACTAAATGGATGAAAAAGATTGGAGTTGGGGTGCCTGGGTGGCTCAGTGGGTTAAGAGCCTCTGCCTTCGGCTCAGGTCATGATCTCAGGGTCCTGGGATTGAGCCCTGCATTGGGCTCTCTGCTCAGCAGGGAGCCTGCTTCCTCCTCTCTCTGCCTGCCTCTCTGCCTACTTGTGATCCCTCCCTCTCTCTGTCAAATAAATAAATAAAATCTTAAAAAAAAAAAAAAGACTGGAGTTTACAGAGGCTACAGTGGCTAAAAGGTGAGGGGCTTAGTACCAGAGGGAGAGAAGGAGGTCCAGAAATAGGCATGGGGGTCCCCCTGAGTCTCTGGCTGAATGCTAAGCTGGGAATACACGGGGTGAGACTTCACGAGACTGGATAAAGAACAAAGACCAGCCTGAAAGACTGGGTCATCCATCAATTATAACTTGCCAATACATGACATTGTGACTTTAAAAAAACCGATGTGACTGACACGTAAACAAAAAGATTTGCATGGTGCTCCCAGATGAGAAGTCAATCTTGTACAGAAAGAACTCACCCTCAATTTAGTACAGACAGATAATGTAACGCCAGTCAAAATTCCAAGAGTTTTTAGGAGGAAGGCAAAGTAATTTGAAAATTTTATCTGAAAATCAATTTGAAATTTTATCTTGGATGGACAAGGATGAAAGGGTGGACAAGAATAGCTGAAAGGTTTTGAAAAACCAAATAAAAGGGTATCTTACCTGCCACCTTGTAACATCTTTTTTTAAAGATTTATTTATTTATTGTAGAGTGAAAAAGAGAGAGAGTGCATGAGCAGTGGGAGGGGCAGGGGGAAAGAGAGAGAGGAAGCAAACTCTTCACTGAGTGGGGAGCCCAAGGCGGGGTTGGATCCCAGGACCCTGAGATCATAACCTGAGCTGAAACCAAGAGTCGGACACTTAACCAACTGAGCCACCCAAGACCCCCTATTGCAACATCTTTTAGAACCTAGTAATTGAAGCAATCTGGTACTAGTGAAAGAATAGACAAAACTGTGAGTCCTAAAAGAAAAACAGGTTTATATGAAAATTTATCATATAATGTTAATGTTGTATTCAAATTAGCTGCAAAAGGAGAGATTATTTAATAAATGGTGTTGGAGTAACTGAGCACTCACTTATAAAAAAAATAAACCTCGTCAACATCACTGATCATCAGGGAAATACAAGTCAAAACTATTATGAGATACCACCTCACCCCAGTCAGAATGGCTAAAATTAACAACACAGGAAACAACAGGTGTTGGCAAGGATGCAGAGAAAGGGGAACCCTCATGCACTGTTGGTGGGAATGCAAACTGGTGCAGCCGCTCAGGAAAACAGTATGAAGTTTCCTCAAAAGATGAAAAATAGAGCTATACTATACTATAAGCCAGCAATTTCACTACTAGGTATTTATCCACAGAGTACAAAAATACTGGTTTCAAGGGATGCATGCACCCTGATGTTTATAGCAGCATTATCTACAATAGCCAAACCATGGAAACAGCCAAGCGTTTTAACTGAATTATGACTCAGGGATGCAAGAGTATGCTAATCAGCTATGAAAATGAAGGAGATATATAAGGTGCTATACCTCATTTTATATATTATGATCTCATTTTTATTAAAAAAATATTGTACAGTAGAAAGCCCTTAACTGGCTCAATCAGAGCCACTGACTGGTTAATTAATTAATTGATTGATTTTTGAGGAGAGGAGAGAGAAAATCTTAAGCAGGCTCCCTGCCAAGCAGGGAGCCAGACATGGGGCTCGATCTCACAACCCTGAGATCATGACCTGAGCCGAAATCAAGAGTCGAATGCTTAACCAACCGAACCACCTAGGTGCCCCATGACTGGTACATTAAAAAAAAAAAAAAAAGGCTAAAGCAGGGAAAGATCCTTCAATATTTCATTTTAATTTAAAAAATATGTACATTCATTCTCTAGTCTTTGGATATGGAACCAAGGACTTTAATTATGGGTTTACCTTTTTTTTCTGATGAAACCATCCCCCTAAAATACTGCTTAAGATTTTTGGTTTCAGTTTCTTTAAAGTGGAGTGAAGACTTAAAAATATTTGCAAAGCCAGCCAGGTGCACATTCTATCTAGCTTTATGTTTTCCCCCAGGTTCTTATAATTGTCTTGCCTACTCCTTGTTGATTGCAGTTTTTAAGGCAACTAGCCCTTAGCAAATCTTTTCAAAGCACTAGACTTAGTTTAAATAGGAACTATAATTTCCTTTCACGCCCATGTTTTGGTTTATATATTTCATTAAAACTGCAAATTACTATAACAAGTACAACTAGAATAAAAGGTTTGGAAACAAGATTAACTCTTTATGAACATAAAACTCAAGAATCTCAAACTATAACTTAACACTCAGGTTTATTAACTAATCTCTTAAGAAACTTTTTAACATGAGTCAGTTTAACCAAGTATCATTAATTGCATCCACTGATACACTCAAGCCCTTCCAGCCTGCACAGTCCAGCGTGGGAGTCCCTAGCTAGGTGCGGCTGCAGAGACTCACAAAGGGGCTGGTCTGCAATGACATGTGCTGCAAATGCAAGCTACATGCCAGATTTCAAAGACTTTGAATTGAAAAGAGAATGCAAAATACCGGGACAATGGCTTGTTCTATTGATCCTAAATTGAAATATTATTCTGGAAATACTGGATTAAGTAACATATATTGTTAAAATCACTTCCACTTGTTTTAAAACTTTTTTAATGCGGCTAATAGCAAATTTTAAATTACAAATGTTGCTCACTGTATTTCTGGGAGGCAGCACTGTTCTAGATCTGCAAACATCCTTTGTACAACGGGGAGGTCATCTGTGAAGTTCTACTTGAAACAATGAATCAGACTTTCTTTTTTATCATCTCTGATGACAGGCATTTAGAGTAACGTTTCAGAATAAATCTTTCTAAGCAGACTTAAGATTCTTTATCAAGGGTCAATAAACTATGGCCCATGAGCCAAATTTGGCATCCTGTCTATTTTTCTATGTCCTGCAAACTAAAAGCGATTTCTTGTGTTTTTAAATGATTGGGAGTGGGGGGAAAGAATGAACAGAAGGTTAATATTTTGGGATGTGTAAAAATTATATGAAATTCAAATTTCAGTATCTATAAACAAAGTCTGATGGGCCTGAGGCCTCACTCGGCTAGTACATTCCCTCTTGCTGTGGCTTTCTGCTTCACAAGGGCAGAGTGGAGTAGTCGCAGCAGAAACGATAGTACCTGCAAGGTTTCCAATATTTACTCTCTGGCCTTTCCCGGCAAAGTTTGCTGACCCCCGCTCTTTCTCATCCCTTATGGCTCATGGGCGCAGTCAGATGCCAGCTGCATCTACAGGATCTGGTGAAATAGTGAGGAGAGAGAGCTGTGTTTCCCTTTTCATCTCTACTAGAGATAAGTTTGGATTTCCAGCTTCTTAACCCGCTTCTGCCATCAATGTCCTTGACACAGAAAAGTGTTGAGAACCCCAGCTTCTGGGATCGATTTTGTTTATTTCTTTTTGCCTCTGGGAAGCATTCCTTTTATTTCAAAACATAATAGGGTGTTTTTTGGTTTGTTTTGTTTTCTGGGACAGGTTTTCCACAGATGGCATCACGATAAACACTCCAAGATCTGCACCACAGAAAGGTCAATGCACAACTTGACTTCGACATTCGCGAGGGTCCTAGCTATGACACTCATGCTGCCGCCCTTTGAGGGCTTGGGCACTCACTGCTCTTTTGGTGTCCCACCTCTAGACATAACACATTCTGTTTTCTTTCAAACCCTCTACTCACTTGCAGGACTGTTCCTCAACCCACAGCTTCTCAGGTACCTACCTCAGTTGACCCTGTGAACGCAATCTTGTCTATGCCAACGTGAGAAGCTATTGCTGCCCCAGCCGTTGGCCCGTATCCTGGCAAAATATTGATGACTCCCGGCGGAAAGCCAGCCTAACAAAACAGAATTGGAGGAAATGTGGCTTGTGAAAGCTGATGAAGCACATTAAATCGGATATGCCCCAGTAGGCCCCAGCTACGAGAGTGGGAGTCACTCCTGAAGGCGGTTTCCCTTACCTCCTTGATGAGGGCTCCCATGTAGAGCGCGCTGAGCGGTGTTTGTTCTGCAGGCTTAATAACTACTGTATTGCCACAGCAAAGAGCCGGAGCAATTTTCCAAGCAAACATCAGCAGGGGGAAGTTCCACTGAAAGGGAAAAAAACTCAAGGTTGATAAATGAAAAAATATTCCTCTACGACTTTGTTTTCAAGCTGTGACTGCACAGATTCCTCAGACGAGTCCTCAACATAAATCTTGTCCCACCACAGAGCATAGATGTTTGGAGATTTTAATTCCTTCATTAAGAAGAGAAGGGGACTGACTGACCTTGAAAATCTCTCCTTTTCTCTCGGTTCAGCACATTACTGTATCCCAACAACGCACCAAAAGAAATCTCAGGGTGAAAAGGGAGTCTGTTTTTTTGCTTTGTTTTGTTTTGGTTTTTCATTGTTGTCATTTTATATGTTTTTAAAATTAGACTTCGGTTCCAGTAAGTCCTTGGGTACAAAAACTTTTTCTTGCATTTGTGTTTTTACACCGGGAACTTCAGACTGGGGTTTGAGAGAGCTCTTCAGTGTGGAAGAGCTGGAAAAAAAAAACTCTGGCTGTTAAGTCAACGTGTACTCGAAGGGAGTGCCTTTTCTTCACATGCACGTATGGTCACAAAGCACAGGATGACGACAAAGAAACCGCTTCGACTGATGAGTATGCAAAAATTTTCACTTGTCTCCTTTCCGTGGCAAAATAAACAAATGGGAGGCTGAGATACAGGGGAGTTTCTGAATTCAGGGACTGAGATGGTTTAAACTGATTCTGAAAAGGGTATTAGGCTTGTATTGTCACATAAGCACAGGGATGAACCTGAGTACTATCAGGTGTCATTGATAATTTCATTAAGAAAGAAAACAGAAATCCTGGTCCCCTGGCTTCAGCCCTTGACCACAATGTGTTTCTGCCTGAAGCATCTCAGAGGCCACCCTTGAAAGATTCTCACTGGCCCTGGCAAGCTTGCAAAAATATACAAGTGTCTTGCCTTCACCAAACACCCAATTTCTTTTCCCCTTGGTTGTTTATAAACTTGGGAGTCCACAGTGATGTTTTAATTCCATCTACAGTATATAAATCTTGGAGTGCGGTAATTGAGTCGGAGCTGGCTGACAAGTGGCTCTTGTCCTGTCGGTGAAAGCTGGAGCTTTCCTCCGGGCTTGCCTCCGGGGAAGGGCGAGAAGAGCAGGGTTGAGTTCCCGCAATGGAGGGGACAGACCTCACCCAGGGCCCGATCCACGCGGATTTCCCTAGGTGGGTTAGGAGCAGCAGAACTTAACCCAACCTCTCATTTTCTGTTTCATTCTCTAGTAAATTTCACAGAAACCCGCAGCTTGCTGATCACTTAAAAAAATACAGTATAATACCTCTCAAAAATCTTTGCCCCCGACTGCCCACAAAGCCAAAGGTGACTTCCTCCTACATTTTGGAAAGAGAGCAATTCTTGTCTCTACCGTTTAAGAGTTGAATTTGAGCCTCCCCTGAAATCCCTGCCAGAATGATTAGCTAGTACTGTTGGAAGATTCGATGATGTTTTATACAGTGCCAAGGCTGTGTATGAGAGAGAGGGAGAAAAAAAATAAGACAATGTTTTATGTTCCAATCCAAACACTAAGCACTACATCTATTTCCCTTTACAAGACATACAACAGCCCGGCATGGTTTCAATTATGACCGTGACGTTAATTGTACTGCTGTGTCTTCTGTAGAGTCTTCTATCTAGATTCTTATGAAAAGAAACAGTGGGAAAGAATGGGATTAAAAGACCATATAAAACAATATGCCTGGAAAGATGGTGAGTCATAGTTCTAAAAAATAAACAAGCAAACATAACAAAGCATTAATTTTCCATAAGCAGAACGGACATCCATAACCAAGAGCAGGTTATTAATACACTGGGCTTGGCTTTGCTTATTTTAATCATGAGAATTCCACGGCTTGAGAACTCAACTCCTGGTAACGGAGCTGAAACCCTATTAACCTGTTCAAATAAGCATTTGCGGGGAGCTGTTAAAGATACGTCAACAACATGAGCTCAGTTTGTCTACCGCCCCCCGCCACACCCCCCCCCCCCCCCCTGAGGTCCAGGTTTTATGTCTCTTTAAGAGAACTGGTTCAAATGAAAACAAATAGGAGGCGTGAGGAGATTCACTCACCGGGATGATCTGTCCACACACGCCAATGGGTTCGTGTCTGGTAAAGGTAAAATAATCTCCATCTGAAAGAAATGCCCATGGTCACTACCAGAGAATTTGGATGAATAGAAAAAAACATAGAGGGAGAATGTGGGCGGTGATGGAAAAACCAGAGGTAAATTTGAGAAAACATCCTACTCAACCGTGTAGGAAAGCTGGTAGAAGGGCTTATCACTCGGCACAGGATGTCTCCAGATATAGCTCCTGGACACCCAGAGTACTGGTGAGGGGCCCTCGAAGGTGAAATGAAGGACAAGTTTATGACACTAGAAGCAGTCTTCCGGGGAGGTGGGGGCAGGGGACAGGTGATGGGAGGAGGGGAGCTGGAAACTGGAAAAAAAGTAAATACTAAATTTTATGTTAAAGGTTAAAATCATACTTCGATATATCTCAACATTTTAAATAACTTTCTGAACCATTAAAAAAAAAACTAAGTAAATGCTACTGGGTAAATTTTACATGGTAGGGAACTAGAAAAGGTGAGTAGTACAGTCAGATCTTTTTTATAACTGAATCCAGGCATCAAAACACGCTTTCTGGGCACTGGGGGAACAGATATACATCCGGGCCCCTTTGAAGAAGGCAAAAGTCCACTTTAAGAAAGATTTCATCAAAAACCCAAAGACTCTGTCCTCAAATTAGCCATGAAAATAAGGACGATTTAATAATCTAATTTTCCCTATAGGAGCAATAGGCAATTGGAATAATTACCCAGGAAATCCAAACCAAATTTTTCTTTAGGAAAATACCATTATGTTTATCTGATTTTATTTTTTAATTTTTTTATAGATGCATTGTTTATTGAAAGTCTATCATTAATGAATAGATTGTTTCCAGTCTTTTGCTAATACAAACAATGCTGCAATGAATTATTTCATCTATATGTACACATATATATATTTTTTAAAGATTTTATTTATTTATTTCACAAAGGGAGAGAGATCACAAGGAGGCAGAGAGGCAGGCAGAGAGAGAGAGAGGGGGAAGCAGGCTCTTCGCCGAGCAGGGAGCCTGATGCGGGCCTCGATCCCAGGACCCTGAGATCATGACCTGAGCTGAAAGCAGAGGCTTTAACCCACTGAGCCACCCAGGTGCCCTGTACACACATATTTTTGATCAATTCCTTGAGGTGGAATTGCTGAATGAAGGCATATTTTCATATTAAATAGTAATAAATCCTTTTGACCTGACCTCCCTAGGTATTGTATCAACTTGTACAGCCATCAGCGATGTGTGGTAGATTCTGTGTCAATGCACTATTATTTTTTTATTTAGATTTTGGTAGTTAACATATAGTGCATATTGGACTATATGCAATTATATGTGCAATTATATATGCATATAGTGCAATTCTGGAGTAGAATTCAGTGATCTATCACTTATGTACAACACCCAGTGCTCATCACAAGTGTCCTCTTTAATTCCCATCACCCTTCTAGCCCCTCCCCCACACACATCCCTCCATCAGCCCTGAGTTTGTTCTCTGTCATTAAGAGTCACTTATGGCTTATTTCTCTGTCTCCTTTTTTTCTTTTCCCCCTTCCCATATGTTCATGTTTTCTCTCTTAAATTCCACATCTGAGTGAGATCATATGGTATTTGTCTTTCTCGGACTGACGTACTTTGCTTAGCATAAGACACTCTAGCTCCATCTGCATTGTTGCAAATGGCAAGATTCCATTCTTTTTGATGGCTGAATAATATTCCTATATATGATATGATAATATACATATCATGTTTTATTTGAATTATTTTAAATGGCTAACTGAGATAACCAAAGAATGGCTTGTTCTTAGCATATGGCCCTACAATGCCAGTATCAGACAAAGTCTTTGTTTTTCCCTCATCTGCCGATTAGCCACTTCACTCATATTTGTTTTCTATGTCAAAAGCTGAGCCCCAGGGAAAGTGGGGCTAATTCTCCTGTAGAGCATTATTCTTAAAGATGCTAATTCTCCTGTAGAGCATTATTCTTAAAGATGAGGATGAAGTAGGGACAGGAGAAGTGTGTGGGTTGGGGGAAGAGAGAGGATTTGATTGTTTATCACAGTCTCTCAACACACCAAACCACTCCTCTTTATCACACAGAACTGTTTTAATTAGATTCAAAATTAAGCATTATAAAATAATTAAAAGTCTTGCTCCCTCCTGGACCTCTTCCCAGAATTCACAGCTAACTTTTGCTGTGCATCTTTTCAAAGAACTTTTTTTTCCCCACATACAAATAAATGCTACATCCTTTTATTTCTCCACCCCAGCTTTTTAAAAAATGTAAATGTAGTCATATTATTCACAGTCTTCTATATTTTTTCGCACTTTTTTTCATATATAGCTTACACATTTTTTAAACTGCTGAATGCTATTCCACTGGCTTAATAAATACTTGTAACTACTATGAACTCTCCTGAGGGACAAAGCGATTGCTGTCAGTTTAGGCTCTTATAAATAGTGCTTTAAACATGATCATTTCACATTATCTTTGCATATCTGTGGAATTTCATGGTCAAAGTGCAGGTGTATTTCACATTTTGATAAATACTGCCAAATCATCCTTCAGAAAAGTTACACAATTTATAATTCCAACAACATGGTATTCTTTTCCCACCCTTTAACACTGGGGCTTTTCAAACATTTTAAGTTCAGTCAGCTTGACGGGTGGAAAATGACAACTTGTTTTGATTTGTATTTCATGATATATGGCATGAATATCTTCTCATGTTTACTGGCCATTTTCAATTATTTTCTTCATATTTATATCTTTTGCCCTTTTTCTATTGGGTTATTCAACTTTTTAGTCATTTGAAGAACTCTACATATGTACATTAAGGATAGGTCTTTGTCATGTGTATATGCAAAGTTTTTTCCTAATCTGGCTACTCATCTCCAAATTTTGTTTTGTGACATTTCAAATGGAAGGAATTAGGAAACAGGCGGCATTCAACAACTGTAGGAAGGGAATTATTTTAGCATATATCTATCCCCATTAAAACAAAAGTAGCCCAGTTATGAAAACCATCCACAGGACGACAGTAAGTCTGAGTAATACTTTAAAAATCAAATCAATTATCTTAGCTTTGTATGCAGACAACTAAAGAATTTTCATGGATACTGTTTTTCACAAAAATACAAATTACTATCCTTTTTCAATTTACAATCTCAGAAAACGTTTTTTTGTTTGTTTTAAAATATCAATACCTTTCATTGCTTCACTTTTTGTGTGCGTGTGTGGAAGATATAAATGGGATGTCAGGCTCTTCTTCCTGGAAGGTTTTTCATAAGGAGCAATAACCCCAATCAAGAGGCTAGATGACTCTACACCAGCAAATTTGACAATCTGGAAGAAATGGATGCATTCTTAGAGAAATACAAACTACCAAAACTGAACCAGGAAGAAACTGAAGACCTGAATAGACCCATCACCAGTAAGGAGATTGAAGCAGTCATCAAAAATCTCCCAACGAACAAGAGCCCAGGGCCAGACGGCTTCCCAGGGGAATTCTACCAAACATTTAAAGAAGAATTAATACCTATTCTCCTGAAACTGTTCCAAAAAATAGAATTGGAAGGAAAACTTCCAAACTCCTTTTATGAGGCCAGCATTACCTTGATCCCCAAACCAGGCAAAGACCCCATCAAGAAGGAGAATTACAGACCAATATCTTTGATGAATACGGATGCAAAAATCCTCAACAAAATACTAGCCAATAGGATCCAGCAGCACATAAAAAGGATTATTCACCACGACCAAGTGGGATTTATTCCTGGGATGCAAGGTTGGTTTAACATTCGCAAATCAATCAATGTGATACAAGACATTAATAAAAGAAAGAACAAGAACCATATGATCCTCTCAATAGATGCTGAAAAAGCATTTGACAAAGTACAGCACCCTTTCTTAATCAAAACTCTTCATAGTGTAGGCATAGAGGGTACATACCTCAATATCATCAAAGCCATCTACGAAAAACCCACAGCGAATATCATTCTCAATGGAGAAAAACTGAGAGCTTTTCCCCTAAAGTCAGGAACACGGCAAGGCTGTCCACTATCACCACTGCTATTCAACATAGTACTAGAAGTCCTAGCCTCAGCAATCAGACAACAAAAAGAAATAAAAGGCATCCAAATCGGCAAGGAAGAGGTCAAACTCTCACTCTTTGCAGATGATATGATACTTTATGTGGAAAACCCAAAGGACTCCACTCCAAAACTGCTAGCACTCATACAGGAATTCAGTCAAGTGTCAGGATATAAAATCAATGCACAGAAATCAGTTGCATTTCTATATACCAACAACAAAACAGAAGAAAGAGAAATTAAAGAGTCAATCCCATTTACAATTGCACCCAAAACCATAAGATACCTAGGAATAAACCTAACCAAAGAGGCAAAGAATCTGTATTCAGAAAACTATAAAGTACTCATGAAAGAAATTGAGGAAGACACAAAGAAGTGGAAAAACATTCCATGCTCATGGATGGGTAGAATAAATATTGTGAAAATGTCTATGCTACCTAGAGCAATCTACACATTTAATGCAATCCCCATCAAAATACCAGCAATTTACTTCAAAGAAATGGAACAAATAATCCTAAAATTTATATGGAACCAGAAAAGACCCCGAATAGCCAAAGGAATGTTGAAAAAAAAAAGCAAAGTTGGCGGCATCACAATTCCAGATTTCAAGCTCTATTACAAAGCCGTCATCATCAAGACAGTATGGTACTGGCACAAAAACAGACACATAGACCAGTGGAACAGAATAGAGAACCCAAAAATGGACCCTCAACTCTATGGTCAACTAATCTTCGACAAAGCAGGAAAGAATGTCCAGTGGGAAAAAGACAGTCTCTTCAACAAATGGTGTTGGGAAAACTGGTCAGCCACATGCAGAAAAATGAAACTGGATCATTTCCTGACACCACACACAAAAATAGACTCAAAATGGATAAAAGACCTCAATGTGAGAAAGGAATCCATCAAAATCCTCGAGGAGAACACAGGCAGCAACCTCTTCGACCTCAACCGCAGCAACTTCTTCCTAGGAACCTCACCAAAGGCAAGGGAAGCAAGGGCAAAAATGAACTATTGGGACTTCATCAAGATTAAAAGCTTTTGCACAGCAAAGGAAACAGTCAACAAAACCAAAAGACAACTGACAGAATGGGAGAAGATATTTGCAAATGACATATCAGATAAAGGGCTAGTATCCAAAATCTATAAAGAGCTTCTCAAACTCAACACCCATAAAACAAATAACCCAGTCAAGAAATGGGCAGAAGACATGAACAGACATTTCTCCAAAGAAGACATCCAAATGGCCAACAGACACATGAGAAAGTGCTCAACATCACTCGGCATCAGAGAAATACAAATTAAAACCACAGCGAGATACCACCTTACACCAGTCAGAATGGCTAAAATCAACAAGTCAGGAAATGACAGATGTTGGCGAGGTTGCGGAGAAAGGGGAACCCTCCTACACTGTTGGTGGGAATGCAAACTGGTGCAGCCACTCTGGAAAACAGTATGGAGATTCCTCAAAAAGTTGAAAATGGAGCTACCCTACGACCCAGCAATCGCACTACTGGGTATTTATCCTAAAGACACAAAGGTAGTGATCCTCAGGGGCACGTGCACCCGAATGTTTATAGCAGCAATGTCCACAATAGCCAAACTATGGAAAGAACCTAGATGTCCATCAACAGATGAATGGATAAAGAAGATGTGGTATATATATACAATGGAATATTATGCAGCTATCAAAAGAAACGAAATCTTGCCATTCGCAACGACATGGATGGAACTGGAGGGTATTATGCTGAGCGAAATAAGTCAATCAGAGAAAGACAATTATCATATGATCTCTCTGATATGAGGAACTTGAGGGGCAGGGTGGGGGGTTGTGGGGGGTAGGGAGGGAAAAATAATGAAACAAGATGGGATGGGGAAGGAGACAAACCATAAGAGACTTCTAATCTCATAAAACAAACTGAGGGTTACTGGGGGGTGGGAGGGTAGGGATAGGGTGGATGGGTTATGGACATTGGGGAGGGTTTGTGCTTTGGTGAATGCTGTGAAAGATGTAAGCCTGATGATTCACAGACCTGTACCCCTTGGGCAAATAATAAAAATAAAATTAAAAAAAAAAAAGAGGCTAGATGGTGTCATTTGCACGGAAATCCTTCTCAACTCAACTGTAACTTGGCTAAGGTGTCAGCTCCGGGTGCATCATCACAGACAACAGAATCAGAGTATCGTGTCAAGAAGGGGTGCAAATGGGCTGAGAAAAAGATGGGGATCTGAACTGAGGAACACCACGGGCGTTGACCGTGGCAGCACATGTGAAGCTGGAGCAGTTCAGATGAAGCATGCCTCCCCCTCTATTCTAATGGCTCAAGAGTTTAATTGTATTCCTTATATAATTTTCAAAGTTCCTGAAGAAATGAAACAGAAACAAAATGTAGGCAACATTTTACAAGGCTGACCTCATAAGGAACTGAATTCGACTCCATAATTGTGTCCCAAGAGAAACTGAGTTTGGGGAATAAACACTTCCTTGGATGAACTGTCCACAGATCTGACACTAAGCTAATGGCTGACATAAAGAAAGGGCTGAAGAATCTTCTATCTATATAGCTCCTCTAAGCAGCAAATAAAGACATAAAGGATATTTTGGTGCTTGAACTCCTCCCCAAAGGACGCTGTATGAAAGAGATAAAGGGGCCCTGTCTTTGAGCTCAGTCTGTATTCTCATCTGGTAAGTGCAAGATGATCCCGGACACCCCGAGTCTGACGCCTTCTAGTGTACCCTTGGCTAGAGCTAACAGCACCACAGAGGACCTTCAGGCTACTCTGACCCTGTCCTGAATCTCACCCAGCTGCTCCGCTAACATTACCCAAAGCCCAGTCACTCAAGAGACACCTTCATCATGTTCACTACGTCCAAGTACATCACTTACTCTGTTACTTAATAATTTGTTAAATCACCTTCTAGAAATACGTAAAGAGCTACTTGTTAGCTTCATCTTAAAAAACTCTATGGAACAATAGGTTTCATGAGCTAACAATATTTTCCTCGAGATAACAATATTTTCTTCAAACCTAATAATTAAAATGAAGAATGTTCACTATTTACCGTGCGGAATAATCTAGCATGCCCCAGTGCCATGTGGTATGCTACTGTGCTTCTCAAATTGAAATGTGTATCTGAGGCACCTGGAGGGTTTGTTAAAATGCAGGTTTTGAATTAGTGAGTCTGGAGCAGGACCTGAGAGTCTGCATTTCTCCACGCTCCCAGGCAATATGGTGCTTCTGATCTACGGACCACGCCCCAAGTAGTGAGGTGCAGAGGAACTGGAAGAATAAAGAGGCTCCCCAGGTATCATGAGGACCGACAGCAACTTTACAGGTGCTGCCTTCCTGTCTGTTTATTTTATGGTTTGCCTCTCTGATGACTCTACTGATCTGCCCCAAAGGACTTTAAGTGTGGGCGAATCTGATTAATCTTCTTAATATTTTATAAATACTAAAATAAGAACAAAAATGTGTCTTTCTATAGAGCTTAACAAACTATTTTCACCTTCTTATCTCATTTCCTGCTCAAAACTTAACTCTATGAAAAAAAAAATAAGGCAACAATTACTCTCAGTATTTTGTTAAGTAGAGAATAAAATGGCATAGAGAGGTTAAGTCTAGAGCGATCTAATCTGGTTAAATTGTGGCTTCTGGACTTGAATCTGGGTCACCAGACTTCAAGTTCATTGCTCTTCAAAATATTATTAAAGACTCTTCTGGGAATAGAGGGTTGGATTTAGGTGGATATCCCAAACCACAGAATCAGAGTATGATGTCTGGGAGTCCCAAGAAGGGAAAAAATGATAACCGTTTTGTGAAGAGCCAAGATAATTCTTTGAGGATTTATTGTGTGGACACAGAGAACTTACATAAACTTCAGTATCTAAGAAATAAAGGGAGTACTGCAGAGCAACACCTCTTCCTCTCAGACGGGGTACCCGGAACTGAGTGCCTCTCTCCTCTTCGTGGAAGCAGAGTCAACTCCAAGGGGTAACAAAGTGTTAATTCTCACTGTCCCTCATATGCCTAAGATGCTACATAATGAGTACTCTTGCCTAAGAGAAGCTTACAGCCCATTTCCCCACCTTTTATGTTAATAATGCTCTCTATATATGGCAAGATGACTTAAAGGATGTTCCCTTCCTTTCTCTAGCACTGTGCTATAGAGTGCCTCAGCTGGATATAGAAAAAAATCTTGCAAAAAAAAAAAAAAAAGAAAGAAAGAAAGAAAGAAAGAAAGAAAGAAAGAAAGAAAGAAAGAAAGAAAGAAAATCTTGCGGCCCCTGGTGTCTCAGTCGGTTCGGCGTCTGACTCCTGATTTCAGCTCAGGTCATGATCTCAAGGTTGAGATTGAGCCTGTGTTGGGCTCCATGCTGGGCATGGAGTCTGCTAAAGATCCTCTCTCTCCCACTCCCTCTGCACCACCCACCTCTAAAAAGAAAGGAAAAGAAAAAAAAAATCTCCACCCAAACTCAATACTCTATTTTAAGGCTATGATGATCTTAGGGTTTCTTACCAAATATGAGATATTACAGGGAAAGTTCAGACTCAGAAAGAAAGGACTGAATTTGACGAGAATACCAGAAAAATGTTCTGGATTCCAAATTCTGAGCCAACAAGTGAGATCACACCTATGGTGGAGAAAACTAAAGAAAAGATAAGATACCAAACCGGAAAAACAAAATCACACCTGTAGGAATTTTATCTCTCAGCCTCTTTTCTATTTCACTCAAAGAAGTCAAAAAATACAGGGCAATAGATACTGCTCTGTTTAGGATCCACCCAGAGACAACTGCTCTGACGTGTTTTTATATCTGAATTTTTACAACTCATGAAGAAAATAAAAATTTTACAATTAAATACATTTTTATACCATTAATCTGGGTGGCCTATAGATCAAATTTTACTGCCTATGTGTAGATTGAGCCATTCCTAGAATTATATTAAGAAAAGCCTTTGACCCCTAGAAATGAGTAGTAGAGTAAGCCTCTTCTGTACTTGGGAAATATCAAGCCACTGTTCTATGTTCTTGATGGGAACTTAACAAACTGCACAGGAGAGACAGCAATTATTTAGTTAGTTAGAACAACTTCATTGTTTGAATTATTCCTTCAGAGTTACCCTTACTTCTTAAGGCAGATTTTATCATTGCTTGGAATATATATTTTTTTACACAGAATTTTTATTCTCATAGGAATACTGGCCAATACCAAGTTCAAGTCTCTACATGGACTTGAGTATGTTTATATAACATGTCAATAAAATCAGAAAAATCTGTAATGGGCCAGAAATTGAGGGGAAATTTACCCAACATGGACCTCCAGAAATACCTTCCAATTATAATACTAACAGTATTTCAAGAACTGCAGCAAATTTTATATATTCACTAAAAGTGAGTTTATTTAATAGCACAAAAATGTGTAACACAATTCAGTGAAGGGAATCTCTAGTCTGTGTTTCGAGAAGTTAATAACCCTTGTGATGACCCCGGTATTCAACAATTAGACCAGCTACACTGAGCTATTCCATTATGTCCCCTAGCAAATACCTATGTATTCTGTCACTGAACAGACCTCACTGAACTCTTACAGCTATAACGATAAACCCTATAAATGCCTACACAAGCACTGAGACTTGACGTTAGTGTGTGATGGTGCTAACACTGCTCTTCCCTGGAGTGTGCTAGAAGCTTCTCACTCGGGAAGAGCTCTTAGCGTGTGCTCCAGCATGTGCTCTTGGAAAAAAGTCACTTCCCGACCTCAGTTTGTCTGAAAAATGAGTAGACTGGCCTTGGAACCCCTCAGGTCTTTCTTAACCCTAACTTCTCGAAGAGGTGTAAAGCAGACGTCACAACTTCCTGTCACCAGCGGTTCAGGTCCTACGACGGACCCGGGTTCTCTGTAGGTGGGCCAAGCAAACAGCTCCTCACTCTCCGTCTGAGTGAATAAAAGACCTCACTGTGCACACTCGTGGTCAACACCACTAAACTAGATTGAGCTCTTAAAGGCAACACCTTGTGATTTGAGTCAATGTCTGCATGTTTTTAGCTTATTCTTGATTTTAAAAGGCAAATCTGAAAGGGGGTGTAGTGGATAAATAATTACATATGATCTGGGTGGATTGTTTTAGCCTTTGCTATAGGCAATGTATCATAAGGCCATTTTCATGTCAGAATTCAGCTTAAAGCATGGATATTTTCCCTGCTTATATATCACACAATCAATAAAATCAACACTTGTTACAGAGAAAAATCTTAAGTCATGCAAATCTGTTAACCTCCATTTCTCCCTCAGTAAACTGAAAACAAGCTTGAATCTGTCCTCTGTCACAAGGAGTCTGTAGACATGAAAGGCGGCAGAGAATTTTGATATAGGTTAAAAACAATCAAAATGGGGAAAATAATATTCCCCCTGCAGGGCTGCTATGAGATTAGAGATAATATAATGGGCACAAAGTGATCAATAAATCACAGTAATGATTATTATTTATCAGCATAATTAGGAGATGCCATAGTAAAAGGGTCAAAGCTTAGGATTTATGGTCAGAAAGAAGAGCTCCATTGAATAGCATGGCAGGAAATAAAAACCAGTGTTGTCAAGAGAACAACACCGAGACCCTTGTCACACCGATACCGCATGACTCCGTGATAGGGTCTGACTGTGGGCGTTGCAGCAGAGGGAATGGGGAGAGCTGGGAGAAGTTCTCAGTTCCGAGGGAGAAACAGCCAGCTGTGCAGCAGAAGGTTCAAAGTGCTCATGCCATAACCTGTTCCTCCTCTTCTCAAATATTCTAAAGGGAGGCTATGGTTCAGGGGGAGGGGGAAAAAGCAGGTCCTTGCTCTAAGTATTGATTATAGAATCAAAGCGCTCTCTGTAAAATGCAACTGTGATCAAGGCATTTGTCTATTTAAAAGACTTCAGTGACTCACCGTGGCTTTGGAATACAGCTTGTAGCATGCTTTACTAGGCCCCTGAGCCCCACCGTCTTCTCCACCTGGCTATGCGGTCAGACCCACTGCCACACGGTACTGTCCTCCCTCCCTGCTCTGCACAGGCTACTGTCAGCACCCGTGACGGCCCTACCTGCATCTTCACTGAACTGCCCTTCAGGGATCATCGTGCACATCTCCCTGCCTTCTCCAGGAAGCCTTAAGACCCAGTGAAATGCCTTTCCTGCAGAGTCCCCTTGAACTTGACGCTTCTATAGCTGAGTAAGCCACACTGTATTGCAATCGCTAGTCTACCTTGTTATCTTTACTGTTATTCACCCTCGAGTGAATGAATGCATGAAGGAAAGAGTGAATGACCGAGAAGCTTAAGTTGGTGCCTGGGAGAGGAGATGAAGGAAGAGCTCTTCCATTACAGGGCACATCACCCTACCTCCCCAAATGGGACGGAGTGAAGGAGACAACAGCATAACTCTTCCTACTCTCTTTGGGTCTTGTCCTTCAGTGTCAGATATACTAAGCTGGATGAACCACAGGATGTCCTTCAATGAAAACAAAGCGATCTTTTATTTTGAAATTAAAAAAAAAAAACACAAACTTTTCTGGTTTACTTTTTATGGGTGATCAGAAAACTGTGCTTTTCATCCCCGTATTTCCTCTGGAAGCAATGGTTTGATATTTGCTGATTCAGTGTCCAAGTCAACTTTGCAGAACATAACTACCATGAATAACAAGAATCAAAAGTCTATTAATCTAAAAATCTGCAGAGGATTGAAGACTTCACCAGGGTGACTGGTCTCTTCATCTTCCTGTCCTGCTGGACCAGTCTTCATAAGAAGAGAGTCTATAACAGCTTAGGCAGAAAGAGACTTGGGCTTGAATCTCAGGCCTGCCACTTACTAGCCATGTAACCTTGTTCAAGACGCTGAACCCTTGGCTCTCTCATTTTCCTATCTGTAAAATGGGGTATAATACCTTTTAAAACCCAACCTGCTTCACAGGATCACACACAGAATCACACAGGTCCCGGGGGTGAAAGAGTATTTTACACAATCAAGTAAGGTGCAAATATAAACTACATTATTCCTTTACATTATAATTCCAAATGTAAAATTAGGGTATTTCACAAAGAAATATACGTAACACAATAAAGACTTTAACCACAAGGTTAAAGACTAATAACCTTGTAGTCCTGATTTCGGTGGGGAAAAGCCAAGAATGCAGGGACAAAATGAAGCTGATGTTAAGTTACAGAGTTACAAATGACGAAGGCAAATGGATTGATTGAACACATTTGAGAATAAGTAAGTGAATAATAATGACCCCCCCTTTCCCTGACATTCCTCTATCTCCCCTCCCCCTGGTTCAGTCCAGCTAGATTCCCTAGGCACTGAACTAGCCAGAGCAGCAAAGGAGCTGAATTCTCAGCGGCCTATGGATGAGAGCCACTGTACCTACACTTGGAACAAAGAGGAAAGCTGCCAAGTTCACGTTTGCCTCCAGCCTTCCCTCATCTTCGGGAGGCACCGAAGTGAGAGCTCATCCACCTCAAATCCCCACTAGCCTTCCGACTCTCTGGAGGGTCCCTTACCTGGTATCCCTCGAAATGCACTTTAAGAAAAATTAGGGATCTAAACATTACTTAGGGTTTAAGAGAATGCCGCCCTTTTCTCCTTCATGGGCTGAACACCAGTTTGTGTGTACAGGTACTATGACAGCCTTTGCGAAGCCCCGTGTCTCTAACTCCTACATCAACATCCTCAGGATCTCCAAAGAGCACCAGACGAAAGCAGTGAGGCCTATGCACCAACCACCTCTTGCCAGATAAAGTAAAATAAAGCAACAAGCATCAGAGACTCCAGGAAATCTTTATCTAATCAGGGTCTTCTCTAAAAAAGCAAAAAACACTAAGATATTAGGCCAAATAGAGATGTATGTGTTCAGCCTTCTGTTTCACCTTATTTCTTAAGATGTTTGTAAATCATAAGAAAAGATATTTAAATGCCCAAAACATATTTTGTTTTAATAGTGAACTGGTGGGGGCTGGAGGGGGGGCAAAAAACCCAGGGCCTTTGGTCTTGGTCTTGTTTATTTACCTCTCTGCGTTGACACAGGAGAAGCCAACCTACAAAGGCTGACATGTGTTCTGTTTTTAACAAAGCTTTTGTTCTCAGGCCCCCCAACAGGTTTGCTCATACCACACAGTAACCCTGCTCCACTCAGGCCATTCCTAAAACCTGCCGGTGAGGTTAGAGAGCTGGGGTTCTGTAAAATCCTCAGAGCCAGGACTGCATGGAGAGCCCGACATTCCTGAGGAGCAGTCTTCTCTAACCTGAGTCTGCCAACAAGGAAAACCCTGGCATGGCAAGGAAGAGCACCTAGTACGGCAAACCCATCTTCTAAAGACTAACGTTCCGCGTGCTGCCACCATTCATGGAGGTAATTTTAAAAGAGACCTTTGCAGTGTCACCTCTGTCCCCTCTCCACACCCACTGCGACTTCTCTTCTTCCCCCACGCCTGAGTGCAGGGTCACAGCAGCCACGTGGCTGGTGCTGGTCTCTGGATCCTCTCCTCACTCCTCAAGGCAGAAAGCCCCAGCCCAGGCAGCAGCGGGCCCCTGGTGAGGAGCGGGATCCCAGGCCCCACCGGGATCTCTTCCGGCAGAAACCGCATTTGAGGAAGATCCCAAGCGATATGTACATGCATCAGAGTTTGAGAAGCACCGCTCCAAGCCATCCAACCGCACGGCCGGCCAGCCTCCCCTTTTTCTGGTCAAGCAACACTTGGCCTAGGAAGGCCCAGCCCTACTTTGCAGTCCTCTCATGGTGCACATGGAAAGCAGGCTGTTTGCCAGAGCACAGAGGTAGAGTACCTGGCAGAGCACTTAGCTGTCCCCAGGAGCCTCTGCAGGAACACGTGTTTTCCTTTCCTTACGTCTGATCGCAGCTACCGACATCCTCCTATCTCCTTCAGCCACTCCCTTTCCTCTTACAGTATCTCTTCCTCCCAGAATCTAAAATGGATCAGCAAGTGAAGGGATTTGCCAGACTCTATGTCAGAATTTCGGCTCTACAACTTACTTGCCGGTGAATTAGGAAAACTACTTATCTTCACTAGGCCTCAGTTTCTTCCCCTGTCAGCGAGGATGCTAATAACACTACCGTCCCCTTGGCGTTGCTGAAATCTCAGTCTGGCATTAACTGTCGCTGGCACCTGCTGCGTGGGTTGGGACCTGTCCACTGACGAACTCAGTTTGGACACTTCCCCTCCCCTTCAGAGGACTACAGCACTGAAGACCGAGCCACACGACCCAGCAGCTCATTGCAACTCTCCACAGAGGTCTTTGTTTCTGTTGTGGGTTTTATCTCCTAACCTGGATCTTAAAAGAAAGAATGTTGCTGTTTTTACAGATTGTGAAAGTAATTCATGCTCATTATAGAAAATACAGACAAGTATAAAAAGAGAAATAAATTATCCACCATCTCACCACTAAGAGACTGTTGTTAACATTTTAGAGTACTTTCTTCCAAACACACAGATCTCATGTTTCAGGAGGAAAAGGACCAAGTCTTAACGTTCATGGAATCTTCCCTGACTTCCCCACGTCTGACACCTCTCCCTCCTCACCCCCAGCGCCTAACGGAGCGACTGCCACGCCCACCTGCACCTTAGCTGAGAGCCAGGTGGAGGGAAGTGGCTTGCCACTACACTTATGTGTGGACTGGCCACATACAGAAATAGGGATGCTGTCAGAGTTAGTGACGTGGTCCGCTCGGTTCTTCAGTTCAAGCTGCTGTGAGTGTGCTCCTGCCTGCTTCGTGACCGCTGTTCGTGTTTGATGGTGAAAGTGTGCTTCTGGTGGAGCCTTACGTTTCCCTTTCAATGTACTCAGATTTCACGTACCTACAGGAATGGTCATCCCGTGAATTTTATCAGCCCAGCCTGCGTAATACCGAAGGGTTTTGATGACTCCCTGCAAATCCACATAAAACGCTTGCAGGAACGGTTTGCCACCATTTAGGGATTCCATGGTCTGTGGGAAAAGAAATGGGAGAGAGCTTTCTAGTGATATACTAAATAATTTCTGGAGCAGAAAAAAAAAAGGAAGAGAGAGGATATGAATGAATATGAATAATGATGCATACCTGGTCAACCCTGACTTCCCAAATAAACGCATTTTTAGCACCACCAGTGTAGTTTAGCTTCTAGTAAAAACCACAATGAATACGCATGCACACGTTCCTGTGCCTGAGTGTCTCCAAGAACCACTAACCCAATAATACATAAACACGACATTTCTTCATTGATGATAAAGAATGTTCTGCCTGTCAAGCCAGCTTCTGTTATATTAATGATTGGAGCTGTGTGGGGATTTTTTTTGGAGTCTACACCAGTAATCTGAATCCATAAAGAGAAGTGGGGACATGGGCTTTTATGCGACTGACGAGAATATAAAACGTTTTCCACCGCTGCCAAGACCCCTGCTGAGAAATGGAATATCCACAGTGCACAGCGAGTTTATTTATTACCATCAAATAAACAAGATCTTCTCTAGGGAAGCTCACAATTTAACAACTTCAGGGCTGGTTTTTTGTAAATATTTATGTTAACAACCATTACCTATTAATAGGGAAGTATCTGGTCTATTTAATAAAAATAGACATAGCGAACAGTTGTAGATTATAAATGTTACTGTTTGAATGACATATTCCTAAACTGCTTAAATCTGTAGCAACAACTAAAAAATCCAAATGGACACACTGAAATGAGAAAAGAGTATTTCACTTGAGAAATATCAAAGGCATTACAAGTTTAACAAATTAAATAAGCAAATACATATGTTTATAATCTGACGTCCTTCTCTGTAAGCACACTTTATAACATACTGGTGTGAGAACGACTTGAGTGCTGACAAAAGTAAAATGGAAATATTCTCCATTTGATGACATAAAAATACAATTACTTACAGTGCAATTTACCCACTTACTATGTGTAGAAGATGGAAATCATTTTAAAAGATCACATTGCTTATCACTGTATATTGGTTCCTCTTCATTAAAGGGAATCAAATTAGCTTCCTGTACTTTTTAGGACGTTTATATACTTGTGAGATGGGCATTACATTCTCCACACAGCCACAGCCAGCACACAGCCAGGGTCTACACAACACTGAGTGAAGCAGAGTCAATAACCAGAATCTGGGCCACCTATATGGTCCCAATGAGCTGTCGACACCAGCCGAATTCGCCTGTGTTTATTTTTAATTAATTATGTGTACTTGGATGAGGTATTAACTTTGCTCTCTGGTCAGGAGCTCCCCTATGTTCCAGAGGCTATCTCTTATTAAAACTTACTCCTCCTATGGCTCGGGAGAGTTTAAAAGGAGAAATCTCATTTAGGTGTAAGGGCAAAAGGGAATTGATCACAGTGAGACAGAACGTCAGGAAACAGGATGGCAAAGGAAAAGGATGGCATTTGAATTTTATGACATGAAAATATAACTGCAGAAATGAACTATGTCATTATCTAATTCATACTGCTAGTGGAATGTTGTAAATATTATGTAGATTTCACTCAATTAAACAGACACTTACAGACTATCAATGTGTTCCCCTCCCCCCCAACCATTTATGTGCGAGGAACTGTGTTGTGCTGGGATTACAAGAAAAGAAGTAAAATACAGTTTTCGCTTGCAAAGAAATTATAATCCAGTGAAAAGATAAGCATCTAGACCAGCATCCCCCCCCAACTGTTCTGAAGAATTCAGTTTTGCACAATATTGACAGATTAGCCAGAAAAATAGTGTTGAGGCTTAGGTTTAAGTGTGAGAAACAATGAGCAGGGCTTTTCAGGGTCTCTCATATGCTCAGTGTCTTGGAATTTCTGAGAAGGAGCTACGTCATCATGGAACACCTTTTTCACAAAACGCAGAAAGACCTCATTGGAACAGTCTTCCTTGAAGTACCAAATTAGAAAATGTTTTTATGTTTATGTTTTAGAAACATTATGTTTATGTTTTAAAACATTACACTTTAGAAACATTAGAAAATGTTTTATGTTTATATTTTTATGTTTTCATTTGTGTTCCCATCCTGTGAACAGATCCCTAACGGGATCCACAGGGGACGGCCGGAGGGAAGAGCCATGGTGGAAGGGACAGCGAGGAAGGACACTCGTGCTCCCCTCCCCCGAAGCGAGCCCAGTCATGCCCTGCTTTCCCGCGCAGCATTCGTGATTTGAATGCCTGACTGAACAAGGATGTCCTCGTGTTAAAGGATCACCTGTGGGTGATCGAGGAGGGGATCCCTGAAGTACGACACAGCCATTCCCAAATGGTTCCGGTTTCTCGGCACTTTATGTCCTCTAAGAAATCGACTTTTATTTTAAAAAGAGCAAAAAACAAACAAACACAGAAACCACTAGGTGAGAGGAAGTTCTTTAGGCGAGAAAATGCATTAGTGAAAGAACGTTGCTGTCCCCAGGTATCTCTCCTTTTTACCTGTTCAGAAAGTGGCAGAAGACTAAAGGGAGGAGACATGTTTAAGAGGCCCTGTGCTCCTGAAGGACTCCCTTTAGTCAGGAGAGGTTAACTCTGGGGAGGTAAAAAACAAACACAAAAACAAAAACAAACAACAAAAAAAACCACCAGTCCTATTCGATTCTCAAATGAATCACCTGGGATTGCTTTTCCACAGGCCTCCTGGTGACTCTCCTGTCGCTGAAACTTTTTTGTTTTGTGTTGTTTGTCGAGGGTAGGATACGGTTAGAAAAGAAGGCAGGGAGGTCCTTACCAGTCATGGGAAGCTATGGTTTTGTTCTTCCAAATTCAGTAAGAAGAGACACTCAGCTGGTCTTGCACTTGCCCATCTGATCCCAAAAATCTACCCCTCTCACTTTTTCTGTGTATTATGAACACCTCAGCTTGTTCCCCAGGTGGGCTTCACATCACATTTTCAGAAAGACTGAGGAATCTGCATCTTAGTAGAATGGTAAGATTGGAGAAAAGACTTAATTTTTTTTTTTTTAAGGCTACTTACTGCAAGAACCGCCCTGTCTCGTTCCACCAAGTCTGCAAGCTTATCCAACAGACGGCCTCTTTCTGAAGCATCCATCCTTCTCCACACGGAACCAAGAGAGAAAGCCAGGCGGGCTGCCTGCACCGCTTTGTCTATGTCTGCCTGTTAGGAAAAGACAGAGAAAGAAAGAGAGAGGCTCAACTGAGGAGAGATCACGCTCCAAATAAAGGAAGAACCACCTGCTTTCAGGAAAAAGGTGACGAACGAGCATCAGTGCTGGTGTCTGGAGAGCATAGGCTTTAGTGCTCCATTGTCTGAAGGCAATTATTTCACAGGGAACATTTCGCTAAAAAGGACATACCTTGTCTGCTTCTTGAACTTCACACACCTGCTCTCCTGTAGCTGGATTATAGACAGGGAACGCTCTCCCGCTCTCTGAGTTCTGCCACTCGTTGTTAATAAAAATCTAAGGGAGCAGACAACAGAAGGGGATCAGTGAGACGGGAGATAGGAAGCCAACGAATGGCCAAGTATTTACGGAAGTAGCATGTTAGTAATATTTGTTCTCGGTATTTGCTGGTCTATAAGTGAAGTATAGAATTTGAAACATAACCAGAGACTACTGAACAGTACTCAGTCCAGCCTCTCCCGGAATTCAGGAATTTCTTCTATGATATTTTTACCTCAAGGTTATCCAAAGATGAAATGTAGTTCTTACCTTTGGTGAACCTCCAATCAGGGAGAGAGTCAAACAAAGATGGAAGGACAGAGTGTCACATACATACACACAATACACTGAGGCTAGTAAGTCATAGAACAAACTGATAGTCATCAAGTTTAGATCCTAGTTTCTCTGTCAGAGGCATGAGTAACTTCACAGGGGAACCTGAAGGATGCTGGAATAAGTAAAGCATTCACTTAATTTATAGTCAGATCCTGAACTGAGAAATGACTGAGCAAACATCAGTGAGCTAAACAAGTTACACGTGTAAATCCAAGTTAGATTTCTTTTCCTTTGCTGGGCAGGCTATACAGATCAGAAAAGGAAAAACGTCTTTCAAACTGGGATTTCTTAAGACCACTGGTTTCCTTATAAAGGAAATGGAGATTCTATTAAAATGGCAAAGAGACTAATAGTTTAAAAAATTATTCAAGTTAATATCTCAGAATATTTGTAAGAAATGAGTTGAAGAAAAAGAGAAAGTACAGGCAAAAAAATGTAAAAATTTTTATTGATAGTAAAGAGAGAAACCCAAACAAATATTTTTGGACTATGAAAGTTCAAAGAATACATAAAGATATTTTACTCTATAAAATTTATAGCCTGACAATGAAAATTTCCAAACTTATGAGCCATCAGTCAGGTTAAAATAAACACAATGGTAAACTTACTTGTTATTGTCTGCCATTTTAATAGTCACAGATGAAGCTAATGAGGATAGATCTACAATTTTAAATACCAAGTTGTGGATTATTCCAAAGCTTGATTTTCCCTTCATTTGATAGAACAATGAGCCTGTGTTGAAGAAACCTTCTTTTCCTGAAGGTTTTTTTAAAGGTTTTATTTATTTATTTATTTATTTAGAGCAAGAGTGGGGAGAGGGGCAGAGGGAGAATCTTAAACAGACTGCACTGCACATGGAGCTTAATGCAAGGCTCAGTCTCAGGACCCTGAGATCATGACCTGAGCTGAAATCAAAGAGTCGGATGCTCAACAGACTGAGCCACCCAGGAGCCCCCGAAGCCTTTTTAAGATAAAGGGGGAAAAAACTTCATATGTAACAAGCACAAACACAATGACCTTGTAATTTCATAACATTTTAAGGGTACAATTTATAAACACGCTTAATATAATGTATTCATTTATTCAATAAACACATAAGACAGGCAAAGATGACCAGCAGTTCCAGCACCTCAGGGTCTTTCAGTCTCTAGTAGCTCATTAAATATTCACGGCAACCCTAACGGCAGGATTTTATTATCTCTACTGAAAGTTGAGAAGCTGGGAGGTTAAGAGTGTGAGGAAGTAGGTTCTCGTTGTGGCTCTGAGTCAGTCCACCACTCCCTCCACTACATCAGAGTTTGCAGGATTGCTCAGCCCAAAGAAACGCAACTAAGTTAGTGTCCAGGCCTGAATCAGATCCATAGTTGTTGGACTCCTGGTCTAGGTCTCTTTCCACTCTGTTTATCAAAATTCCTAAAAGTTCCCAGCTCATCAGATCTGTGTACTCCCTTGAAACACAGTATGATCTCCGAGGAAACAAAGGGAAAAAATTAAGAGATTAGTTTCATTTCTAGAGCATTGTCAGGTTTAAGGAAGAGGGGTTTTGCCAGTATTTCTTATTCTCTTTATTCACGATTTGAATGAAACTTCTTAAACTTTTTAATCCAATTTATTTAATTTTGGTACCGAGCAGTTCTAATTAGATGTACGAATTGATATTTCATGACTTTTATCAATTCTTAGAGGTCTTCCAAAGATCAAAGAAAAAAATTCCTTATTCTTTAAGAGGATGAAACTCATTCATTCTCTTACTGTTTTCATTTAGGTACATGGATCATCTTATCAATTTAAGATAAATTATATGACCTTAGTGATCTTTCCCTGTATCTTGAAACATTTTGCTATTTTGTCATCCTAGGAATCATCCCATTATCACTCATCATTTATTTTCAACCATGCTAAAAAAGAACAAAACCAAAAATTACAAAACTTACAAAAATTACAAAACCCCAGAAATGAGTAAACACATCACAACTATCTCATCATCCTTCAGTTTTCTTACTGTGCTGTCCAAATGAGCATAGCATCTTTCAAAAGCACATATAAGAAATCCAGAGATACCATCTTTGTCATATTCTTTTCACCTTTCATTGGAAAGCTTGGAATTCAGAAATTTCCATCTCAGCCCATGATGAGAAAGAGAAGATTAACAGAGAAAGGCATTTCACAATTGTAGATGAGTCAGAAGATGAAGACAAAGAGACAGACACATGGGAGACTCTACTGATGAGGGTGAAGTTGATTAAGCAAAATCTTGGACTATGAGTCTTTAAGATAATTAAGTAAATTTTCTTAAATTCAAGAATCAAAGAACAAACAAGGTATTTATAAATACACAGAGAAAATACGATATTCTAACTCAGTCATTCAATAAGACAGTAAATCATTTACTGTTTTGCAACTAGAACCCGAATGATCCTGATTTGCCAAAAGCATCTGTGACAATTCCTTTAACTTCTATATTTGCAGGTAAAATTTACTTGACATGATTCACATATGGACAAATGCTGAAGGTAGGTTACTGCAAAAACAGATATTATGTAGAAATAAAAAATTTCATTGGATTGATCAATCTGTTTACCAAACTAAAAAAGGAAACATTTTATAATTATGGAACAAAAAGATAGCCATCCTCTTTTATACAAAATTATAAGCACTCAAACTTTTCAATATTATTACATTGTGAAACTGCACATGAAAGATGAACCAGAAGTAACAATAAGCCTATTAAACACACCTATTAAAGGTGTGTTTAAAATATGGAATTAGTATTTCTGATGTGAATATTTCCTATTTCATACACAATGGCTTATGAGCAGATAGTTACATTCAAAGGTCCTTGCCCATTTCAGGGCAATAACTTCAAACACCCAGGAAAATATGGAAGAAAAATTTGGTTTGCAATGTTTAAATTCTTATTTTGTTGGTTTCACTATTTATTCTTACTTATGTAAATTTTTCATAAAATAACTTAAAATTTAAAAAGCATAAAGAGTTCATTGGACCCAGATGGTAAATGTGATGACTATTTTCCCTGATACGCTGAAGGTTAAAATATTTGGTATTTTTACTAGGTCATTCTTTTTTGGAGACCTAACCTTATAATATGATGTTTAAAAAACATGTATCTGATAACTTTGTTGGTACATAGGCTAACAAATACCTCCAGTACTTGAAGATTTTCCGCTCCTCTAGGCAATTTCAAAAGTTTTGAGTACTGTCTAAACTGTTCTCTGACCAGGGATCACTGGAGAAATAGTATATTTCATAGCCGTAGCAGGGGAAAACACAAGATAATCCTGGAATATTGTGGTGCTGGAAATCAAGTACATACTCAAAAACTGATGGCTACATACCAAAAAGATATAGGAGCTGATGTGAAGGGGCTCCCAATGATCAATACTGGGATATTTTAAGCAACAAAATAAATGAGAGCAATGGATTATCACCCATAAAATGAAAAAGGCATCCAAGAGCCCATAATTATAGAAATTTTTTAATGACTACGTAATTGGGGGATCTCTATGTAAGGGGTAAATCTCTAGTTTATAAGAGAATTCCCACTAATAGCTGTGAAGGAATGATGGAATTAGATAATCACCATTTGTCAAATACCACAGTAGTATTTGCTGGAGGCAAAAATCATCAATGGGTGGTAAAATCAGCGGTTAAAAATTTAATGAAAGACTGGATGCTTTTGTAGTCTCAAAGTATCTTCCCTCAAGATACTTACTAATTACAAAGAGAAAACAGGTACTTTATGGTGGAGAAACTTGGCAAGACAGCACCTTAATCAAGAGATCAATGTTAGCATCACCAGTAACAGGATAAATTAATTGTTATTGACATTTTATCTGCTTGTCCTAACAATAATTAGAAAGTTGTATTGAAATCTCTTGCTTTGGTGGTGGATTTGTCAATATATCCCTTAGGGTCATCATTTTTATCTTTATAAATTTTAGGTTATTTTATTAGTGAATATAAGTGCACAACTATTAAATGCTCTGGTAAAACAGAACCATTTATCAATTTGAAGTGGTCCTCTTCATTACTAATAAAGTTTTATGTCTTATAGCCTATTTTGTTTAATATTAGTAAAGCTACCTAAGCTTTTGTGTATTTCTGTAGTACTTCTCTGACATATCTTTCCCCAACCTTTTACTCTCAATTATGTCTTTATTATTTTGCTGTGTCTCTTTAACTGGTGTATGGCCAGATTTTATTTTAGTCAATATAAAAATCTCTGTCTTTTAACTGGCAAGTTTAATACATTTGTATTTATTGCAATTATATTTTGTGTTACATACTGTGTGATATTTGGACTTGATGATTTCAATTTGTCTTGCTTCTTTTACTTCCTGTTTTCTTGTGCCTCTTTTTTTTTTTTAGTTGACTAACTACTGATGTTGGCTTTACAATTCAATTTCCTAACTTCATTGGTTTGGAAGGTGTACACTATTATTTCTATTTTTTCATTGGTCATCCATTATATTTTATTACACATATTTAACAACTTGAAGTTTAAACTAAATATATATTTTAACATTCCTCCCAAGCAATTATATAGCCTTGGAACACTAAACCTAATTGCTCTCCTCCAGGGGTTTATTTGTTATAAAATTATTATTCTGTACAACAAACAATTTCTTATATTTGAGATTTTTAAAGTTTTCATTCTCATGATTCCTTAGAATTTTATTTATTCAAGATTTATTAGGAATAAAGTCTCAATTCTGAACATATATTTATTGCACCCTCATTTTCAAAAGACATCCCAAGAAGGTTATACAATTCTAAACAGGAAAATATTTTCTCATAATACTTTGTGTATATTTATTATTCCAATATTTTCTATCTTACAATGGTGTTTATAAGAAGTCTGCTATAAATCTCTGATTATAGCTTCCTGTTTATGATCTGCCTTTTCTGTCTGGTTGCTTTTCAGATCTTGTCTTTGCCTTAGTGTTCTTAAGTTTCATCATAATATATCTAAGCACCCATTTCTTTACCTCAATAGTTAAGCACTGTGCTCATAGTGTTGGTGAAATTCTGCCTCATAAGTTCTGGAATATTCTTAATCATTATCATCATTTCCTTGAATATCATTCTCTCTACTCTCTCTTTCTGGAACTCCAAGCATTACAAACCTTTGTAGTCCACCCTCAATGTCCATTTACCATTCATATTTTCCATTCTCCTCTTTTAAAGTATTTTATGTAAAAATAGCCTTATTGTTTTTGTCAGTGTGGGATATATTCTTCTAAACAACTCAAACTATACAAAAAAACACAGAGAAGGAAGTAAAACATCACCTCAAATTTCATCATCCACAGACAACCAAAGTTCTCACATTCATATCTAGCCCAATACACACACACACACTTTTATAAAACAAGATCATACCTGCATGAGCTTTACAACTTGCTTTTAAAAACTTAACAATATGTTAGACATTTTTAATGGTTCCTTTATATTCCAATGTGTATGCTTACATGTATATAGATAGGTGACTGTGCATGTTTCACATATGTGTGTAGCTTAATTTACTTACTCACTTGATCTTCTACTGAAAAACATTTCATTATTTCCATTCATCTCCTTTTTTCTTTGTGCTGCACTTGGGCTGTTTCTTCACTTCTGTTATCCAGTTCTCTTTACCTGGGTCTAATCTGCTAATTTCAATGTCCGTATTTTTATTTCTGAAAGTTTTGCTTTGTTCTTTTCCAAATCTGCCTGGGCATGTTGTTTTTGTTTTAAAAATTAATACTTTAATTTTTAGAACAGTTTTGAGTTTGTAGAAAACTGAGCATACAGTATGGAGATGTCCCATTGATCCCTAGTCCCGTCCTCAGTTTCTTCTCTTTTTAATATCTAAAAGATATCTTTAATATCTTTTTAATATCTTAGAGTGGTGCATTTGTCACAATTTATGGACTAGTATTGACACATTATTAACTAAAGTCTATAGTTTAAATTAAGCTTTACTCTTTGTGTTGTATACTTCTGTGGGTTTTGAAAAATGTGTATGATATACCCACCACTGCAGTATAATACACAATTGTTTTTTCACTGAACTAAAAATCCTTCCAATAAACCCTTGACAAACACTTTTTTTTTACTGTCTCCATCAATTTACCTTTTCCAGAATGTTATATGATTAGAATCATATAGCAGGTAGCCTCTTCAAACTAGCTTTTTTCACTTAGCAATCTGTATTCACATTTCCTTCATATTTTTGTCATGGCCTTTGGATTTTTTTTAAGGCTGAATCATATTCTATTGTATGGCTATTCCACAGTTTATCTATTCA